>LPNX010028145.1:74313-124247 GCA_001517045.1 Pseudotsuga menziesii
TACCACTATGTTGAGGCCAGAGTATGATTTTCATTATTAACTCTATTTCCAGGTAGCTAACAGTGTGGACACCACAGGATTGCAGCATATAGTAAACAGTAGTATCCGCTTGTTCCTCATTCCCACGCCATTTTAACACTTTGTGCCTTTGGACTTTTATCCTTTTATCTGAGTCCTTCTGTACGCCCTTCTTACTGAATTTTAATTCAGGATCCTCTATCCCATAGTGCCCTTTTGTGTGAGTGGTGTACTTTAAGTCTCAGCTCATGGACGGAGAGGATCTTTTGGCAATTTAGTATTTAATCTTTAGCACTTGCTCTGATTTATGATGCTTTTATAGAAGTTTGACTCTTTATCTGCCTTTTGGCATTTGTTTCTCAGGATGGGATCATTTATATTTAATACGTTGTTCACCTTGCTTCCTCTCATGGGTCCTTTACTGTCGCTCCTTAGAACATTTTGAATGTGACGTGGATGGAGCCCCGACATAGTACTCCAGACTCTTTGAATCCGATTAATTCACAGGGGCTAAGCTGGACTTCAATGCACACAACATTTTATTCGAGAAAAATGCTAGGCTGGAAGAATTCTTTAAGCAATACACGGGCTGATACTCAACATATTTTCTATTCCCAAAAGACCTTAATATCCCTCAGACAAATGCAAGATCGTTTCCCTTATTGAAAATCAAAACTTAAAATTAAATCAAATGAAAGCATGACTCGAAAACAACCACACAGCTTATTTATGTACAAGGCAGAACAGAACAAAAAGAACTAAGAAAAGTAGGGCTTGAGAACCAGACCATTAACTGGCAAGTTCTCCTCCCATCCTTGTAAATCTTGCAGCTTATAAGTGGCGGGGCCAAGTTTGGCTACGATCTGAAAGGGGCCTACCCATAACTGCTGGAATTTGGTATGCTTTCCTTTCTCATCATGGGGGTGGTCCCACTTGAGAACTAAGTCTCCTACTTCAAAGTCCCTTTTTCCAGCTTTATGCTTGTCAACCCACCTTTTGATTACTTCCTGCTGTTGTTTGAAACGTTCTCTAGCCTTGGATCTGGCTTCTTCTGCTTTTAGGAGATTATATATTCTTATTTGCAGAACCTCATCATCTGACCCCCTAGACTCTTGAGCTAGTATGGAAGACGGTAGCAGAATATTGGGAGGCAGGATGGCTTCCTTTTCGTACACAAGGGTATAAGGTGACGTTCCTAATGCAGACTTGGGGGTAACTCTGTCAGCCCATAGGGCGTTCGGTAAGGCTGAGTGCCAACTTCGCTGGTTTTCTATGACAGTTTTCTTCAGGCTTCTAATGAGGTTTTTATTGGAGGATTCGGCCAGGCCATTCCCTTGCGGATAGTAGTTAGAAGAATAATGTAATTTTATCCCTTTCTCATGAGCAAAAGCAGTCAATTTAATGGATGAAAAGTATTTAGCATTATCAAAAACTACTGAAATTGGAACTCCAAACCTGGTCATGATATGATCTTGTAGGAAGATGATGACTTCGTCTTTGTTTATCTTGCGTAATGGGATAGCTTCGACCCAGCGAGTGAAGTAATCAGTCGCAGTAAGAATGTACTTGTGTAGCAGAGAAGAATTCAGTTTTATTTCTCCAATAATGTCCAACCCCCATTTTTCAAATGGTTCTGTAATCATGACAGGCTTTAGGGGTACTGCTGCTCTGGGTTGTCTTCCACCACACCTTTGGCAAGTATCACATTTTCTAACGTGTGCATGTGCATCCTTGAAAAGTGTTGGCCAGTAATAACCGGCTCTGAGAACCTTGTGGGCTATAGTGTCCCCTGAGTAATGTCCCCCAGCAGGGCCATCGTGCAATTCAGACATTACTTTCTCAGCATCCTCTTTCTCCAAGCATCTCAGGAGGACTCCATCATAGTTTTTTCTGAACAATACGCCTTCTATGATTTGACAGGAAGCTGATTTCAGACGCAGAGCTCTTCTTTGTTTGGAACTCCAATGTTCCGGTAACACCCCTGACTGCAAGTAATGCACAAGGTCTCTGTACCAAGACTCAGGAGTGGTGAATAAAGGGCAAACATCTGTTACATGCAACTCAGCTTCATCTTCACACGCTCATTCTTCATCGCTTGTCTTCCCAGTCATCAATTTGCATAACCCTTGACCTTTTACTATAGCAGCTGGCTTGAATTCAAGATCATATTCTTGAAGCGCTGTTACCCAGTTGCCCCTTCTTTCTCCTAATTCTTTTTGAATGAGAAGGGATCTTACAGCTGGGTAAGGGACTATTACCTTGGTATGATTTTTTAGTATATAAGGCCTGAATTGCTTTACTGCCTTAAATACTGCGTATGCCTACTTATCAATGGCTAGGTAGTTTAATTCAGCTCCTTATAGCCCAGTGCTCATAAAAGAGATTGGGAATTCCTCACCCCCTTCTTCCTTTTGCGTGAGTACCACTGCTAATGAATCATCGGAAGCAAATGTATACATAATAAATTCCTTGTCAAAGTCTGGACTTTTAAGAGAGGGCGCATGTGCAACAGCAGTCTTGATTTTACTGAAAGCATTCTTTTCAGTCTCAGTCCACTTAAACTGTGCATTTTGTTTGACCATCTGCTGTAATGGTTTAACAGTCTGGGCAAAATCAAGGACAAATCTACGTACGAAGTTTATTGTTCCCATGAAGGATTGCATTCCTTTTTTATTATGGGGCATGGGAATTTGTTCAATGGCTTTGATTCTTTCTAGGTCTATAGATATGCCTCTTTTTGACACTATATGTCCCAGTAACTTGCCTTCTGTGACCTCAAATACGCACTTCTTGGGATTTAGGGAAATGCCATATTTTCGACAGCGCTCGAAAATTTGCTTTAGGTGGAACGTGTGCTCCCCTCTTTTCTTTGAAAATATTGTTATGTCATCAAGGTAGACCACCACACTTCGCCCAATCAGTCCTCGGAAATCTATGTCCATAGCTCTCTGAAAAGTCGCGCCAGCATGAATTAGGCCAAAAGGCATTCTTCTATATGCGAAAGTTCCCCATTTAGTTCTGAATGTCGTTTTCAATCTATCCTCCTCAGCTACTAACACTTAGTTGTAGCCAGAGAATCCGTCTAACAATGAAAACAATTCAGAACCAGAAACCATCTGTAGAAGTTGCTCCATGGGAGGTACCGGATAATTGTCTTTGTCCGATGCGTGGTTTAAGTTTCTGAAGTCCACGCACAGTCTGATTTCTCCCGAATTTTTTCTGACCGGCACCAAATTTGACACCCATTCTGAATGTCGGACCTTAAAAATAATCCTAGCATCTAACAATTTCTTCACTTTGCTCTGGATTAGTGGTTCCAGCTTTGGGTGCATCTTCCTCAGCGGTTGCTGATATGGCTTGACGCCTACTTTAATAGGAACGATATGTTTGATGATATTAGTGTCATAGGTTTTTAAATCTGCATACGTCCATGCAAAAATGTCTTTGTACTACTTAAACAAACTGAGGAACTTGTCTCTTTCCGCTGGTGAACAACACTTGCTGAGGTTCACGAACTTAGGCTCCATTTCAGTCCCTAAATTTATTAGCTCGAATTGTAGAGTTGAGCTGTGCGTCTTCACATTAGCGGGTCTTCTAAATTTCTTGTTCAAATCAAACATCTTCTCTAACGTCCTGACCCCTTTGGGAATGAAATTGTCATATTTCATTTCAGCATGATGTTCCTCATCGTCGATAATGGCTCCTTTAAAAATCTCCTCGTTTGTCAAGCATTCAATTATTTGCTGATCATCGTCAAATACTCGCAGGTTGGTAATCATGTCAGGAACTGATGGCCTGAAAAGAAGTTCAATAGAACATTTGTTATTAGTGGGAACCAACCTGGCGGCTGATCTAGCTAGAAGATCAGCGGCTGCATTTTTTATTCTTGGGATTGAAATAATGTTAAATGCATGAAAACATTTAAGAAACTCCCATACCTTGTTTTGATAAGCTTTCAAATGAGGGGAAACACAATGTATTTGATTTCTTATTTGCTTTACAACTATTTCTGAATCCCCAAAAACTTTTAAATTACTAACCTGTAACTCGATTTCTTTCTTGAGTCCCTGCAGTAGTGCTTCATATTCAGCCGTATTGTTAGTACATTCGAACTCTAATCTACAGGATAGGAAGTGCTTATTTTTTTGTGGATCAATGAGGATGCAGCTGGCCCCTGACCCTTCTAACGTTTTCGAGCCATCAAAAAACAAAGTCCAAAAAACATTATCTACTGAAAAACAATTTTCTCCTACTGATAAATCTACTATTTTACAGTCAATATCATCAGCCTAAGAAAAATGAAGGAGATCAGGCTGGGTGTCAGATGTGTTGCTGGCCTCTTCCACTTGATAATTCCCTGGTTCCAGCTTGAGAAAGTAGTTTCCCAATACAGGTTCGACTGGTATATTCTTCTCATCCAATTGAGTGACATTGTACTTCATGTGAGGTTCTCTCAAAACCTTGATCTGATTAGGACTCCCTTTGTGCGGCAACCAAAGATGTGACCAATTTGTGGTGAAATACCCATTTAATTTGGCTAACCAATCTCTGCTCAGGACCAGGCCGTAAGCATCTGGTATGTCAGCCACTACGATGTTAATAATTTGGCATACTTTATCATTGGATACCAGACGGATCAGGACATCTTCCATTTCACCAATTACCTTGACGTCCTTCCTATCCAATTGCACCACCCTCCATGTGGATGGCTTGGGCTATCCGTTTATTTTCTTACATACTGATATGGGCATGACATTAATTGACACCCCTGAGTCCACTAGGAAATTGTGTACGTTATGATTGAAAATCTCAAATGTCAGGAGGAAAGGTGGATGCTTGGTTTTAGACTTACCTTCGACGCTAGCTTCTCCAATCTCTTCTTCGTCCCGAGGCTGATTGTCAGCGGGCATCTTTTCTTCTGACGTTTCAAGTGCCTTCAATAACTTTTCTTTCTGTTGAGGTACTTTGCATATTTCAAACAGCGGGACGTTTGCCTTTATCTTCTTTAGATCTTCGACAATGTCATATTCGATTAGTTGTCTAGTGGATTGAGATTTATCAGTACTCACATTCTCATTGTTTGGATTAGGAAGCGTTCTGTTTTGCTTCGGATCCTGGCTGGTAATGGTAAATTCCGGAATCTGATCAGCCAATGATTCGTCTTGAAATTTATTCTTTATATTTCTTTGCAGCCTTCGAATCTTTGGGAGCAGAAGACTGTCATCACTAACTGCCCCTTTGCTCCTAGTTGTCACGTTAGCCTCCCTGATATCCTTGCGTCCCTGGGTATTTTCCTCCTCTGCATCGAGTAATGAGACAGAATTCCATAATGCCATGGTCTTGTCTTCCTGCCCTTTTGTAGAAGTGGAAGCAGCATTTTCGTTCTTTTCATCTTCATCTTCCTCCATTAATCTTGAATCCAACATCTGATTCATGACCAATGTCATTGAATTTATCCATTGCAGACAATTCTTTTCAGAATGAGGCTGTTGATGAAAAGTACAGAAATTTTCCATCCCTATCTCTGTCAGATTCATGGAGGCATTTTTTTGAGGAGGGGGTTGGGTCTGATTACCATCCTCCCTTTTTTTATAATATGGCCTGAAGAAATTTTGTGTTTCTTTTTCCTTTTCTAAGTCTATGATCTTGTTGGACAGCTTTTGCATCATTTTAGCCATGCTTTCATAGTCTGGTGTCTTTTCTTCTTTAGGCTTAGTGAACAATAAGGTTTTTCTTCCCGCAACTTTCTCTCCTGATTGTTCCGGATAGTCCTCCACACTTTCTCTTTATACTTCCACCACTTCTGCCTCTTCATAGGTCTCTGTTAAGGTAGGCTTGGCCCTACCTTTTGCAAACATGGCTAAATCAGGACCCAAAGCTGAAGTATAGTATTCGATTAGTACTTTGTCTAAAGGCTTATCTGTTTCAGAGAAATTTTTAAGATATGCTGCAAACCTTTGTGTGAAGCTGTGCACTTTTTCATTTTTTTCTTTCTTTAATGCACACAGTCCTTTCATGAGGGCAGCGTGAGTCTTTTGGACTGCGTACTTACTCCTGAACATTCTCTCGAAGGTATCCCAGTCTGGGATAGAGTTAGCGGGCAATCCAAAATACCACAAGGCCGCAGCTCCTTTGAGGGTGTGCGGGAACAGTCTACACACTACATCTTCATGTTCCCTAGCCCTCAGACCTTCTATTGCCAAGTAGAAACTCTGTAGGTGGTCATCCATTATGATTTTCTCATTTGGATCAAATTTGGGCAGTAGCTTCTCAAAGGCTTGAGGTAGGTCATGCAAAGGTGGGGTCAGATTTAGAGGTGATCTGGCTTTCCAAGCTGGCGGTGGATTTGGTGGATTCGGTGGATTTGCGTTAACGCCGGCCATAAGTTGAGGCAGAGAGTGAGGGGGTGAACCAACAGGAGAGTGAGGACGTGAACCAACCGGGGTGTGAACAGGAGAACTGTAAGGAGTGTCTGGGCCCACTTGGTTCAAAGGCAATTCAACCTCCTATATGGCAGTTTCCACAAGTTCTTCCCAGTCTCCAACCAACACTGAATCTTCAATTAGAGGACAATCTTTCTTCTTGTACTCTCTTCTAGGCAATTCGTGGATGACAAGAAACCCTCCAATCTTCTTTACATAAGCCTGGGTATGTCTTCTCAAATCATTTACAATTTCATTGCAAACAGGATATAGATGTTCTCTGTTGTCTTCTTCCGGAATTGGATTACGCGGTCCACTACTTTCATAACTGTAACCAGCGGAATAATCTCAGGAAAACAGGTTTCCTCGGCCAGCCATGCACTGGCGGCCCTTCTTCTAGCGCCAAAACTATTGAGGCCTGGAAATTAGCAGGTGGCAACAGTGAGGGATTCTCCCCAATCAACTTTCCCAACTAGCCCGTTGACTGTTTGGAATAGGGAATCCATCCGGTTTGTGGTCCGGCTACCGTAGGTCAAGGAACAAAACTAAGGATTTACCGGTTGCGGCCCGGCCCACCGATTTTTTTGTATTTTGACTTAAAGAAATGATATGCAAGTGCCTAACTAAATGCAGGGTGATCAAGCTGCAAGGAGCGGTCACAAAGTGATGCGCAGGTTCTTACCTCTCGTCTTGCGCTCGCGAGCAACCCAAACCAGATACAAAAGAAATAAGCTAACTATCTACACTATCCCTAGGGATCAAGGTTATCATTTTGGGTGAGTAATACACTTTCACATACATAAAGAAGAATCACAGGTAGCTGATACTTCTTCTAAATCACATGAACACTTACAGATACTCAAATAACCAGATAGCCGATCATTTTATAACAACATCTATTACTCACAGTGAAAAATATCCAGAAATTACTGAAGAACATTTAGCAAGAACATAGGTTCAGAATATCGAATACTCTTACAGTAAATGAAACACAACGAAAAACGAAATAGTTCCTCTTCAGCATTATTCATTGAGTTTACATTGATACATTTCGCTTTTCACTCTCTCCGACAGGCAAAAATTGCAGTTCCTATGCAAAACGAAGTAGTTCATCTTACAAGTAAACAAATACAAAGTTTTCCAGGGAAAAATCCCCTTTTTTAGTCCTCCTTCCCTCTATTTGAACTACCCTCGCTGCCCCCTGAGCTGCCACCCCAGCGTGTGACTTTTCAGTATCTTCAACGATTCCGCTTCTTGTTCTGGCCGCTACGTTTTTCCAATCATTCTCTATGAGTGTTTTATCTTCTAACCAGTAGTAGATGAGTCTTCCTCTAACCGCTCCTCCTTCGTTTGCTTGCTTTGTCCTTTTCTGCGTTTTGCCTTCCTTGTGATCGTGTCGGTTCTGGTCCGACCAAGCTATGTCTTAGCCCATGGTCGCTTTAGTAGCACCGCATTCCTTCTGCAAACAATCATAATGCGTTATTCACTGCAAAGGGGAGTTTTTTAAACATTTAAACATTCTCTACCCAGCATTGTAAATCCGCAAGAGACTAGCCAGGTTTGCTCGGACAAGGTATCGATTTAAGCTGTGGGTGAGCAAAATTATAAGCGGCGGTCGACCAACTTCTGCATCGGATGAGACGAGACTTCAGGTGCCGCAACGGTGGGGAAAAATAGAAACCGGGTGAGCGGAAACATGGGCGAAAAAGGGTAATCGGACGTCGGGGGGAAGAGTGCTTCGGGAACCAGGAGGGGTGGCTCATCCGCAACGGTGGATGGAACACTGGCATGGGACAGGCGACGAGGTGGAAAACTCAGTTCGGGCGGGGGAAAGACAAGGTTGGACGTCGGATGACACTTGAATCGGGAGCTAACTATCTCCTCCTGGCCACAACGGCGGGTGAGTGGAAGCTTCTGGACAAGCGATTTAAACTAGACGAATCGGGCGTCGGACGGTTCAGGAATTCAGATGAAAGAAAGGTCTAGGAGCGGCAACGACGGAAGGGTTGAAACATCGCAGCGCCCGATCCAGCAGTAAAAGAGGCCCGCTTATATGGAAACTCAAGGATTTGAGCAGTGCTAAGGGTCGACCGCAACCAAAATCATTTCTTTTTACAGAGGATGCGCTAAAAAAAAACAGCAAAAATTTCTTTTCCTTGACCACACATTCACGACTCAAACCCAAAAAATGAACACGGCATGCATAGATTATTGACATTCACCTTCATCATAAACAGAAGGAAACACGCTCAAGGAGCTCAACGATCAAACCAAACAAAAGTAATGAGGAGGGGCCCAGAAATTAAAACATTAATTTGGGAGGGGAAAAACAGTTGCGGCAGCAACAGGAGTATATTGTCCAGTCATCAAAGTATACTACCATGGTCTTATAGATATATTCTTGAAATGTTTTGACAACAATTCTAGAGAATACTGCAGGTGCATTCTTTAATCCAAAAGGCATAACTTTGTAAGCAAAGGAACCAAACTCATAGACAAAGGTTGTCTTATTTTGATCTTCCTTAGCTATTGGTACTTGGTTATAGCCTGAGAATCCATCTGTAAATGAGTAGCATTCATGTCCTGCCACTTCATTCAAGATTTCATCTGCATAAGGGGTTGGAAATGGGTCTGTCAGTGTTACTTTGTTTAGCTCCCTGAAGTCGACACAAATCCTTAGTCTGGTCGGATCATGTTTCTTAGGTTATACCACCATTGGACTTGCCCATTCTGATTGGTCGATAGGGTAGATAATGCCTGCTGCTAACATGTTATCAATTTCCTTTTTGACTATCTCCTTGTATTTGTGAGCTAGTTTTTAAGGCCTTTTCTTGACAGGTCGAACATCAGGTTTAGTATCAATTTTCATCTCTCCCATTTCTTGGACTAAGCCTTTAAGGTCTTTGTATTCCCTACCAAATACATATTGGAATTCCTTTAGTAAGTTCACTATCTCTGTGGTCTGTTATTCGCTCCAGTAGTCGCCAATCTGTGCCATTTTTGGTCGATCATCATTTGAGATGTTGAATTCTTTAGTTTTTACTTTAGCATCTAGCCACTCCAGTGCTTTGGATTAATTGATCGGTCGACTTCCTTCTTTGAACTGTGAGAATGTGGCAGGGAAGTCGGCTGTAGTCATTCTGTCAGTTTCTTGTTTGTCGATTGTATCGACTTTCAGTATTGTGCAGATAGGTTTGGTCGTTTCGATATGGTTGGATTTCCATCTGAAGCTTTTCCCTTATGTGTGTTCATTTTCTAACTGTAATCCAATCGACTGTGGTTTTGACCTTGTTTGTATAGTGTTACATTTCCTTGTCTATGGTGGTCTTGTAAGGGTTTATTTTCGATCGGCTTGATAAATTCTTTAATTTGCTTTGATGTTTCAACCAGATTTTTGTTTTGAGGTATAAAGTTGAAATCTTTAATAAAATTTTGCCTTAGTTTGTGCCATAAGAATTTTTCACCTATATATTCTTCCATCTTATACCATTTGGTCGGTAAGTCAGCTAGGTTTGATGGAAATAAGTATGGCCATGCTCGTTCATCTTTGTATCCAAGTCTTCTCCACTCTCTTTCACAGGTTTTGATATGATCCTATGGGTTCTGTCCTTAAGTGAATACAGGTATCTGAGCTTGTTGGGTTAAGCTCTTTCCTCCAAAACTTTCGACAAAGTAAGTTGAAGCAGTTGTCCAGGTTTTTAGTCTTGTTTGATGGGTATCCCACCATCTAGCAGCTTGTCCTGTAAAAGTTTCAACTAGGATTTGAAGTTGGCCATGTTCACCAATATTTTTGGACACTTACTCGACATACATGACTGGTGATTCCCTTTACTTATACCTTGGAAGTTGTGTAGTATTTAGGTTGGTCAGTTGTAAGGTAGGGTGTTCCCTCATTTTTTTTTCAAAGATTTTTGGGACAATGGACACTATGAAGCACTGTTAGGTGGGATTTATCTACACTTTTTGTATAGTCTAGCACCCTCTTGCTTGTGTTTCATAGTTCTCGATCTCCCAATAATATAATTCGGCATCTGAGTTATAAGCAACTAAGTCTTGGTTGCCTAGATGAAGTTCCCCATGGATGTTTGGTTTTGTGTAGTCTGCATTATTGTGGATTTGGTAGAGTTGTTGGACATCGACTTCTTGATCAATAGGTTCAGTCCAAGGTTCTCCTTGAGATGGATGAATGGGTACAATGACCCTTTAACCATTTCCTTTTAATTTGTTTCGTTCCTTATCTAGGGATATGGATGCTTTCATCTTTCTACCCCAAGGTCGACCGACTAACACTAGGAAGGAACTGGATCCTTCCTTTGGGTCGATGATTTCAAAATCGACTTTGGTCGAGATGCCTTTTATAGTCGTGTTGAAATTTTTCCAGACTCCAATGGGTTCAATTAGGCCTTGGTCAGCTAGTTTAAGGTATATTCCTGGTTCATAGAACCGAGGTCTTCCCATTTGTTCCCAAGTGTCACGAGTCATGATGTTTACTTGTGAGCCGAAGTCGAGCACTACTTGTCAGATATGGTATCCTTCGATTTCTTGGTCGACAAGTGGGTTGGCATCACTTTTGTCTTTCTGATTTAAGCTGCAGATGTTCTTTGTTTGTTTTTTAGGGTTGGTGCTTTTTATTTCATAGAGCAAATCAACGAACTAAGATACTGAGTTGTTTGTTTGAACGAGCTAGATTAATTCATTTATTGTGTTAGGTCGACTTTTATGACTATTTTCTTGTCGTGCAATTTCTTGGAATACATTATTTGCTTCTTGATATGTTTGTTTTTCCTTCAATGAATCAAGATATACATTTTTTTCTTTTATTTTATTGATTCTGGGGTTATCAGGGCCTGTTTTTGTGCCTTGTCGAGTTACAATATGTAAATTTTTGGTGTTTATTACATCATTCTTTTGCACACAAGACAAGACATTAACATTTTTCTTGGTATTAATATTTTCTAACATGGCAGGGAAATCCTCTAGTGAGTGATCCCCTACCCCACAGTGAGTACAAAATTTGAGATCAGTCCTATCCTTGTATGGACAGTCTACATACCGATGACCTTCTTTATAACATGTGAAGCACTGGATAGGTCGACACGGTCAGGTGTCGCGATTCCCAGGGAATCGACCTCTTCCTCCATATCCTGCACGTTAATTATCGTATCGACGCTCGTATCGTCGACCATCATATCTCGAACCGTTCGAATCATTTGCGAGATTGCTTTGATCATTATGCTGTGCTACTGCGTTAGTTTGGTAGACCACCTGATAGTTCTGTCAATTCTTGAGGTTCAACTGACAGTCGACTGTGTTATGACTCTTGGTATTGCAGATAGCACACCAGGATTCCTTTCCGTTCTTCATGTTGAACGGGCAATCTTTCGTCGAGTGATCCCTGTGCACCTGGAAAATGTCACAAAAATATTTGGACTGGACGAATCGAACGTCTTGTCAGCTATATTCTTATCGACAGTTATCTTTGGAGTGGCTGGCCGACGAGCATTTGGTGCACCGGATCTCCTGATTCTTGAGGCTTAGCTCCTTTAGAGACTTCCGTATGTTCTTGAGCTTTTCTTCAAACCTGTGGTCCGTGGGGTAGGTGGGTATGTCCTCATCCATCTCCACCTGAAGAGCTTTTGTTAGTGCATCTTCATAAGTTTTGAACGTTTCCAGACTGATGTGTCGACGTACTTTCTGAGATAGCCCTGCAAGAAACCACTAGATTAGTAATTGTTCATATATAACATAATCTAGCTGGCTCAAGAGGTCTTTCCAATGCTTATTGTAGTCGCAGACGGATTCCCCTAGCTTTTGTGATGTAGTTTTGAGTTTTTTTGCAGCCAGGTGCTTGGCATCTGGAGTTTTGAAAAATGTCAGAAATTGCGCCTTAATCTCAACTTTTGTTGCTCTAGGTTGTCTTTCCGAAAAGGTCATGTACCACATCAATGCCCTTTTCCTTAAGGCACCTGTGAACTACGCTGTTTGTATATCTTCATCTATAACTTGGTTGGCCTCCCAAGTCAACTCACAGATGAACCAGTGTTGTCTAGGGTCTTCATCTCCCTCGTATAGAGGAATGTGAGCTGATCCGTGACCCATGTCTGAATCACTGTCACTGCTCTTAGGAGGTGGTGGTGGTGGAGGTGTGGGTGGTGGTGAGGGTGGTGGTTTTATTGATGTATTCACCTCTGCGGAACTTTGGTCGATGGAAGTTCAGTTCCTGTCGGTTGTCGATTCTTTGTTGACTTGCAGTCAGTTGGTGTCGACTTCTGTTGTCAATGGTCCATTGCAACTATTTGTTCGCAGTGCTGAATGGTCTGTATATTCTAAAGTTGTATTTGGCAGGGGGTGCTCCTTCATGTGTCGATAAAAGCAAGTGGATACTTCGGTTGGAGGGTACCGCTTGAAAGGTCACCCAATTCCCTTCCTCTAGTAAACAAATAAGGAGATGTCATCCCGTGTATGTTTCATCGTCCAGTCGACTCCATATACTAAAGTCACCAGCTCGTAGTCGGAGGTCCTCTTCAACAATAGTCTGTATTCGAGTACGTGGATTTAATGGAGAGAGGGTTGTTCCTTCATTTGGAGCTCTTAATTGGAGAGCTTCCGGCTGCTCTATCCATAATTCTTCCTCCATAGGGGACGTCTCTTGTTCCACACCTTCTTCCTATCAGTCATGACCCGACTCTGGTGGATTCTCTTCCTGGTCGTTCTCCCTAGGGTTTGTTCCTCTGTGCAGCTCTAAGGCTCTTTCTCATCTTGCTTCCCTTCTTTGGTGTCACTCTTCCCTCTCTATTTTCTGACTTTCTGACATACCTTCGTATGATACTATTCTCTAGGGCTCCCTTTTAGTCGACTTCTCATTACTGGTGGCTAGTATCTGGTTCTGGTTGGCTAGAATCCACTATACTCTATCTCGACATATGACCATCTACCCCCCCATAGCCTACCCGATGCTTTTTAGAAAGCCCGGATAGTTCAGTCTATTTTATTAGGAAGTATTCCCACTTCCTCTTCTTCTCTGCCCAGTTAGTGTTTGGTGGTTGTTCGTGTAGTGATGGACGAGGTTTGAAAATATGTGCTACTCCCTTCTCAATGAGAAATTTGAACAGTAAGGTCAGTAAAGAGCATAGAAATTGCTCAATGGATTCAGTGTAGAATTTCTCCTTGATGGTTTTGACTGAGGTTCTATCTTCGACCGCCTGCTCTTCACATAAGTCGTCGGTGATTTTCTCAAACCACTCGGATAAGTTTGTTCTACCTCCGCAGATCAGTTTTTCCAGCAACTGTTGTTCTTTAATCCCATCTGGATTTCTCATCCAGGAAGTTCTTCAAAATTTGGGGCACTGATTCGACAAACTTCTCATGCGTCTCTATGAAAAATATTTCTTTTGCTTATGCTATGGTTAATCTGTTCCTTCACACGTAATTCTGCAAATAGTTTGCAACTTTACGTTCCCACCAGTTCTTAATCTCCTGCTCTGGGATCATCTGTTTGCATACATTCTAGTCGTGTACTACCGGCAATAGAACCAATGTTGTAATCTCACGGATCACATAAGGTTACCAATAATACACACTAAAACATATATAAATAAACAACGACAAGAGATAAGAACAAATAGGTGAAATAATAGATTATATTATATGAATGAGTCCATACAACACAAAGAACTGAACTGAGTTCTCATCTGGCTCAACAGCCTATATATATGATTACAGAACGATTACAAAATGACTACCTGTTGGTTTGGTGAACCGACATGACCCTAGATGGCTGACCTAATCTCTTAGTTTAGTCGGCCGACTGACTTAGTCGGCTGATCGACTAAGTTGGGCCATCGACTTAGTTGACTGATCGACTAAGTCGACTATCGTTCAAGTTGACTTTATCGACTTGCTCCTTCTACATTCATGATTGATGAGTGAGTCTTGTAGCTCATTAATGGTAAAGAATGACATGTCTTTGTTTTCTTCCAAGGTCAAAACCTGTTAGATTTTTAACATTTAATTTAGCATTATGATCTTAGGATCTTTAACTCAGAGAATAACATGCACAACAATAAAAACACAAGAGACAAGAGACACAAAGAATTTTCCTCGGGGAAACCATAAAGGAGAAAACCCTGCAACTTCCTCAGAGATAGAATCAGCACCAAAAGTAAAACCCGAAAACATAAAGATGATCTCCTGATAGCAGCAGTTTCTCTCTTGTCCCCGTAACTTCTCCTCTCACTCATGCGCCCTAATGATTGAGTGTGTGTGTGATAAATAGATAGGCTCACTCTCTATTTATATTCTTTCATTTACTTGAAACCCACTCCAACATGTCGGCCTCACTTAACAATTACTTACTAGAGCTAACATCTCTAGGAGTGTCTAATAACCCTAGTGCCCAAAAACTTGTGGGGACTTTGCCTCCTCTGACCAACAAGGAGGGTTATCCTTAACACAACGGTGGGGACTATTGCCCCGACTTACAATGAATCACCTAGGGTTGACTTCTCTAGGATGGTCTAATAAACCTACGGCCCCACAACTGAGGGGACTTTAACCCTTGACCAATAGGAGGGTTACCCACAATGACTTGACATGACTTGTTTACATTATAGAAACTCCTGATAGGAACATCTGGGCATGACATGACTCAAATACATTATAGACACATCTCGAAATAAACATTGGTGTACAATACATAAGATATACGGAAGAATACATTCCAAAGTTACAAATACATTAACAATCCCTCTTAACTAGGAAGGTATTCTCTCGACACAATTTATCAGCACAAGTCTTCTTCTCTGTAACATCAGGATCATCATCGAGTCCTTGTCATATTCAATTCATCTTCATCTTCGAATCTAGATCATCACTCGATATGGATCATCCTTGGAACATCATCACTAGATCTGGATCATCATTGGATCTGGATCATCATCACTGGATCTGGATCATCACTGGATCTGGATCATCACTACTGGATCATCATCACTAGATCTGGATCATCACTGCTGAATCATCATCATGGGTGCTATCTCATTATTCTTCTCGTCATAGGAAGTTCTACAAAGCCAACTGTTTTTCATTCTGGTTGTAGGCCTAGCCTCCATGTAGGTCTTTTCCATCACTTATATCTAACCCTAAGTCAGAATGGCCTACCCATCACTTACATCTGATCATGTAGGAACCAATTCGATAGTCATATCAGAACAGCATGCCCAGTACTCACATCTGACCATGTGGGAACACAATCCCACAACCCTATCAGAAAGGCCCAGCACTCACATCTGACAACCAATGTCAAAAAAGCTCAGCACTTACATTCGACCATGCGAGGAACCAATCCTCCATACCGAAAGGATCTGCACTTACATTTGACAACCAATGTCAGAAAGGCTCAGCACTCATATCTGAAATCCAATGTCAGAAAGGCTCAGCACTTATATTCAACCATGCGAGGAACCAATCCTCCATGCTGAAAGGGATCTGCACTTACATCTGACAACCAATGTCAGAAAGGTTCTGCACTCACATCTGATCATGTAGGAAACAATCCTACAGTCACATTAGAATGGCCCTCATTCCTAGATTGAGCTTTCCCGGTAACTGACCAGGTGCCTCCATTCCAAGAATGGAATTCAGCGCTTATATCTGATCATGTAGGAACCAATCCTACAATCACATCAGAATGGCTCAGCACTCACATCTGACATGGAAGGAACCAATCCTCTCACCATGACAGAATGGCTCAGCCCTTACATCTGATCATGGAAGGAACCAATCCTCTCACCATGTCATAATGGCTCACGGACTCATCACTTCCCCTTGAAGGGAACCTCGATCTGGAGAACACCAAGCTTCTCCCTAAAGTACTCAAACTTCACTCTAGCCAATGGATTTGTCAAAACATCAGCTATCTATTCATTCATCACAACATACTGGAGCTTCACTGCTCCCCTCTGCACCATATCCATGATATAGTGATACTTGACCTCAATATGCTTCGACTTGTTATGGAACATTGGGTTCTCTGACAACTTCACACAACTCTAGTTGTCACAATATATACATGTAGCATACAACTAGAGATCAAATAAATCATACAGTAGCTTCCTTATCCATACTTCCTCACAACTAGCTGAACAAGCTGTGACATACTCTGCTTCAGATGTACTCAGTGCCACACAGGATTGCTTCCTACTAAACCAAGAGATCACACTTGATCCCATATTGAAGCAACACCCTGACTCTACTCTTCCTATCGATGGCACTGCCTGCCCAATCTAAATCAACATAACCTTCTAGGTTAATATTATGATTCACCTCATACTTAAGCCCATAATCAATTGTACCCCTCAGGTAGCTCAGAATATGCTTTGCAGCAATCAAGTGAACATGTCTTGGATCTGTCAGGAAATGGCTCAAGGTGTTCATAGCAAAGCAAATATCTGGTCTCGTGTTCGTCGGGTACATCAAGGACCCAATCATATGATGATACATCGTAGCATCAACCGCCTCTGATGAAGCATCACTCAAAAGCTTCATGTTTGATGCCATAGGTGTGGTCATGGCCTTGCAGTCCATCATCCTGAACCTCTTCAGGATCTCTACTGCATACTTGCCTTGTCCGAGGAAGATTCCATCCGCATTCTGCCACACCTCCATGCCTAGAAAATAGTGCATCAACACATGACAAGAGCATCACTGGTCTTTTGCCTTCAACCTTGAAGTAAAGGTTGGTATCCACTTTACTCTCAGTAAATCCTAGAGTCATTAGTAATCTATCCATCCTGTCATACCATGTTGAACCTCGGGATATTCTATAGTCACTCCCTCTGAAGCGTCATACTCCCTTTGTCTTCCGTACTCTATGCACTGAAACATTATGTACTGGAGTGACAAGTAGCTTCCTCTGCTAGTAATATTCTATGTATCCATCTAGGGTCACTGGATACCAATATCCTCTATCTATGAAAGCATTCTTATCACACCCATCTATGAGCTTGTCATCCTTTACAATCTTTCATCTTCAACCTTGTATCAAAGGTTAAGATCTCCATCAAGCTCCTCATGTATGTATTATCGCATGGGTGTCTTCTGAGCTCGTACAAAGCCTTCTTTCATTTGCACACATGATTCTACCTGTCATGTGACTTCACTTCCAGTGGTTGCAAATGTCTCTTCGTAGTCTATGCCTTCTTTTTGTGAGAAGCCTCGTGCTACAAATCTTGCCTTGTATCCCACGATGTTTCCATCTACTGCATGATGGAACTACGAACTTCCCTTCACGTATCGATACAGCATCCTAGACATCATTCTTCTTGAACTGGTCTTCCCTTTCTTCTTGGTTACTTCCTCATAGTTGGAAGGTTCTGCATCGATGATGTCACTGCATTTGTCATATTATTCTTCATCTTGAACTATCATCACTTGTTCTTCAAAATAAGTCTCATCCTTCTTTGCTTATAGGCGATTATGTATGCAATCTTTCCTACAAGTCAAATGCATTTGTATGGTTAGAAACATTTCATAAGGAATATTCATACTGGAAAATTCTTATGCATAAATATATGATCATGAAACTACTTTATCCAATACAACATTCATCCATATCTCATGGAAACTTTCTAGATTCCTTCCATCTCTATCAAGACAACATCAAGATTATGCACTAATCCAATATGTCAGCAAAGAGGTTTCATTCTAGATAAGTAGCAATGGAGAGTTGTATAGCACCATGAGCTACTTACCCATTACATACATATTAGTGGTATACTGTCATTAATGCAAACATTCTATCATGCATAATACATCAACTGAATATAAAAAAATGCATGATAAAACAATATCATTAAATGACAATTGAATACTTATCTTTATTTTTTTCGTGGGTAGCCTCCTTCTTGAGCCTTAAGCTTCATCATCTTCTTCATTCATGACCTCATTATTTCTTATCCAAATGCTAAGATGGATAAGAGGTTCTTCAAGAGTTTATTTCTTCATATTCCTCATTGCTTGAGGGATATTCTTTGGATGGTGAGAGCTTGATCTTCAGTTGCTTCCATATTCTCTTCTGTTATTCTGAGTCGAGCTTCTTCTTCTTCCCGGATTCTGTTGAAAGTAATCACATCCTTCTGGCACACATTCCTTGCATGAATGAATCCCATGATCCTGGGAGGCCATTCAAGGTGATTATCACCACTTATACATTTTCCACTTCTTCTTCTACCACTTCAAGTTGTTCTTTGATTTGAGAGACCCTTGTGAGGTATGGATGCATGGTCTCTGCATTCTGGATCTTTACATTCTCCAACTGTTTTCTCAAAGTCATATTATGATTTATGTTCTTCCCTTTAAATAGCTTGGTTAAGGAATAAAACATATTTGGTGTATTTAGAGAAGACACTTGTGGTACAAGTTGACCCATTATTGAATAAACAATGGTCTTCTTGGTCTTGACCAATTTCTTCTTGTGTAAGGCTTTTAGCCTCATCTCCCTCTGGAACTGGAACCTCCCTACTTGTGTAGGTGTCCAATTCATTTTCTTCAGAGAGATCATATACTTCCATGCTTGGAAGTTTTCAACTTCACCAAGCTTATCATCAAGCTGATGTGATAGATCACTTTGAAATGAGAACCTCAAATGAAAATAGCAAAAGATTAGATCTTACCGATTTGAGGTGTCTGTCATGGTTCTAGAGCTGGCTGATCTAGGGTTTGTCAGAGAAACCCTAATTTAAAAAAATTGGAATCTCTCAGATCTGATTAGATATAAATATATATCTCTTCAAGTTGAGCTATCCAATGTACTCCTTTTCTGAAAACAGTGGAGGGAAGCTCCCGGAACAGGAAGCCCTAGTTTTCCAATTTCTTTTGCAGAAATTCCTGTTACTGTTTCTACGGTATCCCTAAAATTAATATTCCTCTATGTCTAAAACTTTGTACTGAGGTATCCTTTCCTATCACTATTCCAACACCACAGGTTTCATCAAAATTGGTTTTACCAATTGGGACTTATGATCATTTTCACAAGGTGACCTGTTTCAGGACCGTTCGGCACATTGAATTTGTATGGACTGCCACATGTCATTGTTTCATCTTCTAGGTATGAAAATCAGACCACAGAAATTAAATTCTTTTCCCTTTCTATCAAATCTTGATAAATTTCATTTGGACCTATGTAGCCCAAGATATATCAATTCTCCCCAGCTGTCCTATTTAGGGATGAATCCTGGAAGAGGGTGGAACCCTAACTTGGAGGGATCATATCTCCCATAATACAGTCAATATGAGGAAGAATTTTGGATAAAAAGTAAATCCATATTTTATCTTGAGCCTGTGAACGTTTCAGCTCCTGATCCTTCTCCAATACCGAGATATAGTGAATGTACCAAAACTTATTAGTTTTAGTATTTAGGGTTTTTCCAGCTCGGGGTCAAACTGGGGTTTGAATTTCCTGAAGTTTTACCCAACCAAAAATACTGACCCAAGTCTCTAAACTTCAATTTTAATGAGGAGATCAATCCTATTTTGGGCTCACTCAAAAATTCTTCTTCTGTAAGAAGCCCTACTTTCTCACACCAAAAACTGAAAATGCTCGGAATCGAATTCTGCTTTGACAGAAAGATGCGGCCTTTAATGGAGAGCCAACCTAGCATACTTTTGTAGATGGATTGTCGAGAGAGACCCAAGAAGTAAGAAGCCCTAGCTTCTATAGCTGCACAATGTCTTCTTCTTAGGTTAGCTCTGATACCATGTTATATTTTTAACATTCAAGCTAGCATTATGAACTTAGGATCTTTAATTGAGAGAATAACATGCACAATAATAAAAACACAAGATACAAGAGACACAAAGAATTTTCCTCAGGGAAACCATAAAGGATAAAACCCCACAACTTCCTCAGAGATAGAATCAGAACCAAAAGTAAAACCTGACAACATAAAGATGATCTCCTGACAGCAGCAGTCTCTCTCTTGTCCCAGCAACTTCTCCTCTCACTCATGTGCCACAATGAGTGAGTGTGTGTGTGATAAATAGAGAGGCTCACTCTCTATTTATATTCTTTCATTCACTTGAAACCCACTCCAACATGTTGGCCTCACTTAACAATTACTTACTAGACCCGACATCTCTAGGAGTGTCTAATAACCCTAGTGTCCCACAACTTGTGGGGACTATGCCTCCTTCGACCAACAAGGAGGGTTATCCTTAACACAATGATGGGGACTATTTCCCTGACTTACAATGACTAACCTAGGGTCGAATTCTATAGGATCTTCTAATAACCCTAGGGCCCCACAACTGAGGGGACTTTAACCCTTGAGCAATAGGAGGGTTAACCACAATGACTTGACATGACTTGTTTACCTTATAGGACCTCCCAATAGGAACATCTAGGCATGACATGACTCAAATACATTATAGACACATCCCAGAATAAACATTGGGGTACAATACATAAGATATATGGAAGAATACATTCCAAATTTACAAATACATTAACAAAACCAAGGATTCAAATTTATGGGGAAGGCCGCTAATAACTTTTTCAACAACCATTAGGTCTCCTATAATATTTCCATGAGACTTCAGTTGATTTATCAGACCAAAAAATTGAGCGTAGAATGAGTCCACTGACTCTGTGTCTTTCATTGACAGAGATTTAAAATCTCTTCTAAGAATCTGCAACTTAGAAGTCCTTACCATGTCCAAGACTTGTTAGGCAGTTTCCAATGTATCCCATGCTTTCTTAGCAGTATTTTTTGTTGCACTCTTGGTAATATGCTTTCATGCATGGCTTGGCATATGTAGAAAGGAGACTTTTTATCTTTCTTCCTATGTTTCCTCACGGAATCCTTATCAGCTTGTGTGAGATTATTATATGCTGACCGATCTGCTGGTTCTGTATAGCCACTTTGAACTATCTCCCATACATCTTGACCTATGAACAAAGCCTTCATTGTTAGAGACCAATATTCATAATTATTTCTTGTGAATATTGGATTTTTTAAACTCGACATGTCTGCACTAGAAGTGGAAGCTATATTTAGTTTTCTTTAGAAAAAAAAAATCCTCCTTTTTTTTTAAGACAAGGTTTCTTTCCTAAACCTCACTCTAATACTAGATCTTGGGGGACTCGGACTGAGATGACTAACTTGAGTTACCTCTCCATCATAAAATAAAATCCTTGTCAAGAATCGACCTCTTTTTACTCGTCGGGTGAATCTTTTCTAACTCCAACTAGACAAGTCGAATTTCGACAATGTAAACTTGACCAAAATACTTCGAAAATTGTTTACTGTGACCGACAAGTTTTCAATAGACTACTTTTGGTCGAGATACTTATTTGGATTTTGACCCGACACTTTTACCTTGACAATACTTACTCGACTTGAACCGCTTTTACTTTGACTAACTTACCTAACTCCGACCAATTTTTGATTCTGATCAAATCCCACTTCGACTTAACCACTTTTAGTCCAACTTTTACAAAGGAGATTTCTCATTCTAAAGAATTATAAGCTGAAAAACACTTTTCACCGACCGATAAATTGGAGTAAAACTCGGCACAACTATAATTCAACAGACTTACAAAATCATGTAACCAAATATTAAGTAAGACTTGTGTCGACCACTGTCGTAAAAACTCAAACTTTTACGCGGTTAAATGTTTATGGATTCTATGTGTCTTTAACTTAAATTTTAAATGTAACCAACATTTACTCAAGTAATTCTAGAGAAGATGTGCAGATAACTAAAACATAAATTCAACCATAAAATATGGATTTATATAAATTTTTTACTTAACATCTTCGCAGATAACCACTGGTTGTAAGATGAAAAAGAAGCAAGCTCCAAACGTGCCTCGCACACCTCCAAAATTCTCTCACACAGAGGGAGAGGAGTAGAACCATAGAAAAATGTAGGCAGTTGGAGGGTGTAGTGGAAAAAAAGGTACATAGACGTGGAGCGAATAAATCATGTGCACAACACCTTCATTCAATCTTTTCAGTGAATAAAAGCAATACACTCCACACAATGCAACAACCAACTCTCTCCAACGCGGTGATCTCAGCTCCAACCCACAGCTCAATGCAGACAGTCTTCAATAACATACAATATTGAATGATCAATTCCCACCATGCAATTCAATCAGTTTTCTTTTCTTTATCAAGATGGACGTTGCAGGTTTTAGGATCATTTCCATGTGTAGGAATTCTACAATCTCAAAAAATCGACATCACATACAATGGCTAGAAGTGTAACACCTCAATTTTGACCCCGTTTGCATTAAATGTATATGATGTAAATATTGTATTTAATCATGGTGTGGATCTAAAGGCAAAAGCCTCACCATCAATTTAGCGTTTTATGTTTTGGTGATTAAAAATCGTTGTCGATGTTATTTTTGTACTAGCAGACACATTATAATTTTGGACATCATGTAAATGTGCAATTTAATTAAAAACCCACAACCAGCTATTCCAATGCAACAATAATGATATGGGAGCATGATTTCTTAAGGATAAGGGGGGGGGATATTCAAACCTTTGGGCCAATGGAGAAAATCCAAATGTCAAAGAGAGAACCAATCAAACTGGTAACTACAGTTCTTATCTTATTCACCCAATCATTTATTACTGCCAGAAGTTGGTTGAGTTGGTCATTGCATGGGATGGGCAAGGTATGGAAGTCCAAAATTCGAATGGGAGAAGCCATAATTTTTTGGGAAACATGATTTTGACTTATGGGGCAAGTTATTTCCCAAAAATGCTACCCATTCCCTCATACAAGGTGTTAGTTTTCTTTCCCCACGTTTTTGGGAGACCCTAGCATTCTACATTCATGTTTTCATCTCCCTCGCTGTTTTCTCTGATTCACATGAGCTCTCTCAGGAAGCTATAGATTCCTATGTGTATCCATCCATAATTTTGGTTGTTTTACCTCATTTTCCTCATGCTGGGAATTTTTTTTTGGTAATTATAAGTGGCTGGGTTTCCTTCCCCACAATTTTGTTGCATTTCCCATTGTTTTCCAAAGCTGGAAATCATTTTTGGTAGTGCCAACAAGTGGGAGAAGAGACCCATGATTTTTCTAGGTGTTGTTGAGCCCGTTTTGGCCACATTAGGGCCAAAATGTCTATAGAAATCTAATTGCTGCTAAAGGTCCATTTTTACCCATTATGGAAATTGCTTTTGTTCCCAAAACCATTTTTCATCAACCCAAATCTTGTATTTAACTATGTGTGCATGTTTTGTTTTGGTTTGAACTAGTTTGGGAGTGGAAATGGGGTTTAAACTAGCTTGATAAAAACTAGTGTGAGAAGGAACCTCACAGACAAATCTAGGGGGATGGTTTTCTTCTTTGCACACCCTGAATAGCACTAGAAAGGAAGGCGTAGCCTAAGGGACTGTGTAGCAGAGAAGGGTATGCTCCTGGTGTTGGGTCTGTAGATGTTTTAGAAGCCAGGCTAGATCTAGTGCAGGTGTCCATAGCTCTGTGGTTGAGCTCACTAGCTTAGTAGTCAGCCTTCCCAACTCCTTTGTAGCCTGATAAACCCAACTTTGTTGGCTTGGTTGAATTTTGATAAATCCTTGGCTATTTCTGAGTCTACTATTGTTCCCTTATTCCTTGTGGGAATCATGCCCAACTCAAGGGTGGTAGTGTTGCTAAGAAATTGATGAGAATACAACACTCCACGCCACTTTTTACGACAGCGAATCCCAAAATATGGGTTTCAACAATGTATTAGAGATGTTATGGTAGCGGTAGATCCTTTGCTAGATATTGAGCAGAAAGTAGTAGATTATGTTGGAAATATTAATTAATCATTGATCCACATCCGTCTCTGTCAGAGTTTGTAGCAAGTAATTTTCTGTCATACATTCTGAAGAATGAAGAATTCACGTCTCTCGTATATAAAGCAGTCGAATTAAGTTTCTAAAGATAAAGTTTTAGGTAGATAGTTATTACAGTATTTAATGTTAAGTTGATAGCTTCACAGAGAAGCAATTTTTAGTCTGTATATATGAAGAAGAAGATTGTAAATTGATAGACATAGAGAGAAGAAGAGAAGGGTAAGTGTGCGAAGAAAAAGGAGAAGAGAGAAAAAAACTATGTGAAGAGTTCGAAGCTCAAGCTTCTATGTGTTTTTTAAAAGTTTTTAGAGCTGAAGCTCTATAAAAGGTGAAACATCCTTGTAAATTTCAAAGTTTGTATTTGCGGCAATAGTTCTTTGGTATGCTATCAAAATATATAAATCCATAAGTTTATGGTTGAATGCATGTTTTATTTATGCACACATATTATCCATATTTACTTGAGTAAATGTAGTTTACATCTACCGTTTAGTGAAAGAACTCATATTTATTTCACCATGTAAAACTTTGAGTGTTTAGTCGCAAGAGTGCTTGACACAAATATTTTTTAATATTTGGTTATATGATATTGTGAGTGATTCACAATATAGTTGTGTCATAGTTTATCTCAAGTTACTGGTGGGTGAAAAGTGTTTTTCATATTATAAGTCTTAAAACTAGGAAATATCCTTTTACAAAGTTCAACTAAAAGTTGTTTGGTCGAAGTAGGAAGCTGGTTGTAGGGGTAACTCCTGTCGCAGTAAAATCCGGTTGAAGTAAAGTGAGTTTGTCGAGGTAAAAGTGTGTTGAGTGAAATGTTCGTAATGTATGCCACACATAATTCTATACCATCTTATCCTGTCTATCGCAACTAGGTTGTCCCAGTAAATCCCAGTCGCAGTAAAACTCAATAGCAGTAAAACCCGATCGTGGTAAATCCTGTCACAAGAATTTTCGTTGCAAGTTTTTCGATCGAAGTAAACGGTGGGGTTTCCAAGGCAGTGTGTGGCAGCTCCAAAATTCAAAATTAAAAGGAAAAGAAAATTATGATTGTCTGGTAACTCAAGTTAATCACCCCAGTCTCCCGAGATTTGGTATCGGAGTTGATTTAGGAACAAAACCTTATCTTAAAAGGGAAAAAGTAAATTTCTAGGGAAAATAAAAAATAAAAAATGGCTTTCACTTCTGGTTCACACATGTCGAGTTTACAAACTCCAATTATTACAAGAAATAACTATGAGTATTGGTCTCTAACAATGAAGGATTTTTGCAAAGGGAAATATTTTTGGGAGATAGTTCATAATGGTTATGCAGAACCGACAGATCAGGGGGCATATAACAATCTCACACAAGTTGAGAAATATGCCCTGAGGGAACATAGGAATAAATATGGAAAAGATATGTTCTACATACACCAATCCATGTATTAAAGCATACTCCCAAGAGTAGCAGCAACAATTACCGCTAAGGAGGCATGGGATACATTGAAGACCACATATCAAGGTTTGGACAAGGTAAAGACTTCCAAGTTGCAAATTTTGAGAAGATATTTTGAATCTCTCTCAATGAAAGAAACAGATTCAGTAGACTCATTCTACACTAGGGTTTTTGTCCTAATAAATCAACTAAAATATCATGGAAAAAATACAAAAGACAGAAGGGTTGTTGAAAAAGTTCTCAGAAGTATTCCCCAAAGATTTGAATCCTTGGTCATGACCTTGGAAGAAAACATCAACATGTCACATTTTACCATTGATGAGATACAAGCCTCACTCATCAATCATGAACACATAATCAATAGATAAAATACATCATTGGAAGGTGAATTCATAGTACAGTCATCCATAAGTCATGGAAGAGTAAGGGGGGAGATACAATTCTAGAGGCAAAGGAAGAAATTTTTTCAGAGGAGGACGTAGCAGAAAACCCATGAATGTCATTGGTAGAGGATAGAATCAGAACCCAAGTCATCCAAGTGGTCACAGGTTTGATAAATTAAAAATTCAATGTCATTATTGTAAAAAAATTGGTCATTATGCATATGAATGTAGGAAGAAGCAGTATGGAAAAGGAAGGAAAATCTAGAACCAGTCAATGAAAACCGGCACTTCGTCAAGTGCAATGTTGTTGGCATGCACATCCCTAAATGAATGAAATATCATCCAAGAAATTTCTTGCAACATATGGTATTTAGATTCAGGATGCAACAATCATATGACTGGTAATTTAAAATTGTTTTCTAGTCTAGATAAATCAGTTCAAACTAATGTCACACTTGGAAATAATGTCCATGTCACTTTTATGGAAAATGTATTGTTGGTATTCTAACCAAATAGGGGGAGCAAAAGTATATGCCTGATGTTTATCATGTTGAAGGTCTGAAACACAATTTTTTGAGTATTGAACAACTGATACATAAAGGTTACATAGTCTACATGGAGGACAATCACTGTGTGATTAAATACATATGTCCAAGCAACCAATTGATAGAAAAAGTTCTAATGACAAGAAATCACTTGTTTCCATTGAGGATAGTTCCAGACATGAAAGGAAAGACAAATACAAGAGCTGCCTTCAAGGAAGAAAGCAAAGAAGCAAGCATGCGTAGTGACAAGAAAGAAAATGACAACACTAAAATTCAAGCAGTGTTTCAAACTAAAGTTTAGGATAATTCCTGGCTATGGCATTTCAAATTTGGACATCTGAATTTTGGTGGGATAAATCTACTGCACACAAAGAATATGGCGAAAGTATTTCCATTTATCAACAAACCAGAGAGAGTTTGTGAAGGATGCATTTTTGGAAAGCAACATAGAGAAACTTTTCCAGCCAGAAAGTCATACAGAGAACGCACACCACTTAAGATCGTGCACTCTGACATTTGTGGCCCAATGCAGACATCATCCATAGGAGGTTGCAATTACTTTCTTACTTTATTGATGACTAGTCAAGAAAAACATGGGTATATTTTCTAAAACATAAATCGGATGAGTTAAGTTGCTTTCAACAGTTCAAGGAACTCATTGACAACCAGAGTGGACACCGCATCAAAATGACTTCCTAAATTTCTGCAAAACCAATGGCATACACAAGCAATTCATTGTGCCGTATACACCTCAGCGGAATGGTGTCGCAGAGAGAAAGAATGGAACCATTATGGAAATGGCGTGCAACATGATGGAAGCCAAGCATTTTCCAAATGAATATTGGGTTGAAGAAGTCACAACTGCTGTATTTATTATGAACCGATTTCCAACAAAGAGAATGAAGAACAAGGTTCCTCAAGAAGCATTGACATGTATGAATCATAGTGTTTCTCATTTAAATTTTTTTGGTTGTGTCACATATGCTCATGTTCCAGATGAGATGAGAAAGAAAATAGATAAGAAGGGATGAAAATGTATTTTTTTTAGTTACTCTCAAGACACAAAATCATACAAGTTGTATGACCCTATCACAAGGAAAGTAATAATCAGTCACAACATTCAATTCGTTGAGAATGAATCATGGGATGGAACTGTTGAGAAGAATTTCAATATTGTGTCGAATGTTGAACATGGTGACATGACGAAGGAAGTGGTTCAAACACCACATGTAAGTCAATCGATCACAACACCATCGACTCCCATGACACTGTGACATGGTTCAACACAAGGAACATTAACACAAGTCGCAACTCAAGCTACATTGAGAAGCACACCAAGAGGATAGCATACTCCATCATCCAGTTCATCGAGGTCGACATCTACAGATCCAGTGAAGGCAAGAATTCTGCGTGAAATATATGAAGCTACTACACCAAACTCATTCTCTCTCTTTGCATTATTTTCTCAAATATAGGATCTGCTAACATTGAAGAAGTGGTTGAAGATGAAGTATGGGAACAAGCCATGGATGAAGAGATGGAATGCATTGAGAAGAATCAAATATGGGAGCTGGTAGACATACCAAAGAACTATTTTCACAAATACAAAATTTGAAATTTACAAGGATGTTTCACCTTTTATAGAGCTTCGACTCTCAACACTTTTCAAAAACAAACAGAAGCTTGAGATTCGAACTCTTCACTGAGATTTTTTCTCTCTTATCCTTTTTCTCTAGACGCTTACCCTTCTCTTCTTCTCTCAATGTCTGTCAATTTACATTCTTCTTCTTCTTCATATAGATGGACTAAAAATTGCTTTTTGTGAAGCTACCGACTTAACATTAAAGACTATATAATAATTATCTACCTAGAACCTTATCTTCAGAAATTTAATTCGACTGCTTTATATATGAGAGACGCGATTCAATATTTCTAATTCCAAGACATCCCCAACACCAATAAACAGGTTTAAAATTGAGCAAGGATGATGATGGATAAACTGTAGATCCTAAGATATTTAAAAGGCTTGTTGGAAGCCTTATGTATTTAACAGTGATAAGACTAGACATAATGTATGGAGTAAGTATGATCTCAATATTCATGGAGTCACCAAAAGACTCTCATTGGAAAGCAGGTAAAATAATTATGAGGTCTGTAAGTGGCACAAAGGATCTTGGCATAATGTATTCAAACTTAGAGAATTTTAAACTCATTGGATACACTAATAGTGACAATGGAGGTAGCACAGATGACAGGAAGAGAACATCTGGGTACACATTTCATTTTGGTATAGGTGTTGTGTCATGGGCCTCGAAGAAACAACCCATAGTAACTATGTATTTAGCAGAAGCAGAGTATGTCGCAGCTACAAGCACTACATGTCAAGCCGTTTGGATGCGAAGAGTGTTAAAATACCTGTCGCAGAACCAACAAGAACCAACAACCATTTTTTGCGACAACAATTCAGCCATTTCATTTTTCAAAGAATCATGTGTTTCACAAGAGAACCAAGCACGTCGACACAAGGTATCATTTCATAAGAGAATTGGTGAACAATAAAGAAATTTGTTTAGAATTTTTCAGGTTTGAAGATCATCTTGCAGACATATTTACAAAACCATTGGCAAGAGATACATTTCAGTATTTGCAAATTTATTTGGGAATGACAGGTTCCATTGGGTGAACTCTGTCATACATAGAGCAAGTTTCTACTCTGAAATCATTTTTGTAAATTTTGTATGAAGACCCCCGTCTGCTCATAACTAAGGGGGAGTGTTGGAAATATTAATTACTCGATGATTCATAGCTGACTCTGTTAGAGTCTGTAGTAGGTCATTTTCTATCAGACAGTCTTACATAATGAAGAGTTCGCATCTCTCATATATAAAGCAGTCGAATTAAATTTCTGAAGATAAGGTTCTAGGTAGATAATTATTATATAGTCTTTAATGTTAAGTCGGTAGCTTCACAAAAAGCAATTTTTAGTCCGTCTATATGAAGAAGAAGAAGAATGTAAATTGACAGACATTGAGAGAAGAAGAGAAGGGTAAGTGTCCAGAGAAAAAGGATAAGAGAGAAAAAATCTTAGTGAAGAGTTCAAATCTCAAGCTTCTGTGTGTTTTTGAAAAGTGTTGAGAGTCGAAGCTCTATAAAAGGTGAAACATCCTTGTAAATTTCAAATTTTGCATTTTCAAAAATAGTTCTTTGGTATGTCGTCAAAATATATAAATCCATAAGTTTATGGTTGAATGCATGTTTTATTTATGTGCACATCTTCTCCAAATTTACTTGAGTAAAAGTTCTTTACATTTACGGTTTAGTGAAAGACACAAATAAATCAGATTTATTTCACAGTGTAAAAGTTCAAGTTTTTATTTGCAAGAGTGCTCAACATAAATATTATTTAATATTTGGTTATATGATATTCTCTTTGAGTCACAATATGTTATGTCACAATTTATCTCAAGTTATTGGTCAGTGAAAAGTATTTTTCATATTATAAGTCTTAAAAATATGAAATATCATTTTATAAAGTTCAACTAAAAGTTGTTTGGTCAAAGTAGGAAGTTGGTCGCAGGGGTAATTCCTGTCGCAGTAAAAGTTGGTCGAAGTAAAGTGATTTTGTCAAGGTAAAAGTGAGTTGAGTGAAAAGTTCGTAAGGTTTTTCATACATAACTATATCCCAGCTTGTCATGTCTATCACAGATAGGTTGTCGCATTAAATCCCAGTCGTAGTAAAACTCAATCGCAGTAAAGCCCGCTCGTAGTAATTCCTGTGACGAGAATTTTGGTCGCAAGTTTTTTCAGTCGAAGTAAAAGGTGGGGTTTCCAAGGTAGTGTGTGGTAGCTCCAAAAATCAAAAGTAAAAGGAAAAGGAAATTATGACTGTGTGGTAACTCAAGTTAACTGTCCCAGCCATCGCTCTCGAGATTTTATTGGCTCCGGATGATGGAAATACCTCAAACCAACGACAAACAATTGCTTGTACTCGAGTTGTAGCATACTTGTCCTCCATTCTTAACAAACATGTGTTTATGACATAATTGGGATATTGATTACAGGAAGGCTTACTCATCATCAACAACTATTCACATTGAGTCCAAATGGGGATTTACAATTGCAGTATGACATTACAAACTACACTGAGTTTGTGCATAAATCAAATGCTCCTACAATTTTTTTTTCCAGCTGCGATATGGTTACAAAATGATCACATAGAATAAGCCAAGACTAGAGTCTAACTAGAAAAAGAGGAAAATTAGCCAGTAACACGTCTAATGCTACCACAAAAAATCCTGCAAACAAGCAAGCTAGTGTCGAAGCTCACAACTACTATTGAAAAGGTAAGCTTTCTAAAGGTAAGATTGACCAAGGAGTAGACATGGAGTCATCCAACAATGGACAAGCAACCATACGCATAGTAAAATTCTAAGCAACAACTCATATTTTCTCAATCAGATTTCAGTTTTCTTCTTTCCTTAGTTATTTTCTCTTGCATTCATTACCTACAAATTGGTATCAAAGCCAGGCTGTGGAAAGCTTAGTTATGGAAGTGTTGAAGTGTTGAGCTTGTGGAAGTGCAAACTCTATTTATTGAAGAACAAAATAATGAATAAATTTGCAAGAGGTAAAAGCATGAGATTTTATAATATGCTAATGCTGATATAATTATTGGTGATATAATTAAAGCAAAGTTACTTTAGTTTTATGATTTGATCATAATTTTATTATTGGGTTCTTAACATAAATAAAATTATTTTTGTATGATGTTATATTCAATTGGTTGTGCCAAATTGAATTGAGAAAGTGTTATGAAACTTGATATCTTTTTTGTAACTGAATTGAAGTATGGCGAGTGTGAGTAGTAGTAGTCTCAACCACAAATTCCACAATTTCATGGGAAAATCTATGGATATTGGAACATTCAGATGAAGACTTTATTTTGTTCACAATAATTCAAGGGACTTGATTGAGAATGGTTTTATAGAGCCACTAGATCAAGCATCATATAATGTTTTATCACAACTAAAAAAGGATCTTCTCAAGGAGATTAAGAAGAAGGATGCCAAGGTGTTGTTTTTAATACACTAAACAATGGAAGACTCAATTTTCCCATAGGTTGCAGCAGCTACAAGGTCCAAGGTTGCACGTGACACTCTACAAAACTCTTATGAAGGTACTAACAAATTCAATTTGGTAATATTTCAAATGCTTAGAAGATATTTTGAAAATTTGCAAATGTCAAATTCTAAGACAATAAATGATTTTTTCATTCGTGTAGTGAGTATAGTAAATCAGATAAAGTCTCATGGAGATAATTTGGATGCTCAAAAAGTTGTAGAAAATATTTTGAGAAGTTTTCCTATTATATTTGACCCAATTGTTGTAGATATTGAAGAATCTAAATATTTGTCTCAAGTCTCTATTGATGGTCTTATGGGATCTTTACAAACCCATGAGCAAAGACTCAATAGGTCAAATGTTTCCTCTATAGAAAATGCATTCAAATCACAAGTTCAATCTAACAACAACAAAGGCACAAGAGGAGGAAGAGTCATTAATATAGGTGCAAGAAGATTTGGAAAAAGTAAGAATCAACTATCGCAATGAAGGTGGAAGAATAGATAACTCTCACGAAGAAGGAGAAAATTATAATTTATTTGCAAGTAGACGAGGTAGAGGTGGCAGACATTCTCATGAATTTCACAGCCAAGGGAAAAGGTATGGAAAATCACATATCCAATTCCACTATTGACAAAAAAATGGTCATTATGCACCTAAATATAGGAAGAAGTGATTTGATATCAATAGGTAGAATGTAAGTTTTTCAAGAAAAAATCACTCCAAAAATAATGATTCAATGTTTGTTACTTGTAATGGTGCACAAGAAAGCTAAAAAGAAGTATGGTTTTTAGATAGTGGTTGGAGGAACCACATGAGTGCAAAGAAGGATATGTTTACAAATGTATATGAATATATGCATTCAAAAGTAAAATTGGGAGATGATAACAAAGTTGTTGTCATGGGTAAAGGTAAGATAAAATTTGAAACTAAGCAAGCTGAAAAGAAACACATTCCAAATGTGTATTATGTCTCCAATCTAAAAAATGATTTAATTGGCATTAGAAAACTACTAAAAAGGGATATAAAGTCTATTTTGAAAATTATGCATGTGATATTCTTGATTCACAATGAAAACTAATTACAGAAGTCCAAATGACACAAAAAAATATGTTCCCTTTAAGGTTGCAAAATTGTTTGTATGTTTCTTTCAAAGTAGTCCTCTCATATCAGTCATGGTACAATATTGACCAAGGATTCGACATGGAGTCATCCAACCATCGATAAATAGCTATCTCACTTCCATCAACCAACCGTCCCTCCATCAGTAGTTCATCCGGTCAACCACCCATTTGTCTAGTAATTAAACCTCACCATCTAGCATGCAGGAGAACAATAGAAACATGTTTATAAAATATACTATAAATAGATCATTTCAAATATGCATAAGGAAGACTTGTAGCTTATTTCTCTACTTAATAAAATTCTAAGCAACAACTCATAGTTTCTCTCTCATATTCAATTTGTTCTTTCCTTAGTTATTTTCTCTTGCATTCTATACCTACAACTACAACCAAAACACCAGCCTCTTTGGAACTCTTCTAGCATCTCGATAAGTTTCTCTAAAATATTTTTTATAGGAAGCTACTCCAACATAGTTAAAGATGTGATGGAAAAAATGAACAAAACAATCACTCTTCAATTGCAACAACTACACTTTCCATACCTCCAAACAAGAGAGGAAGCTCCATGCTGCAAGCATCTCCAGAATTGCCTCAAGCAAGTCTCTTCACAAAACTAGGGTTTCCATAAAACATGTCTCCACAAAATTTCAATCCACGCACCAGTTCACAGTTTCACCATGGATTGAGTGCAGGTTGCGCAAACAATGAAGAGAGCTTGGAGAAATGGTGCATACCGAGCTATGAAGTGGGCACTACACAGGAGCGAGGGGTCATGATTTGAGAAGGTTGTGGTACATGCCAGTGATTTAGACAAATGGATATCAAGCTAAGAGATGTAGTTTGAGAATACTATTGTTCAAAGTTCAGTAGTTAAGAAAATATCTAATTTATGCCCAAACACAGGGTTGTAGAAAAAACTAGTAAAGCATAGCACCAAGGAAATCAGTTGACTCTATCTAATGGAAAATGTACCAGTGAAGTTCAAATATGTATGTAAGATGGATAAATTACAGGTGCAATAAGTTAATGAACATGATTACAAGCAAGGTTAGTCGAGGTCAATCTAGTGCAGAAATATCACGGGTTTCTATAAAGATTTTGGAGAGGTAGATAGACCATGAAAGTACTAATGAAAAAATATGTAAATCCAATACAAATTAGGTTCTTCACTTAGGCGCATAAGAAAATACCTTAACTTAGGTCTTGAGCTGGAAGAGAATGCAATGCACAAAATTGACTTCAGATAAAAGTGGATGGAGTCCTTACAGGCCTAAGAACAAAATGAGCTCTGATACCACTATAAGGTGCCTCACAAAGGCACACACTCAAATGGAGAACACATAACCAATAACACAAGTTTAGGTATGAACACACACATTCTCATTTAGATATGTACATATTTAATACACAAAGATGGCTCTTGGGTTACAAATTCCCAAGGCGTTTCTCAGACTCCCAAGATTATTGTTCACATTTACATGTGACCCTTGGGTTCTTTAACGCTTACGGATTAATGTTTCCAACAAACACTAATACAAAATTTTGCTTTAACTCGTGGATTTTGCCACAACTACTCTTTAAATTCAACAATGGAGGACTTAAACATGGTTTCCCCAATATTTTTCTCATGCAATTTTCCTCAAACATTACTTGAGCAACTCAAAACTCTACCTTTATAATTCAATTTCGCCCCATGTAATCCCAATGCTGCAATCTATGCCTTTGATACCAATTTTACACATACCTAGTAGCCGCACAATGCATTTAAGGGCATAGGGTACTCAATAACTTACCAAGATAATCACTTATACCAAATTCATTTTTCATAAATTATCTATCAAAATTACAATGGAAATGACATATATTGTCACCCAAATTAAACATATGTGTATACTAAAATATACACACAATCCTAGCATTAACTAATTCATACCATACCAGGAAATCCACACATTTCAATATTCACATAGTAGTAAATTAAACAGTATGCATAAAATAAATAGATACATGGCAATGGCATTTCATACACAGTTGGAAGCTTATCTTAAAATATCCTCCAATTGACTATATACAAAGCATGTTATTCCTGGTTGTAGGCATTGTGCTATACCAATTATCTCTATAATAGAGGCCACCCTTGTGGGAATATAATAAACCCACTTCATAACTTAGGATAAAATATTTAATCAATTTTGATTATTTTCCTACCCACTAGCCTAGATAGTTGGCATCCACTTGCACTACGTAGTCAACACTTTCCATCTATGCCTCGAGAATAGTGTAATCCTGATTCTGGATTGATCCTGTCCACTTTATTGACTGCCAGAATTAGTAACAGTGCTTTCTTGTAGATTCTGCCTTATTCTACTTTTGACCAGCTTTTCTGTGGATAAGGTAAAGCTAGTCAACTAGGAAACTGGTATCTTTTGTTGCCAATCAATCCTCCATGATTTTCTCTCAAATTTCCAGGATTATCATGTTTTTCCATCACTCTTGACAAATCACTCATGCTTTTGATAATTTGTGAGGTCCTTGACTGATTTGGGGAGTTCTTTAGCCACCTATGGGGGTTTATCATATTTATTAAGTCTATCTTTCTAAGGTTTATGAGTTGTCTCCAATACAACTCGATTTTACCTATGAGGGATGTACTATTTATGTACACTATTATTCATCATTATTAAATGGAACGATACACTATGATATTCATCTCTTCATTCATGTGGTTCAATCTCTTTTCTTCTCTCTATTTGTCCTGTGTATGCTTGTGAGACTTATCTTAGTAGCAAGATCTATTATCAGTCACCCCGTTTCTTAGAATCTTTTCTCATAAAATCGGAGCTGCTATTCTTACATGGTATCACAGCATTCAAACAACCCTCTATTTGGGGATATCAATCCATAAGAAGGAATAATTAGCTCAATACCTAAGAAACTCACAGGTGTCGAAACCACTCCATATTTGTCCCAATCTGCTAGCACTCCTCCCCCATCAACTTGCACAACCCAAGGATGAGCCCCCACTTCTCTGAGTTACAAGTCCCTTGGGTGATCCCCAATTCTCTTACAAGGTTCCAACACATGCCATCTAAGGACTCTTTGTGTCAAGACTCTATGGAACCCAGCTGCAAAACAGGTTCTTTCACAATAGAACTCATTTGCCCAACATGAATATCCGAGGGTAAAAGCATTTATAGCTTTGTATTTTATTTTGTCCTCCGGTATAACTCTAGGCTCTAGCACATGATGATGGCTTAATGATTGATGATGCTCAAGAATGGACTAATTCCCAATAATTTGTATGCATGATGAGAACTAGTGAAGTGGCATGCATTGGTGTTGAGAACTAGAAAAATGTCATAGATAGGATTTGTCATTTCCCCTCCTCCTAATCTCAAGATTGGGATAATTAACTCAATTTATGGTTAATGCACTTTATTAATGATTGATGATGCTCAAGAATGGACTAATTCCCAATAATTTGTATGCATGATGAGAACTAGTGAAGTGGCATGCATTGGTGTTGAGAACTAGAAAAATGTCATAGATAGGATTTTTCATTTCACCCCCTCCTAATCTCAAGATTGGGATAATTAACTCAATTTATGGTTAATGCACTTTAATTCAACAGGCTTGATCAAACTTAGGATAAAAGGGATAATAAGGATACTGACTGAAATGTAGAAGTCACTAGGATCGTATCCCATTAAACCCCTTTTTGACTTTCCCATCTTGTGGAATCCTAACACACCCATATCTTCTTCATCCTTCATTGTTTGCATTAGTCATGGTTTTTATATTAAGTATAAAACATATAAAATTAAATCATCTTGGTCATACTAACCATTTTTGTTCTGCTTCTAGCTATTTCATCATTATATACATATTTAAATCATTACATATTGGGGTAAAAAACAAGGTGTTACATTTTACCTTCATGGAGGCATCCACCATGATGTCAACATGCATATTCGCTCTTCATAGGCAACAAAGTGGAAAATACAACATAGTACAACTCTAGTATGCCTCCTAATTTTAATATGCATGCCCAATAGTAAACACACTCTCCACTAGCTTCTCTTCCATTTTCATACACATTTGTTAAATCTTTCACATTTTCATGGCACTTTATGATACACAGTCCTTTCCATGTCTACGAATGAGGATAATACATAACAACTCATCTCAACAATACCACTCCATAAATATGCATCATATTGGTTCCCTTCTCATCCATATAAAGATTGTGCTTCTTGTTACACCATCAACACTTATACCCCTCATTACACCTTAACAACAAATCTATTTCTAATACACATGATTATATCATGTCAATGTAGTTATTACAACAAAGTCATCATTGCATAATATAGGCAATTACCATACCAACAGTATGGTCATCTTTTGAAGCTTGCTTCCTTCACCCTAGCATCATTCCTAAACTTATAGGAATGCAAGGAATATTTCCACTTAGACTCGAAGGAATCGATAAGGAATAAAGATCCATATGAAGCCCTTGCCAAGCAAATTAACGGTCTCATGGAGAAGTGCATAGACCTTGAGTGCAATGCTAGCTCTCAACCATCAATCTAGGCATATATGGAAAAACCTTTTTATTTTATTTTATTTTCTTAATGATTCGATTAACTCTAAGTATTATAATTGTCAATAATATATAAAATTAGAATACATGATTTTCAAAATTTATATATAAATATAAATTCTTAATAAATAAATATTCTTATATATATATAGCTATCCATTACCATTAAAATTTATCACAAATAACATAAATATGCTTATGAATGTCAATCCATCTTAACATTAAAATGCTTATGTCCCTTTTTTAAGTGAAATGATTTAAATGTAAAGTTTAAAAATTTTAAAAAATATTAAAAAGTTATAGATGTTAAAAAATAGTATAAACTCTCAATTGTTGGGATCATAATATTAATTATTGATTTGGAATTATAAAATTATAATTTTTACATCAATGGATGTGAATAATTTTGAAGATTAAATCATGTTTTTTATATTAAAATATCAAAATATCAAAAGTAAATCGAAACTTTCACGTTTAGTAAATCTTATTTTTATATTTATCACTAATTTAGAGCTATTTAAATATTTTAATACATTCAATTTAAAATAATTTTTCATAAACAGTCTTACATGTGAAGTTTGAATTGTGTTTAGTCATAACCCATGTGTATTATTTAAACCTTTAATTATTTTATGTCAAACATGCCACATAGGTTTTGAAGTTAATTAATACATGATTTTTAGATTGATTGAAATTTTGCTTCCAAGAATTTTCAGCCACTATTTTGATTGAAATTCGATTTAAAAAAATAGTAAAGTTAAACCCAAAGAAAAAGTTAAACAAGATTAGTAAAGTTAAACATTAATATTTTTTCCACATTAAGAGTAGGTCGGTGCAGTGAACTCTCTTAAAAAACGGTACTCTACGAGCTGTAAACTGTAAACAGATTTCAAAATTGTATACCTCAACAGGCTGGCATCTCACAAACGGTACTCTGCCAGCTGGCATCTCACAAACGGTACTGTAAACAGATTTCAAAATTGTATACCTCAACAGGCTGGCATCTCACAAACGGTACTATAAACAGATTTCAAAATTGTATACCTCAACAAGCTGGCATCTCACAACTTGCCAGGATTATGGTAAGCGGATTTCAAAGATTCATGAAATTAAATACGATAACGGGATTTGAAAGATTCATAAAATTAAATAATTTTGGTATCACCAGATCAGATGAAAATACTGTAAGGTGCAAGGAGAAACAAAAACAAGCGGCAGAGCAGAGCTTGGAAGAGCCGAATAGCGGCAGAGCTTGGAAGAGCCGAAGAGCGGTAGAGATTGGCAGAGCTGCGGAGCCATAGAGCTTGGTAGAGCCGAAGAGTCGCAGGACTTGGCAGAGCCGCAGAGCCGAACAGATAAAATATTACAAGGAGCAGAGAGCTTGGAAGAGTCGAAGAGCGGCTGAGCTTGTAAGAGCCGTAGAGCTGCCGAGCAGTAGAACTTGGCAGAGCTGCAGAGCAGAAGAACCATAGAGCTTGGAAGAGCCGAAGAATGGCAGAGCTTGGAAGAGCTACAGAGCCATAGAACTTGGCAGAGCCGAAGAGCTGCAAGGATTGGGCAGAAGAGACTTTTGATTTCTTGTGGTTCTTTACTGTTTTTGATTTCTTTTTGTTTTACTTTGAGCATGGCCATGCTTTCGTCCACCCTTGTCTCTGATTGCTTACTTTTACGTTTCATTTTTTTGGGGGTTTGGATTGAATTTTTTATGTTTCATATTTTTGTTTTTGTTTTTGTTTTGGGCTTGGTTTGTTTTCATCTGAGTTTGGCTTGAATTATTTTTGGATTTGGTTGGTCACAATTCATGTGGAGAATGATGACAATATGGGTTGAGGGATCAGAAAATGAGAAGGCTAGGTTTTAATGGATGCTTCCTGATGTGGAGGCTGGGTTTTAATGGATGGGCAGATAAGGTGGCTGGGGAAGGTAACCCATTGCTAGGTATGCATTTCGATTTGTTCTGTTAATAGGTTTTGATTCCTTTCTATTTTGTTCTCTTAATAATTTTGGTTTTGTGTTGGAATGCAGAGCCATTTTCAATAGCTATTGGCTATTAAAAATTACAGAACCAGAAAATGCAGATGAGGAGGCTGGGTTATAATGGATGGGGTTTGGTTTTGTGTTGGAATGTAGAGCCATTTTCAATAGCTTATTGGCTATTAAAAATTACAGAACCAGAAAATGCAGATGAGGAGGCTGGGTTATAATGGATGGGCAAATGAGGAGGATGAATAGGTAACCCATTGCTATGTCTGCACTTTTAAAACATTGCATCATGCTCCTTTCGATTTTGATTCCTTTATATTTTGTTATGTTAATAGGTTTTGCTTTGGGTTGGAGTGCAGAGGTAGCTTCAATGGTAGATTACAGAAAATGCAAGTCTCCTGGAGAAAAGAAAATGCAGACATCGCCGATTTTTGCGCTTACAGGTGTGTTTAATTTCTGGTTTCTCCTTTCCCAAAGGAGCACTGCTAGTTTAATATTGGTTTTACTTATTAAATAAATTAAACTATTACTGCTCTTTATCCACCACTGTGAGAACCAGAGTCATGACTAGGATTCCCTATTGATTATTATGAGTACTGTTGTTATGATGTCAGACAATTAACTACATGTTTAGCTATAGCTAAGCCTTTAACAACTATTTATCCCTATTTAGTCCAGTTCAACTAGCTTTCTTTCAACAACCTACCCTGTATAGGAGATTATGCAATTATCTTAGATAAGAATAGGTATATATGGATTTCTCCAAAGAAATTATAGAAGGGTTTCTCAATTATGATTCAACGCAAAACATGAGAGGCATTAAATAAATCAATCTTTGTTGTGGCGATAGATAGCATGGCTACGAGATGCTCCTTGTATCAATGTCTTATCTCAATGTCCCAGTTTCATCCCAGCTATCATAGAGAAACTCCGGGAAATGGGTATGTTCAGTAAATTTCCCTATAGATTTGGAGGGCAGGGATTATGGCTAGTGTTTAAGTTCAGATAATTCACAATATTTTTCATGGATATGGTCGGTTTGTTTAAAGATGAAATTCCTTGAAAAGAATGCAACAATACTGCAGAATCGCTCTTATTCTCAATCTGACTGCAAACATGATGACCGATACCAAGTCATAGAAGTCATAGGATCAGCTAAAACTCCTCCTGAGATTCAACTTATTGGTTGAAGAAGAGTATTTTTAATACAAAAATAGTTTATAAAGAAAATCATATTAACGCTCCTAATAAAATCTTGATGTCCCAACTGATATCAAAGATTTCTAAGCCCAACTGAGAATATACATTCATAAATCAAGGCATGCAAATCTATTATTGTTTCAGAAAAAATATCAACAGATCTGGGATAGGATATTTAAATTATAAACTCTGATCATGTTATTCATGTTTCAATTAATATCTGAACCTTCATTCCGGATTATGAGATCATGAGATAAATTCTGATTGATTGTAACAGGATTCCAATATGTTTGCATGATATGGTGAGACATTTGAAGGTCAGCCATCAGATAATTGCATGATATGGGGAGACATTTGAATGGGCAGCCATCAGATAGAGTACAATAAATCAGAACAGCTTCAAACACTAATAATCCAAACCAACAGAAATCTCTAACAAAGGAACACGACCACCATTGCTGACGGAATAATGATTTTGATTGTTACAGATTTATTGATATTCGGTAACTAGAAAACCTACCTTCGACATAGTCTAGGCCTCCCCTCCTAAATACAGATACGACAAAATCCTGCCCCGCATTCCCATGCAATGTTCAATGAGTAATAAAAATAATGTCGTTTATTTTATTGTTTGTTTTACTTGGATAAGGAATAAATGCATGGTACTTTATACATTTACTTGTTTATCTTCTTTTAAAGTCGATATTTGAATGATATTGTTTTTTATTTGCTAGTGAAAAAATTATTAACAATTTTTTAATGTGAAACAGGTAAATGGAGAGTAGGAATGTAGAAGATGCAATTATATGGAGAGCAAGGAAGAGTAGTAATATACGAAGATGCAATTATATGGAGAGTGAGGAAGAGTGTATGTGAAACAGGTAAATGGAGAGTAGTAATGTATGAAGATGCAAATTATATGGAGAGTCATGAAGTGTGTGTTAGGAAGATAGATGAAGAATTTGTATGAGTTTGGAGTATTATTGATGTAATTGTAAATTGAATTTTTTGTTTTGTAAACTCTAAAAATAATATATCAATAAAATCATCATTATATTTTTGGAGAAGGGGTTTACCCCTTCTCAAAGCCTTCAAAGGTAGCTATGGCTAAAGCTATCTTGAAGGAGCCTCTTGTGATTGTCTTTGTTTATGGTTGTCTTTCATATTTATTTAATTTAAGTTTATCTATTTTTTTAAAATGTTAAGTATTTAATTTAAGTTTATCTATTTTTTTTAAATGTTAAGATAACTTTTTTTTATGGTAATAAAGACTTTTAAAAATATTTTGTTTTATTTTTAATTTTGTTTTATTAATATTTGTTTAAATTTTCTTTTATAAAAATAAATTTTAGACAACAATTTTATAATAAAGCCGTTTTTAAAAATACCATAATAAAATTAACAATATTTTTTAAATATTTAGATTTGCACATTCTTTCACAAATTTTCATAATAAAATTAACAACATTTTTTTTATTTGGAATTGCAAGTATTTATAAAAAGCATTTTTCACTTTTCAAGAAATTTCATAATAAAATTAACAATATTTTTTATTTAGATTTACACAATTTTTAAAAAAAATTTCATAATCAAATTAACATCTTTTTATTTAGAATTTTGCAAAGATCTATATGGCAGTTTTTAAGAAATTTTCACAATAAAATTAACATTATTTTTTATTTAGATTTGCTCAATATAAAGCATTTTTCTAAAATTGCCCTGTATAAAACATTCATAATAAAATTAAAAATATTTTTTTCTTTAGAATTGCAAAGATCTATAAAGCAGATTTCAAGAAATTTCAACAATAAAATTAACGTTTTTTTAATTTAGATTTGCCCTTTATAAAGCATGTTTACAGAATTGCCCCTATATGAAGCACCATTTTTCAAGAATTGCACTTATATAAATCACATTTCAAGAATTTCATCATAAAATTAACAACATTTTTTTTATTTGGAAATTTTCAAGAATTGCACTTTTTTTCAAGAATTGCACCTATATAAAGCACATTTCAAGAATTGTATAATAAAATTAACAAACATTTTTTTGTTTTAGATTAGAACATTATAAAACAGTTTTTAAGAATTTCATTATTTAGATTTTTATATTTATAAAGAAGTTTTCAAGAATGTTATAACAAAGGTAACAATCATTTTTTTTAATTTAGATTTGCTCTCTATAAAGCATTTTTACAGAATTGCCCATATATGAAACACCATTTTTCGAGAATTTCATCATAAAATTAACAACATTTTTTTTGTTTGGAAATTATAAAGAATTGCACCTATATAAAGCACCATTTTTCAAGAATTACACTTATATAAAACACATTTCAAGAATTGCATAATTAAATTAACAAACATTTTTTTGTTTTAGATTTGAACATTTATAAAGCAGTTTTCAAGAATTTCATTATTTAGATTTTTATATTTATAAAGCAGTTTTTAAGAATTTTATAACAAAGGTAACAATAATTTTTTATTGTAGAATTACACATATTTATAAAGTAGTGGTAACAAATTTTACAATAAAATTAATAACATTTTTTTATTTAGATTTACACATTGCAGTTTTCAAGATTTTTTCAAAAAAATAATGATATTTTTTTATTTAGATTTGTATATTTATAAAACAGTTTTGAAGAGTTTCACAATAACTTTGAAGAATGGTAAAATATTACAATAAAACTAATAACATTTTTTTTTATCTAGATTTGTATATTTTAAAGTGGTTTTCAAGAATTTCATAATAAAGCAGTAAAGAATTTCACAATAAAATTAATAACATTTTTTATTTAGATGTGAACATTTATAAAGCATTTTTCAAGAATTTCATAATAAAATTAACAAACATTTTTTGTTTAGAATTGCACATATTTATAAAGTAGTTTTCAAGAAATTCACAATAAAAACAATAACTTTTTTTTATTTAGACATGCACATTTACAAAACAGTTTTTAAGAATTTCATAATAGAATTAACAAATTTAAATTAATTATTGATATGTTCTTTATTTAAATTAAAATTTACATAATTAATTTATATAAACTAAACCACAATTACAAATTTAATTATGAACTTCACATTTTAATAAATAATGAAAAGAAAAATTAATATATAATAAAAATAGATTATAATTTATATGTTTGTTTTTGTTGTATGTTGTACTGTGTTGTGTTATGTTATGTTATGTTTGTGTGTATTATTATTTACACACAATGTTTTGAGTCAGTAATCGATAATATGTTTTCTACATGTAATATGATTACATAAGAATTTTATATATTTTTTAAATATAATTTTAAGAAAATCTATTACCTATCACTTAGTATTAATGCACATTTTTTTACACAATGAAAACATATATTTAATTTGATTTTTGTTAGATCACAAACTGGATTCACATTCTTGCAATAGCATTCAATTAATAGATTTAGTTATTTATTTCTATTGAATATGTATGAAGTCAAAATTTTGTATTTTAAGTTTTTTAATTTTAATTTTAATTTTTGTGATTACTTAATAAGTCCAAAACATCAATTTAAATAATTCTTGTATTCCATCAGCAAATAAGATTTTGTTTTTATTTATTTATATTTCCACATGATTACTAAAATTGGAAATGGATGTTTACTAAAAATAAATTTAATTAATTATGAACTTTACATTTTAGAAATTGATATATAATAAAAATAGATAGTTGATAAATAATAAAAAGAAAAATTTATATATAATAAAAATAGATTAAAATTTATGTGTTTATGTTTTTGTTGTATGTTGTACTGTGTTGTGTTATGTTATGTTTGTGTGTATTTTATATTTATTTTTAAATATTATTTTAAGAAAATATATTACTTGTTGCTTGTGAAAATGCATACAAATACTAAATAAAACAATCACAATTTTTTACATATACTATTTAGTTTAAAGATTATATTATCAAAAACAATTACACAATGAAAATATATATTTAATTTGATTTTTGTTAGCTCACAAACTGCACTCAAATTCCTGCAATAGCATTCAATTAATAGATTTAGTCAAGAAAACATTGTTATTTATTTGTATTGAAAATGTATGTAGGTCAGAATTTTGTATTTTAATTCTTTTAATTTTAATTTTTGTGATTACTTAATAAGTCCAAAACACAATTTAAAAAATTATTGTATTAGAGGCAGCAAATAGGATTTTGTTTTTTATTTATTTATATTTCCACATGATACTCAAATTGGAAATAGATGTTTATTGAAAATAAATTTAATTAATTTACATAAGATTTTTTATTATAAACTTAAACTTGATATTAAATAAATGAATGCTTAAATCCTTATGAATTTATGTTTTTTTGATAGGTTGAGATGTTGATTTTTTTTATTTACATTGGCACATTTATAAAGCATTTATCAACATTGCATTTTTCAAAAATCTCATAATAAAATTAATAACATTGCTTATTTCAATCTGCAAGCATTTTTCAAGAATATTATAATAAATTTAACATTTTATTTATTTATTTAGGTTTACACATTTATAAAGTAGTTTTCAATAATTTTATAATAAATTTATTTTTTTCACAAAATTGATATGTGATTTATTTAAATTTGAAACAATTTTCAAGAATTTCATAATAAAATTAACTTTCTTTTATTTAGATTTACACAAAATTTATATATTATTTAGTTAAATTTAAAATTTATACAACTAAACCAAAATTACAAATTTAATTATAAACTTAACAATCTAATTTAATTATAAGTGTTCAATAATTTCATAATAAAATTAACTTCTTTTTATTTGCACAAAATTTATGTGTATGTTTTTGTTGTACAAATTTATGTGTTTATTTTTTTTTGTTGTATGCTGTACTCTGTTGTGTTATGTTATATTTGTGTGTATTATTAGTTACACATAATATTTTGAGTCAATAATTGATATTATGTTTTTTCTACCTTTAATATGATTACATTAGAAATATATATATATATTTGTTTTTATATAATTTTTAAGAAAATCTATTACTTGTCATTTAATGTACATAAAATGAAGTAATGCACAATTTTTGATGATATGTTTTTTTATATACATAAGAATTTTACATTTCATTTTTTTAAATATATTTTTAAGAAAATCTATCACTTAAAAGTTTGAAAATGCATATAAATACCACAAAATGTACATTAAGTAATGAACAATTTCTTTTACATATGCTATTTAGTTTAAAGATGAGATTATCAAATACAATTACACAATGAAAACATATATTTAATTTAATTTTTATTAGCTCATGACTCACATTCTTGCAACACAAACTTTCTTGCAATAGCATTCAATTAATAGATTTAGTCATTCAAACATTGTTTTATTTGTATTGAACATATATGTAGTCAAAAATTTGTACTTTAATTCTTCTTATTTTAAGTTTTATGTGATTACTTACAAAGTCCAAAATATCAATTTGATTAATTCTTGTAATACATAAACCAAATAAGAATTTGTTTTTTATTTGATTATATTTCCACATGTTACTAAAATTGTAAATGAATGTTTAATGAAAATAAATTTAATTAATTTACATAACAATGTGTTGATTACAAAGTTCATATTTTAAAACTTGATATTAAAGGAATGAATTCTTAAATCTTTATGTATTTATGCTTTTTAGTTCGGTTGAGATGTCGATTTTTTTTATTTAAATGTGCACATATTTGAAAACATTTTTCAAGAATTTCATAATAAAATAAACAATTTTTATTTATTTATTTTGATTTGCACATATTTATAAAGCAGTTTTCAAGAGTTTCATTTTTATCTGTATAAACTAAATCACAATTAGAAATTTAATTATGCACTTAAATTGATATATAATAAAGGGATTAAAATTAAATTTCATAATAAAATTGTAACATCCCTAAAAATTCATAATAATTTTTTATTATTATTTTCCAATGTAACCACTATGAAATGATTTTAGGAGATGTTACTCTTTTGAAATATTCTAAAGTAATGATAATGGCTTAATTAACATAAACTCCAAGGTGTATATATCTAAGTTAGTCTTCAACATGATAATGCTTTATAATACGACTTTTTTGTCGATCACACATTGTACCATCTGGCTGATATAAAAAATGTGGCCAACATCTGCGTTTAGAACGTTACAAAGTTGTAAAACTTTCTGGACCATTATTTTATTTTATTTTCCTGCCCATGAGCTACGAAAGGGAAAGGTTACAGTCTTATTTAGTTTATATGGCTAATGCATGGTCCTTTGTTTAGCTTGTGCAGGTAAAAGGGGATCACACTCTTAGTTTCACTAAGGATAACTCCTGACTACAGGGTGATGCATGGACTTTAAGAAGGTGAGATGGCACACCAAGGTTTGACAACCATACCTAACACAGTCCTAAACTAGAACATTGTACTAAACTATAGAGTTTGATATAATTTAAAGATTTTGACTCACAAATTACAAACATTATACAAATGCTCTCGAAAGTAAAAGATTGTTGACTGACAAGGTCGACTTGACAGTTGGTAGGGTACAGGCTGCATAATTGAATGCTTCCTAAGGCAAGCCATGTGGGTGCCTTTACTTTCCCCGCTGGCTATTAGAAGTTTCGAGAAAAACCTCAAGGGTTTACTGTTTGTTCGAAAAATGTGGCATTTGTCCGAGAAGTTTAGTTCTTTTGATTTTCACTCCATGAAACTCCTTTACATGCTCAGCCTTGTAAACTCGAGAGTGCTTTTGAAGAAAAGAACCATATTGTTCTTTCTCCTCACCTGTATACTTGTGAGACCTTGTCAAAGGTGTCAATTTTGTTGGAGAAAAGAAAGCTTACAAAAACTAGGTAAAAGTCTTTCTTAATTCATGATGAATCAAATTTCTCAAGCTATAGTAGTTTTATAAAAAAAACATGGTTTATCCTCCAAGTGTCTTTGTGGGTGTAGGAGCGTTCCAGGTGCCTTCTCTATGGCTACCAAATCTGAGTCTGATACTGCACTACTCAAAGCCTTACAACCAGGAAAGACTTAATCATGACTCTTCATGGCTCTACGGTTGGACCTTCATGACATGCTAACCCTCTGTTAAAACATTGGGGTTTCCTATACTCGCCTGTTGTTTAAGTGGAAGTGATAATGTCTCTTTGGTAGTGATGTTTTCCTTAACCTTGTAAGGATTTGTGTCACTTCAAAACTGTAATCTTGTTTTACTGCAATATCGATGTGACTGTGTATAATTTGATAATTTTATGAACTTGGAAAGGTAAAGGATTTCATCGCCCTTGGAGTCTTTGTGAATAAGCCACTGTTTATACTTATGGTGTTTAAGTATAACTCTATTTTTGACTTCTTCTATTTATTTTGATAATGTAAAATTACCTAGTTGTGTATGACCCTACGAGGGCTTTGTATCTTAAATGATGTTATAGTGCGCATTTATGCAACACTAAGTTTGTGGCCATGAGATTTTTCTCTGCAGTAATCTTTTTTGTGCTAAAAAGCCACTGTCGCATATTTGCGACTGGTTTTGATAATATAAAAATTTCCTTTGTAGCGACCCATGAGGGTTTGTATAAATTCTTTGTTTTGCACATCAAATTAGATGCTACATTTAAGATGCATTTTATTTTCGTTTATCCAAACCTCCATTTTATGGGTTTGCATTTCTATACAAAAAAAGGTGAAGTTGTGAGTTATTGTGAAATAGCTTGATAATGTTAATAGCTTACAGGGTTATTTTACTATTCACAGTTTTGTTTTTTGATTTACAACACTAGTTAACTTAAGATGATTTACGGCCGTGGCATAAATTCTCTATAGTGTATATTATTGAGGAGAGGGATGTAAGATCTTTGTGTATGATAATTTTTGTTTATAATTACCCATACTGTGGCATCATTGTGATTATGTAAACTTGTTTATCAGTCCTACTAATCGTTTTATCGTTTGTATAAAATTGTGTCCAGGAGACATTTGTCATCGTGAATATTTTGGAGAAGAAATTCATAAGGCCTCTATCAACATATTTTGACTATTATTTAAAACTCAAAGAGTATGGAGTTATGTGCCTCACTATTCATTGTTTAAGATATTTTGGCTGTGAGGCCAATTCCAGTACAACTGTGTGTAAAAGAGGCCGTAGGGCCATAATTTGAATACTAGTTGTAGTGCCATAATTTAGATACTAGGTTCTTCTCAGATGAAATGATGTTTCAGAATAATTAATATTAAGCCCTAACTATGTCTATAACTTTCTTCTGTAAGCACAAAGCTACAGATAACAACGCCAACTTGGTCTAGAGCCTGTAACTAGTGCTACGGTCTGTCGATAATCTCATTTTGGTGTTACTAAAACTGTTTTAAAAACTAGTTGCGTTGATTTATATAAACTCTGTGGATCCTAGCTCAGTTAATGTTTATGATTTGAACTATTTAAATTCTTCTTAACTAAATCAATAACTTGATGAAGGAGCCATGACTCATCCTTACTGAAAAAGGATAAGTAGATCGAAACAGTGGATTGATTATAAATTATTTATTTATTTATGTAGAAGCTTATTTTCTGATGTGTTAAACCCTAAAATAACTATTAGTTTACATATGTATATCCATGGATCCTATGGATACCATGGATATAGAATACCTATGTTAAGGAAATATTGGTAACAAATATGAAAGTTATACTATCTTCTATGATAGTTATCATAAGTGTTTAACGAGGGTATTTACACGGGGTCTTCACTTAGTGAAACTATGCCATAGCACGTTCGTTCGTGGCATATGAAACAATACCCCTATTTTCAAAAAATATTGGAAAATACCTCCAAAAATCGTTTTTTTTAACCCCCTACCAATATGCCTTGCCGATTTTAAAAAGCCCCTATTTTCCCTATATATTGCATGTATCCATTTTTTCATTTACATTTTTTATACCCCTTTATATTTCTACCTAAGGGAAAAAAAAACTAAACACAAGAAAGGGCGACACTTGATAGGCGCCCTTAGGAAAATCACTTTATTATGAATTAAAATCTATCACATGATGTCAAAACAAATAAGAGAGGGTTTATTTGTACCAATCTCAAATAGTAGTGTGTAACTGCTTTAGTAATTGCTTCAAGATTTGGACACTGGTTATATATCCAACTCCAGAGGCTGAGAGGCCTTTTCAGTTGTAGTAGACTTTTAAATGCTTTCATCGACAATCACGCATATTTTAGTGCTCCTTTGTTTC
>LPNX010028145.1:127556-268061 GCA_001517045.1 Pseudotsuga menziesii
TAGGACTGGCTAAACTGGTTCAGAACAAATCTTTGAACCTTTAGGATTTAGGACTGGGTAATATGTTCAGACCAAACCTCCAAACCTTTCATAAAAAATGCAAGATTATTCTAAACAACCGAAACTAGAGTTTTAATTAATTCTTAGCAGCTTACAATCTCATAACTTGACCTTTGTCATATCGTTGTTTGAATAAAAAAGTTTTCCACTTCGAGATCTTTTAAGAGAGATTTATCGTAACTAGGCCTTATAGGCCTAAATATATTATTTTGCTTCTCATGCTGCTTATGTTTATATTCTTGCCTATCAACCGAGCTTTTCCTAATTCTTTGACTGAACTTATAAAAAGAACACACCAACATAGACAACCACATAGATATGAAACCTGCTGCTAAAATATTTCCTCGTATTCTATACAAGAAGCAGACAGGGGATGCTTTTACCATGAGTCTTCTTAGTTCTGGCCAAGCACCTATCTCCAGCCCTGCCTTGAGTAGAATCCACTGAGCTCCTTTACCCTCTTCTGAGTTCTAAACTATGGAGAATGTTATTATATTATTGAGACTTGTTCATTTAATTTTCTGTGATTATTCTTTTTAATCAAGAAAATATATTTTATTAATAAATACTGACTCCTTGAGAGAGTTTCAGTATAGATCAGAGTTTTCAACAGAGCCAGATCTATTATTGTAAGAGTTTGGATACAGTAAATCCATAGTTCTACATGTTAAAGCCTAAAATCTCTGACAATCATCTACATACACTTTATATACTCAACACTTAACATAATTCCCCGGCGTTCCAGTGTGTCCATTGATTGACTTGGTATAGCCTATGGTCTGGAATCCAACTACATATTTAATTATATTGTACCACAATGATTGACACACTGCAAACAACAAATACAAAACATAAGTAAGAAGACAGAGTCTATCTTTGAAGATGCTGCTAAGCTTTGGGAGAGCTGGAGCTTGGCTTCTTCTCAACGATGGTGCTTGGCTGCTCTCTGAAATCCCTTTCCACAGAGGCATTCAAATTTCAACATGATCAGCCTTCCTTCTTCTTTAATTTTGGCCCTCAGATGGTTTCTCTTCTCCTCCATTTTCTTTTATAGCTTGAGGAAATCAGTTAGGACATGATGATGTGAATCCACTGTGATCTTATTGAATTTATGTTTCTGCTTGTATGAGCTTGAAAGCAGTTCTTAGACCGGAGATTGCAGTCCATGCTGATCCCTAAAATTGTCCATTCAAACATGAGTATCAAAAGGTTAGGCTTGAAAACTCATTTAGAGGCTATCTCATATGTTAAAACCAGGAAAGAAGCCAAGCGGATGCTTGAGAAAGAAGCCATAGGAACCGGCTCCCCTAACGCTTCATGCGTGCCCAATGCTCTGGGAGCAGGGTAAAACCAATTTGTATAACCTCTTGTTTCATGTAGGGATGAAATAATAGGGTGCATGTAAAGAAGGGCAGCAGGGTTCTTCACCCTCCTCACCTGAGGGAATGAGTTGGAAGGTATGCCATCCTTTATATGGGATAAGGTTCCCAACCCCCTCCATTAATGGTCAATGTTGGGATGGAAAAAGGGGGTCTCCTTCTCCAAACTCCTTAGTTAACAACTTAACAAGTCTATCCACTCATCTTCCTCCCTAATGGGATAGATGGCGATGACTTTAGACAATGTTAGCTTGCCAAAGATGTTCCTGTGGGCAAGCCATTTTGTGATCTTGTTTGTAGATCTTGTAACATGCTGGAAGCTAGATTCTTCAAAACATACCAACTACTTAATCCATTTGTTCTTGTTCATCATATCCCAGGATGGGTTATTGTTTCTCCCATTCATAAAGTTGATGATCACCTGTGAATCTTTTCAAAGAGGATGTTTTGAATCTGTGCTAAAGAGTGTCTTTGATTCTCCTTGCCAATGTTTTAGCTTTTTCCTTCATATTAGTCTTTGAGTTTAAAAGATTGAGACATAGCTAAGCATTTTTCATTGTGATCTCTGAATAGATCTCTTGCTCCTGCCATCCCTTGAATGTATTTTATATGCTTTGTTAAAGCTAAAATTTATCCATGCTAATGGCTGCCCATTTTCTTTTACAGCAACAATTATATTGTATCATATTGTACTTCATATGGATGGAGTACAAGTTTCAACATGAATTCTGTCCTTAATATGCCAATCAGGTCCTTTATCATATGGAGGGGAGGCGAAACCTCATACATGTTTTCTTACTTGGTAACTTTCTTTATTTTCCATCAGCAGAAGAATATGTTCTTTCAATTTGGTTACACAATAGAATACAAAAACATACATTCAAACAACATAGAAACCTTTCAGAGGATTTATCATTTATTTTAGCCTTCCCTATGTTAAAATTGTAAAGAATTCAAACAACATGGAAACCTTGCAGTTAGAATGGAGTGAGACCTGAAAGCCTTATTTCTTTCTGCTTCTTGCCATAACAGATCCTTTTTGGTGTTCCTTCCTCTTGTGAGGGGAGATGAGATAGAGGGAGAGACAAGATTTTTCTTGGCTGCCTCTTTTGTTTTGAACGGGATTCCTACCAGGAAATCTACGAACTCCATTCCAACTTCTTTACTTGACTTGCTTTCCTCAACTGAGTCTACTAACAAACCTCCCGATATTATCATTTAATATTTATGCCCTTTGGAGGGTCTTTGGAGAGAGTAATCCAAGGATTGTCATTCAAATTTTGACCTAGGATTCAGTCAGTGGATTTTTAGCTCTGCCAAGGCATTTTTTTTGAGAAACCCTTGGGCAGTTCATTTTATTCATTTACTGATATCTCTTCTCCCTCCTTAGAGTAAGAAGGGGGATGGATTTCTTCTTGTCAGAAGATTTTATGGGGTTATTCTAAAACTATAATCCAAAAACTACAATATTTGGAGCGGAAAATAATTGCCATGATGCATTACTTGACATGTATATATGTAGTTATTTTTTATTATCTTAGAGGTTTTGAATCACAACATTCAGAGTGATAAATAATTGTCATGAAATATTACTGTGTATATCTGAAATTATTTATTTAAAATTTTAATGTCATTAATAATATTGTATTTTAAATAACTATAGCTATATTCATTCCATTTAATTTAACTAAAAGTCACAATATTTGGAGTAAATATAATAAAAAATACATCACAATATTGGAGCAAATATAATGAAAAAGAAACTCTCATGTAGATAAATATAGGAATACAATGTCGTATTTTAAGACGAAAATAATAGGAATGCAATGTCGTATTTTCCCCCACTCAATGTACCTGACAGATTGGGCACACTAAGTCTATGCCATGTGCTTCACACTGGGTACCATCCTTGGAATGAGGGGAAGTGCCCAGAGGTTTCTCAGGGTTCTAAATTCCAAGGGGAAAAAATTTAATAGCATCTTAATTATGCCTTCATGAGGTACATTATAACACAATCAAGTTATCAACAGAAGTTGGCTTGCCCACTGGACTAACATCAATAGCAGAAGAATGGCTTACAAAGAGCAGACAACTTTTTTATTTTGACTCCAACGAAACCACTCTTTCCAAAGGCCCATTGTAGTTGGAATTATTTTTTATATACTTAGCTTACTAGAAACTTTGTCCAAGATTTCAGCTTGGCATGAGAAGGTGTAAATTTCACTAGGCATTGGATGACCCTGTGAGTGCATCCAAGGTTCATGCAGAAGAAGACTGTATTATGTATACATATTTACTAGATGGAATACTCTATAAAATATTCAATACTGTCAGTCAATCTTACTTCTTTAATTTCATCCATTTCTAGGATAAAGTAAAAGGAATCAGCAGTAATTTTTGTTCTTGCCTGGATTGTATAAAGGATAGAAATGAGGAAAAGAAAGAACATTGTAGAGAATGGATAAGTATTCGGTACCTTTACGGAAGCAATCCAAGGCATCCAACGGTTCACACCTTTCCTGTCAGACCACAATTCCCAGGCCACAGACAAAGGGACATCAACTTCCACTCAAGCCCTGCACTATTATTTATTAGCTCTCTATAGTCAAAGTAAGGTCACAAAATAATTATCCTTTATCTAGCTAAAGCTTCCAGAAGCCCCAAAATAATGATGACACAAGAATGTTGTTAGAAACTTAGAAATATCCGTCTCTTTTTCCAATTTACAGGTCACAAATTAGTTGAATCTACTTGCCAGTAGGAAGTGGTCAGTAGCCTTTCCACAAATGGAATGACAGTAACCATGGCCACTCTGATGAAAGAAACTAATCTTTTAAATTTTGAGTTGCATTGGGGATCCTATGATGAACTCTGTGCATTGTCTGCCCTTTCATGATCTATTAACAGGAGATATGACCTTCATGCTTTAAGTATCAAGGTTTCTACTCAAGATATAATGAAATTCTTCCTATCTTTCAAGGAATGTTTATGGCAAAGATCAAAAATCATTCATTGTACAACTCGATCATTCAACCTCCCAGACACAACTGATACATCATAAGTGTAGAAATTAGCTGGCTACAATAAACGTTATTTTGCATTATCAAAAAATCTCCTTCTGAGGTATTTGGCAAAGAAACACCCTTCCTACATGTTAACACTAAAAATTCCACAGAAAAATTTGGTGTTAGAAATCTTGAGGTTCACTGGGCTTGTACAACAAGTAGAAGTGAAGAGGAGAATGGTTGATTAACAAATGACAATGGCATTTTTTAGGTGAAGAAAGTGATGAAGCTTTTGAGGAAATGATCATAGAGATTATTGAGTTGCTTAAGAGACCCTCCTGAAGGTTCATCTCTAGCAGCAAAGATTGCAGCAGCTACCTTACCTTTACCGTTAGGAGCACTTGTGAAATCTAACAATATCATTAAAGATGGGTAAGAGTTTGGAGTTTATTAAGGATATTACTATATCAGCAATGGAGTTGCTGGAATTCCATGGCCTAGCACAACCATTGTGACAGCACTCTGTCCTAAAAAGCTCTGAGATGGTACAGAGATATCAAGTACCATTGTTATAAAGGTGGAAGGTGTTTTTCCTTAATTTCTTCCCAGCACCTGAACCTGCACCGTTTCCAGTACATATCAATATAGATCATGCAGGATTCTCATGCTTACAAATAACACTCAGAAAGCAACCCGAGCGTTATACCAGAACCTGATGGTGACCTTTTTTGGGCTTAGAGCAAAGGTTTTTAACACAGATTTGAAGGAGTTTGGAAGACAATGAATACATATTACAAACCTTGTTCTTCATGATTACTTTGAAAGGATAGAAGATCAATTTTCCATATTCTCATGCCAATCTGGGTGCTTTGATTGAATACTGCTGATGATGATGTCATGCTGCTATTATATCAGAAGAAGAGCACCTTTTGCAATGTTGCTCCAAACTTATTTTGTGGGATTGATTGATTGATTGAGTGGATGGTGTCGGTTCACTGGTGACACTGACCGAGTATCAAGTCATCTACTGGGGTTCAATCCTTGTTGTGGTCTATCCACCTGTATTGCATCAGTTTCAAAGCTATGTAATCAGAAACAGGACACGAGGCAAATAATTTTGGAGGATAAGAAACATGACCCCGTCCTCCTAAGATATATTATGCATATCAAAATTGATGATTTGCAATGTCCTCATGTAGTGTCAAGACCCCTCGCAGCATCTATTTTAGATGCAAAATTGACTCAAAGCGTATTAATGTAATATCAAGACCTCCTCCCATCATATATTATGCATATCAAAATTGATGATTTGCAATGTCCTCATGTAGTGTCAAGACCCCTCGCAGCATCTATTTTAGATGCAAAATTGACTCAAAGCGTATTAATGTAATATCAAGACCTCCTCCCATCATATATTATGCATATAAAATTGATTAGTAATGTACTAATGCAGTGCCAAGTTGGAAATGCATATGAGAACGTACACAAGAATAGAAGGTTTGCTAGTCGAACTTCTGATAACATAAATAGATTAGGCTGGGTACAATATTGGGGCAATTTTCAAAGGGCTGAATCCGGATGCATGCCTCTGGTAGTTTTCAGAGATATAAGGTTGGGTGCAAGTCTTAGGCTAATCTTAAAAGGACAAGGCCAGGTGCAAGATCCAGGATTTTTGCTTTTTCTTGAAGGGATGAGGTTGGGTGCATCTTTCAACTTTCAAACGGATAAGGCCATTTGCAAGTCTCGGATAAATAAGTCAGGTGAAAGTACCAGGCAATTTTTTAAGGGATAAGGCTGGGCAATCTTTGAAGAGATGAGACTGGGCACAATTTCCAGCCAATCTTTGAAAGGATGAGGTCAGCTATCAACAATTTTCAATTGGATGAAGTCGGCTGCATGCCCGGGGAAAATTTTAATGCGATAAGGCTAGATGCAAGTATTGGGAAATTTTCAATGAGTTGCTACTGGTTCAACTTTCGGGCGACTTTCACAGGGATGACACCAGATACAAGTCGCACGCAATTTTCAAATTAATAAGGCCAGATGAAAGCTTCGGGCAACATTCAAAGTAATAAATCGTGGACAATTTTCAAAGGGACAAGAACATGTGTGAGTGGGACTCGATTTTCCACAAGATTAGGTTAGGTGCAAGTTGAGGGCTTTTCAAGGGGATGAGAGCCGGGTGCAAATTGTGGGCAATTTTCAAAGGAATACCACCGGGAGCAAAATCCAGACAATTTTCAAAAGGATGAAACCTGGTGCAAGTCCCAGGAAATTTTGCCGGAATAGCTACCCTCAACACTGAGACCTGACCTCTGAGCCACTCTTTGCATAAACTCAAAGAAACAAAAACCCCTTAGAAATACAAATACCCACATAATCAATTCAGAGGAATTTATACATTCATGTAGAGTCGTACTTACATATGTATTCAGCTGCCTGATGAAGCTGGAGAAGTTGATGTGCTTGAAGTAAGTGGGAAGAAGGACACCGGAGAATTCAGTGGGATTCCACACAATAAAACTGTTGCTGCTGGGGCTCCATGACACCATAGCATTCGTGGCTAGGTCATCCACCATATCATACGTCTTGGTTAAGAAAGGGGGCGGCCCATTCCTGCTACCGTTCTGCGAACCCTCCATCGCACGAAATCAATCGGAATTCTACACCAAACAGTACCAAATTCGCATCATTCGATCTGTTTCGAACGCGCAACTTCGTCCAAGAGCCTACTAGAATGGATTGAATCTAATCCTGCGCGGGATTGATGAGGATCTAGGAATAGAATATTGTCTTCGATTTTTGTAGTGTGGAATTCATAGTAGAAAATATAGATGACCGTGAAAGAAACCCCTTGACCGGCCGGCCGCCTCGGCCGCGTTCACGCAGGAGCAGTTCAGAACCAAGTTCACCTGGGAGCAGAAGGACAAAATGTGCAGTTTTGCAGAGAAGGGCGTGGGAATAAATTTGGAATAAAATAACCCTAAACATATTGGATATTTATATACTTAAAAAAAAACCCTTAGTACCCCTAATATACCACCAATATATTGACTTTAAATTTTTTAATTTTTAACCACCCCAATATGAACGGACGTGATATCATATTGGTCCCTAGGTGACGCCCCCGTGGGTATTTACTGTAATAATAATTGTTAGTTCTTTAAGACCTAGATTACTAGTTGAATACAGAAATAATCTTTAAGGGAACTAAGATAAAAGTACTTTAAAATATCAAAACATGAAGAATATCATGTTAATATAAAACTAGTTTAACATATTAACTTCCATTAACTTCTAAATTCCTTTTCTTTAGAACTATTAAAATTCTATAGCTGATAACCTACTCATAAGCACATTTTAGATAGGAATTACAGATAAAAACATAAACAGAGAAGTAGTTTTCTCTTACAACTTCTAAATCTAGAATATCTAACATATCCAATTATTCCATTATAGTTCCTGAACATAATTCAAATAAATATACAGATTTAGAATTAAATAACACTTGAACCTAGATGATATGTAGAAAGGGGACAAACAACCAAAGGAGATTGTTCCACCCAACCTTCTCCCGAAGCAACCAATAATTACTTTCATAGGACCCCCGAGCCTGTTCACTGAACCACTCAGATGAATATCTCTGAATATAGCTCACACAACAAACTTGCTGCAACTTAGCACTTAGTAGAAGACTTAGCTATCCCATCATAAAATTCCTTATGTGCCTAACTTTTCAGTTTGCAGTAGTCACAAGGTTCATTCACTTGGAAGTCAGAATGAGTGGTGAGCCTCCTACTCAATTTGATGGTTTCTATTAGATTTCCTAGGTCTTTGGGTCAGTTTTGGAACTAAATGAGCCACCATCTTAGTTCCTCCTCTCAGGGAAAATGCCCACTTTTTTAGGGATTATGCTAGTGCTTCCACTTGTTAACCATCCTTCTACAATTGCTCCTTCCTCCTAGTGGGTTAGTGAACACTCATTTAAAAGTCTCCCTTGGATAGGTGTCTCCCTTATTTAATTATTAAAATAAATAATTCTTCAATTACAGTCATCATTGACCAACTTGGTCATAAACTTTACAATAAAATTTAACATAATGTTTTTTTTGAAATAAATAATAAATACTTATTTTTTCAGTTCTGGATATGTTACAACCCCCCCTTAAGCTCAACATCATCCTTGATGTTGTTGAAGTTATTCTGAGTATTCTTGGAATAGAGCCAGATATGCCACTCGCATATCGCTATCCAATTCCCATGTTGCTTCATTTGAACTGAGGTGTTTTCATTGCACATTTACCTGTCCAATGGTGTGATTCCGAATAAATTTTTTCCTCCTGTCGAGAATAGAATATGGTTCCACCGAAAAATCTCCTTATGGTTCTACCTGAATCACATTCCAGTCAATCACATGAGTAGTATCATGTACATATTTCTTTAAAATAGAAATGTGAAAAACATGATGTATTCTAAGATTAGGTGGAAAGGCTAATTGATAAGCCACTGGCCCCACTCTTGTCAATATTTCGAACGGTCCACAATACCTGGGTGCTAATTTAGCACAACTCCCTAATTTAAAAGAGCTCTTTCTAGGTTTCACCTTAACAAACACATGCTCACCTACTTGGAATTCCCTCGGAGTTCTTTTAAGGTCGACATGACTCTTTTGTCTATCCTGAACAATTTTCAAATTTCCTTGTACATGTTTCACTGTTAGTTCTAGTTATTTTAATAAGTCAGGTCCTAACATCGAACGATCAACTAGATTACTCCATGTAATAGGAGTTACATTTTCTACCATATAAAATTTCAAAAGGACTAAGCTTTGATGAAGCTTGATAATGGTTATTATAAGCAAATTCGATTAAGTGCAAATAGTCTTCCCACTTCTTGGGATAGTCTCTAACATACATTCGTAACATATCTTCTAGTACTTGATTGACTCTTTATGTTTGTCCATTGATAAGCAGTACTGAAATTGAATTTAGTATCTAGCCCTTTGAATAAATATTTCCCAAAATTAAGAGTAAATATAGGATCTCTATCAGAAATGATTACCCGTGGAATTCCATGAAAACCAAATACTTGTTTCATAAATATGTCAGCAATGTTAGCTGCTTTGTAAGTTTATTGAAAAGGTATAAAATGTGCTACCTTACTTAGTTTATCCACAACTACCATTATTGAATCATTGTGTTTCTGGTTTTATGTAAGCCAGTTACAAAATAAAGACTGATTACCTCCCATTTTCAATTTGGAATTGGTAATGGTTGTAAAAGTTTTGCTTGGTGTTGATGTTCATATTTAACTTGCTGACATTCTATACACCTAGCTAAAAATTTGGCAACTTCATTTTTCATATTAGGTCAAAAATACTCTTTTCTCTACATTGTTATCATCTTTTGATACCCCAGATGTCTAGAATAAGTACTTTTGTGCACTTCATTCAAAATCAATAGTTTAACTTCTAATATATTTGGCACATAAAGTTTGTTTTTATACAACATTAGACCTCTTTCATTAACATTGTAATCTGTCATTATATTTTTAGATACATTCTGAGTTATTTTTTCTTTTAAACTCTGGTATTCTGGGTCCAACTTTATTCCTTCTTCTAATTTATCTTCTAAATCAGTTTTATAACTGTTAATGGAAGCTACACAATTTTTTACTGCATTTCTTCTTAAGGCATCAACAAATTTATTTTCTTTCCTTTCAATGTGTTTGATTTCAAAATCATACTCGCAAAGGAAAGCTAGCCATCTAGCTTGCCTCGCATTTATATTTTGTTGATCAAACAAACATTTTAGGCTTATGTTATCAGACATTAGCAAAACTATTTTACCTATTAAGTGATGGCGCCACATTTTTAAAGCATGGATTATGGCAGCCAAATCTAAGTCATAGGTTCCATAGTTATTTTCGTGAGTTTTTAACTTCCTTGATTCATACGCAATTGCATGACCTTCTTGTGTTAGTACTCCACCAAAACCTTCGTTGCATGCATCAGGGCATACGATGAAATATTTGTCTAGATCTGCTATTTTTAGAATGGGTGCATTGGTTAATAATCGTTTTAGTTTATTAAAATTGTATTCGCATTTCTGATCCCAAACAAATTTCTTACGTTTTTTGTCTATAATGATGTTATAGGATTTGCAATTTTTGAAAATGATTCGATAAATTTTCTGTAATAACCTGTTATTCCCATAAAGGATCGTACATCAGTTATGTCCATAGGAGCATACCAATCAATTATGGATTTTATTTTATTCGGGTCTACCAATATCCCTTCTTCGGATATTATGTGCCCTAGATATTAGATCTTATCTTTATAAAATTTGCATTTGCTGAACTTAGCATATAGCCGACATTATTTTAACACTTGTAGTATTATCTATAAATGTTCGTCATGTTCTTCTTTAGTTTTAGAATAAATTAATATGTCATCTATAAAGACGACTACAAATTTGTCTAAATATTTACTTAGGATGTTGTTCATTAAGCACATGAAAGTTGCTGGTGCATTATTTAGTCCAAAGGGAATAACCACAAATTGATAGTGCCCATATCTAGTTTTGAAAGCAGTTTTAAAGATATCTTCATCTTTAATTATGACTTGATGATACCCAGATCTTAAATCAATCTTTGAAAATATCATCGCTCAGTGTATCTGATCAAACAGATCATCGATGCGGGTCAGAGAATACCTATTCTTAATTGTCATTTTATTAATTTGATGATAGTCTATACATTGAGGTAAAGAACCATCTTTATTTTTAACAAAAAAGACTGGTGCTCACTAAGGGGATACACTTGGTCTTACATAGTTTTTTTCTATTAATTCTTGTAATTGTAATTTTAATTCGTTCATCTCCAAGATGTTCATTCAATAGGGAGCTTTCAAATTAGGTACCACTTCTGGTATTAATTCGATTGTAAAATACAGATCTCTCTTGGGAGGTAATCCTGGAATTTCTTCCGGGAATACATCCACGAAATCTTGTAGGATCGAAATATCCTCAAATCCTTTCTTATCTTCTTTACCGTTTTGTTCATTATTTATTATGTGTACAAAAAATACTTTACAACCCTTTCTTATAGCCTTTTTCATCTGTAAGGATGATATTTTTCTAAGATATATTTTCCTAGGTATTACTGTGACAACAATTCTTTCTCCTTCATTATTTAAACAAGTAAAAGTTTTCTGAAAACAATTTACAATCACTTGGTGTTTTTCCAGCCAACCCATTCCTATTAGGACATTAGAATATCCTAATGGTAATACATTTAAGTTGAACTGAGTTTCAAATTGACTCATAAGCAAATTACAATTTTCAACATAATTGAACACCTTTGTTTTGGTTCCTCACTACAACAAATCCTAGAATTAGCGTCCCTTTTAAGTGTAATTTTTTTTTACATTGAGGGGTCAAACTAGATGCTAAATGGGATGCGTCATGGAAAAAAACTTAAATCGTCTCAAAAAACATATTTTTTTGCTTCCTAAATAGCATCCTTTATGACGTCCAAAATAATGTCTCTTTGTTCGCTTCCAAAATAGCTTCCAACTTTACTTTCTAAACAACATCGAGGTTTTCTTCCTAAAGAACGTCATATTTTACTTCTTAGTGAGTGTATGTTTTTGCTTCTTAAATGTCACCCCTGTTAGCACCATATTTGCACCCTTAATAGCACCATGTGAGCATCCAACATTGCATCCATTTTTGCTACCACTTTAGCATCCCATTTTGCACCATGTTTTACTTCCAAATATGTGTCATTTTTTGCTTCCAAATTTGCACCAATTTTTGCTTCCTTTTTTGTATCGTGTTTTGCTACCAAAATGACACCAAATATTTCTTCTATTGTTGCACCATATTTTTCTTCCAATGTAGCTCCATGTTTTGCATCCAAAGTAACATCTTATTTTTCTACCATATCGACGCCATTTTTAGCTTCATCATTAGTGCCACATGTTGCATCCTTTTTAATGCCTAGTTTCACATCTCTCATGTTTTGGTCACTAATTTAGTCGTTTTTGGTAATTGTATATACGAGTTTTGGTCATTTTTTTTGGTCACCTATCTCTTATTTTTTGCTTACTAATTTAGTTGTCTTTAACCGATATTATAATATCATTAAGGCATGGAAGAATCGAACCACCAACCTCTTGCTTGTAAAGCAAGCTCTCTTCCATTGAGCTAAAACCTTTTAAGAATTTGGGAACCTAACTTACAGAATCCTCTATAATGGTAAAAAAGATCAATACACAACTTTGAGTATCTAATGGTCGACAAAGGATGATAGATTGTATTATCTTCAACATGGGATTGATTACGTTCCTTGGTTCTGTGTATATCATTTTCCTATGATTGTAAAGTTTCTATCATTACAGTACCAACATCTGTAGCTTGTGAGGCACTAGCATCACCTTTTCCTTCTGATATAGTGGTATCATGGGCCTAATCTGATCGACTGTCATCAACTAGTTGAGCCCTCCATAACTGAGAAACAAAATTATCCTCAATTCCTAATTATATTGTAGTGCCACTCATTCCTCTAAGTTGTTGACTATCATCGACCCAACTACTCAAATGATTTATTGGTCACTTACTTCGAAGTGTTCAGTAAATAGAATCCAAATGGGACGAAGCTGAAGTACTTTCAATATTACTCTCTACTACAACCCTATCATCTTCTACAATTATATACACATTACATTATATATGTCCTTAAACTATGAATTCTAAAGTTCAAATCCAAGAAAAATAATTTATAATCTAGCAGATGTTCAACAACTAGAAATTTTAAAAATTACATATTACTTAACGAAAAACTGATCTAAATGGGGTAGATGGTCTAATGAGAAGTGGATGTTGAAATGTCATTCCACAATCATCAGTCCTTCCTATAAGATTATAGATAGAGGTAGTACTTCCTTATCATTGATTTTCCCCAAAAACGTTTTCAATAGGAATCACATGAAATGGATCAAACAGAAAATCACCTTCAGCTCAACCAAGCTAAGTTTGAGATAAAAGTATGAGGACTCAACCTTCCACTTGTATTTTGATTTAAAGAAACTATAATAGTCAAATTTCTGAGTCCATAGCTGCCTAAAGCGTATGAGGATCCTCAAGAATATGAAAAACAATAGTTGATTCAATGCTATTAAACCCTGAAAATAAGAAACTATTAGGAAAGATAAGCAAAGAAACCAATCCACCTCTTTCAAGGAAACACAATGCTATGGCATGCACCCTTTTAAGCCTTGCACATAGTTGGAGAAAATCCTGTACGAAAGTTGAGGTAAGATTCATCTGAATGAAGTTGCAGACTATGTTAATAGTTTTTTTCTACTCTTCAGTAGTTATGTACCCTTCAGGCACAACCAACATGTGCTTTGTATGATTTTCAATCTAGTTAACACCAGGCCAGACTTGTGTTTTGCATTGAACACTCTTAGATAGTTAATGGTGGATCTTAGGAGAGTGCACTAGGTCACTGCAAAACATGTGTTGAGATACCTTGCAGGGACAGTGGATTATGGCTAGGACTATGGGAGGCAAGATGGTGTTATTTTGGTTGGCTTCATGAATTTAGATTGGGCAGACAATGTGACAGATTGATAAAGCACTTCTAGTTGTTGTTTCAGTTTTGGCTCGACAATAGTGTCATGATTTAGTTGAAAGAAAAAATCCATTGCTTTGAGTTCTGCACAGGTTGAGTACATGGTGGCTAGTCAGGCTAGTTGCAAGGAACTATGGCTTAACAAGATATTGGTGGACTTATTTGATCATGATTTGAGGACCACAATGATAGATTGTGACAACCAGAGTTGCATCCAGCTCTTTGAGAATTTGATTTTGCATGACAGGTCAAAGCATATAGAGATCGACTATCACTTCATCTGAGAATAGGTTCAGAGAGAATCTACGAAGTTACGATGCATTTCCATTGACAAGCAAGTGGTAGAAATCCTGACAAAATACTTGGCATAGGCAAGTTGGTCTTCTTCAGGATGAGAATTCTAATTATAGGCAAGTATTCATGTGAAGAGGCACATTATTCCAAGTGACTTGGAGACGAGTTCTTCATGAGAAATTGGAGAAGTAGACCAGGAGAGAGAGAGAGAGAGAGAGAGAGAGAGAGAGAGAGAGAGAGAGGCAACACAATTTTCAAGGAAAACCATACAGCAGGATTGCACAGATTTTGAGAACTATATAGCGCATATTTCGAGGAGGGCATAGATTTCAAGACTAATTTCTGGCACAAAATTGAGACTATACAGATTGTCCATATAGCATGAATTCCTAAGCTATGGGGCACAGAAATAAAGGCAGTTGTTTGTTGAAACTGTTGGCACAATTTTTGAGGTAGAAGACTAATATATGCACAATTTTTGAGATGCTGAGGGCATGAAATTTGAGGAGTCGTACATAATTTCTAGAGTTTTCCTGAACAAAATTCAAGTCAACTTCTACAGGAAGTCTCTATAGATAAGTTTTACTTCTGCCATAAATTCTGCTATACAATTTTTTTTTACTGAAATAATAAAATATACTCTCTCCCAGGTTTTCCCTTTGGGTTTTTTCCTGAGCCATTAGGATAAATAAAGTGTTTGAATTAAATGTGTTTGGATGATTGTTTAAATTCTTCTCATCAAAATTTTGTGAGGAAATTCTTCAAATAGTTCATGTTACAGCTGGTTAAATGATAAAATATCACTACAACAATCTTAGTAGTTTTTTGATTGGGAATTTAACTTTGTTCACTACAGAGACATGAAACTTTGCCTGAGAATTTACACAAAAGTTTGAGCATGTTCTATCATATCTTTGCACAATATGAAAAGAATCCAAAGCATGCCCTAAAGCCAACGTCATATGACCATCTTGGATGGGACAAGATAGTTGAAAATGGGAGAAAATTGATCTTATCCCTTATGGAAATATAATTTCCACTCATTTAAGTGAAGCATTATTATTTTCCAGTTATTATTAGTATTTGGAATTTTGGACGAATTTCACCACTAAATCTCTATATAAGAGAAATGAATCTCACTGTTATGGTGTGAAGTCTTTGGTTTCTTAATATAACATTATGTTTTTGTATCTCTATCTCAACCCAATGTAGGGTTTCAAGTTTAAATTCAGTAATCTAGTCCAATTATTGTAATAAATATGGGTCAATTTGCCAACAACTTTACCTATCCCCTCCCACCACTCACGGTTGTAATAAAGTCATATCAAAGACCCAAAATTCCTTTAGCAATGAAGCAATTTATCTTTAATGAAATAACTACTAAATTGTGTAAACATAAGTGTTACCTTAACAAAAGTGTTACCTGAGGGGGGTCTACACTCCACCCAAATTTAATTGAGAATAATAAAAATAATTATGACTTATTAGGAGTCCTTAAAAAATAATTCATGTTAGATTAAGTAAAAACTAGGACCTCATACAGATTTTTCCCCTTTTTATAGAAAGAAAAAGTTAAGCAGAATGTGTCTTGGCAGTAAGATGGAAGCAACTTACAGCTAAGTCAACTGTAGAACTTGTAACCAAATAGAAAATAATTATGTAGCAATAAAACATGCTATGATTAAAGAAGTTACTTATGCACTTAAACATGCCTTTTCTAATTATCTAGATTTTATGACGTCTTGAAATCAAAAACCCTGTATTGTACATTGTGATCAACCCACATAAAATTATGAGTGGACCTAAGATGGGAATATTGACTTTTGCAATTGCATTAGCCTATTGAGTCCCTGAAATTGATTATGTACATCCAAGATAAAAGTATATATTTTTAAGCTTGCATACTATTGATAAAGCTTCCCTTTAGTGAAAAATGTGGGAGTTCTATACACTATCTTATTTTATGGCTAGACTGCTCACGTATCACTTATTAGCTACACACTTAGTTTTGCCTCCTTCATTTTTATTTTTTGTTTTTGCTATTAATATAGGAGTAGCTTTTGGACTCCCACATTGTGGTCACACTGGGTATAAATTTTAGTCCCCTTGACCTACTTTTGTGTTCATTTGTTGGACATCAATAAAATTATCATATATATTCATCTTATCTATAAACAAACAACTGTTACTTATCGAATTAGAGAACATGACCAATGCAACTAGATTATCAAGGTGCATTTACAGCCTAGGTAGATGTGTCGCATCTCTAACATTTAACTTGAAAAAGATAAGAAAAATCCATAAAAATGATAGTTTTTAGAAAGTGACAATAATATTAGAAAAGACTAAAAAAGGGACCATAATAATTATTAAACTATAAAAAAATAAACTAGTCATCTTAACCCTAGATCTTTTAACCAATGATAGAATTACATATCTAGTTATTTTAATCCTTCTTGACGCTTATAACATACAGGGTTACAATGAATCTATGCCGCTAGGTTCTAGGCTATTCTAATATGTATTTTGAAATTGACGATAAATATATTTATTATCTTATCATTCTACCAAGCATCCCTAACTCTAAAGGGTGCTCTAGAGTGTTCCCATTTGAAAACTAGCTTATTGAATGTTATCACCGTACATTACCAGATTTGTTTGGCCTTGGGAATGGATCAACTAAAACCTAGATCCAGTTAGATTACACTCACTAATATTGTTAGATTTCAAAACTGAAAAAAAAATGTGAGTGATTGTCCATGATTCCTTCAAACCTGACTGCAATTATCACTATGTGATTACTCTTCTCTTATGGAGTCATTATATTTCAAGTGTACCATCAATATTGACTACAACCATGAATCATAGAAAAGAATACTGCTAGGGATTCTTACAATTGAAGACAATGGCAAGGGTTTGATAGAAAGAGCATACAGGCTCTGCAACATGTTGAAAGTTGTTGAGATTCATTGTTGTTCCAGGATTTACGATTTGTTCATAAGAAAAATAGTGGCACAACAATCTTTGCTCTTATCTACACCATTATTTATTTATATCCAAAACCATGATGCAATAAGTATTTATTTGAGCCATAAGGAGGAATTCAGAATTTGAGCCATAACTTTATGCTATGTTATACAATTTAACTTGTAGAGCATACTAAAGTAAAGATATATAACCAATATTAATTTATGTATATATAATATATAGGTTAAGTTACTAGAGTCTAGGATACAGATATAGGAAAGGGTTTGATGGAAAGAGAAAACCGGCTCTGCAACGTGTTGAAAGTTGTTGATATATGTAAAATGATAAACTTAGATTCATTGTTGTGCCATGATTCATGATTTGTTCATAGCCAAAATAGTGGCACAACAATATCTTCTATTATCTACACCATTATTTATTTATAACCAAAATTATGATGCAAGAAGTATTTATTCGAACCATACAGAGAAATTCGGAATTTGAGCCATAACTTTTATAATTTATGCTATGTTATACAATTTAACTTGTACAACATCCTAAAGTAAACATATATAACCAATATTAATTAATGTGTATATATATATATATATATATATATATATATATATAGGCTAAATTACTAGGATACAAATACAGATCCATATACAGGCTCATCAATTTTTTCGGCGGGGAAAAGGAAAGTATAAAAAGTTAAAAATTAGTTTTATAATAATAAATAAAATAGAGTGAAGGAAAGTGGTTTTCTTGAAGGCTATACTATTAGCCATTCATGTACCATAACTAATAATTTGATAAATTATAACCATAATTGATCATTTCCAACACCATTTCAACATGAACCTGAAGCAGGTCATAACACAAAGTAGGCCACATCCACAAGACCATATAAGTCATGAATAAAGTGGTTTTCTTGAAGGATATGGTAGGACTAAATAACATTGTGTGTGAAGTGACAAACAACATAACACACAAGGATAGATCAAAATGAAATGATAGATTAAATGAAAACCTTGAGAGCAGACCTTGATAGATAAAAGTTTGAGAGCATATATTGACACAAGGATAGATCATACCTTGACCAGGAATGGGGTTTGGGATTTATCCTTTAGGTAGTTAGGATTTTGAAAGTTTTTTCATTAAAATTTTGAATTTTGGGGGATTAGTGCTCACAAAAGCAATGAAATGATTCAAAGAAAAATTTACAAATGGGAATAGAAATGATTCAAAGTAATTCACTAGAAATCAAACTTACAAATGGAATAAAAAAAGGGGAAAGTTAAACCTAGCATCCTCTAAATTGATAGGTGATTGTTACGCTGAGATTATATTGGCTTGCAACTTATAAGTTACTAATCACACATTAGGTGAAAACAATGATTTTTCTTGGGGGAGCACATCTCATGCAACCATCAATCTTGTTTTATGTGATTGTTAGAGAAAACCAACAATATTTGTGTTGATGATTCTAATAAATAACGAACTTAATAAATAAAAAAATTACAAATTCTATTTGCAAAATATTTACATTATCTGTCAAAAGGACTTATAGAATGCACTGAGTAGTGGACAAACCCAATGGGCATATTTCTCTTTCTGGATATTGCAACTCTCTCCAACTGCATCCCTACCAACAAATTGGGGGAATAGTAAATAACATAATTCTACACATTGGTTCAATATACGATTATCAAAATAGCTAACAGAATAAATATTTCATGCTAGGATTTTGATACAATGAGGGAAACAGTACCTTCCCAAAGGGCTCAAAATGTTTTCTAAAGAAGTCCTCATTGGAATTATTTAGAAGATTTCCAATAAATGCAATTTTTATCTGTATTGAAGCACACATCATAAACAAGCAGCGAAAGATATTTCAAAGGTATTTGCACGGAACCTACTAAAATATAACTACAAATAACAAATTTAGAAAGAAAAAACTCTAATAATGTTCCTTTCAAGTACAAACAAATCCACACAAAAACAAACAAGATACCTTTGCCATTTCATCAAGATCAAGCTCTGGATCAATTCCAGCCCAGTCCACTACGGGATGCCATTTACCTCCAAGCATAAAGTCTTGTTTGCTCCCTACTCGATGTGCACAAGCTACAGCATGTGATGGAATTTCCCAATGGACCAGATCAAATTGAGAGGATGTTGAGATTGGGCTTGATTCTTATTTAAGAATCCCTTCTTTCTTGGTCAAGAGAGACATTTCAACTAAGGTGATTGACTTGAGATGAAATGACAACAAGATGATTTATTTCTAATGATATTGATTTCTGGAGATGCTTTCTAATGAATATGATATATGTAGATATTTTCTAATGATACTGATATCTAGATATATATTCTACTAATACATATCTGAACAAGTTCAATGTATCATATATCATTGCCAACATTGCAATATGCATGAAACCAATTTGCAATTGGAATGATATTTATAAGAAGTACAATCAGATATGAATGCCTCAAATTTTTTATGTAAATGGATTATCTAAATACCAACTCTAATTTCGATAGCAGTATGGTTGAATTGAAAAATGGTAGGTATCATACAACAACCATTCAAAAATATAGTGAACAATTAAATCATATGCAAACCAAAAAAAAGCATCCCCTACAAAACTGCATTCTTGATTTGATATATAGAATATAAGAGGACATAACTTGAGAATTATAATGTTTGAGCTTAGTCTGATGTCATATATTCTAAATTATTGATTAGAATTTGGAAAATCTAATCCTGGCGAGCTACTATTATGATTAGTACTGTAATTGTCAGAAAATTGCAAATAAATTGTGACAGTGTAAAAAAGCCGTTACAGAGATCCTTACCTTCCACACCTGGAAATCTCATCTTATATTAGGTTCAAAATAGATAAGTTAGAGTTAAGGCGAGTTGTAATTTCATCTTGGTATGGAAATTAGTTCATCAAAGATGAAGACCAATCAAGTATGCTTGGGATTCACTAGATTATGACAAACTGACATCTCAAGCAGGCTTCAAATTCCTTTGAACAAAACCATGGAAAAGAGACAAAGTTCAATGGAAAATTACAATGTAAGCCAAGATTGCAGCAAGAAGTGACAAATTGTGCTTTCTGAGAATAAAGATAAAGATTTCACGACCTAGAATCAATAGAAAAGTGCAATGAGAGGAAAATGAAATTAAAAATAAAAATAATAAAAACAGGGAAAGGAGAGACTGAGAAGACAATGAAAGAAACTGACCATGTGAGATGCTGTCAATAGCCACCCAACCAAAGGGAAATAATTGCTCAAATCAGTACATTAGCCATAAAATTATATAGCATATATAAGACAACCATTCAAAACCGAAGATGAGAGATATAAATAACTTGTTTCATACTTTCCAAAATTTTCTTCAAAGAACAAAAACTTTACAATATATCAAGAAGATATAACCAAAGCACCAACTACCTATATTCAAATATATTGTTATTTCAGACAACACCCTAATGATAAACTATTGTACTGTTGTTATTTTCAGTAGTTAGCATAAAGTGGTGTAGAGATGATCTTACCACATGTGGTAGAAAGTGGACAAAAGCAAACCATCGGATCTGTTTCTTCTTGTTTGGGGGGATTCTCCAGTACTTGGAGGAATGACAAGCTCTACAGAAACAACGTCTTGAAAAGCCTAAAAATCACACCCCATAAAAACATTTGGCATGATATTTAGAGCAGACAACACACTCTGAATCAAATATAGACTGTAATGCATGAGCTTAACTTCCAATCACTTAGTTGACAAACCATTGATTTCACCTCTTCAGGAACCCAGTCAATAGAAGACCGACAAAAAAATTTCAGAACCATACACTAGATGACAACTTCAATATATTTTCATCTTATATATATATATATTCATGATGGATATGCTCGGCCTTCGGATAACACAAAACCTATTTTCTTTTAGTTAATACTAAGTACCCTGGGAAATACTATTCACTACCGCTCTTGAGGAAGAAAAACCACTGATCTATACCTCAAACTTTGCATTTGAGTCATTTTGCTATCTTGACAGACCGAATCAATCCCTTTGACTACCATACCTTATTCATATTTCCACTCCTTATAGAAACTGAATCCAAGCCTTCACCATCCGGATTCACCCTTCCACTCACTAGATAAGGCCGAGACCAGACGTACAGACTAAACCCTGGGAGCTTCTGACTAGTGTTATTGGGTAAATATCAGATTGGGGAAACACTGGATGGAATGGCATGATTTGACTCAGTACCACAGGTTAATTAAGACCATACCATAGGTTTTGCAAGCCCAAAATGGATCTCTGTTATGCATGTTACCGATCACAGATGTGAAATGCTTTTAGGAAAATGTGATACACTTTCTGCAAATATATTGGATAGGTTCAAGGGATTTTGAATCACTTTGAATCCATTAATAACAGCCCAAAATGGATTTGGATGGTATTGAGCTGGTAATGAAGCATCCTAAGTGATTATGGATCCAAAGGGGTTTTCACTCCAACTGAACAACTCAAGTAGGTAAATACTCCAAATGAGTGCGTGCCCTAAGGGTCAAAGAAGACCAAACCAGTGATCAAGGGATAGAGACCAAGCGGTAAAGGTCACTAAGGGTCCTCCACACCACTTTGACGGGTTTTATACCCTACTCATCCATATACACCTTTACGGGTTGGGATGGATCGATCGCTGCAATTGCAAGCCTGCCTTTTGAGTGCTCCTGTTACTCATGTGGAAACCCTTCTTTGCCAATCTCACTTCGTTCTATATATGGCATGGAAACAACACATGATTTATATTAATATAAGGCCTTGAAGTTACACTACAACCACGAATAATATAATTTGACGACTTCATCCCACCAGCCAGCCTTCTGATGTCGACCAGTCAGCCCAGCTAGGTCATCCATCTTCTTTTTCAACACGATTCTAATTAATCTTTGAAATCCTCCATAATTTTTTGTGCAAAAATCAAACTATATGCCAAAACCTCTAATCCGACATTGTTAATGTTGTTTATGCTCTAATTGCATCAAAGCACATAATACCATCATTTGCAGGAGAATGAATTCAGTAATGTGGAACGGGATTTGGATATTTACCACTTGATCGCTATAAAAAAACAAGCGCGTGCAGTTGATTGACTATTTTTGCAAAATAATTAGAGTCTACCATGGCTTCCTTGCCCTCCTGCTATGTGCCCTCCGCCCTTCTGTTATGTGCCCTCCTCCCTTGTTGTTGATTGAATAACGGTAACACACCTCACCCTCTTCCCGCACTTCCCAAGGACTTGTTCGCTGCACTCCATTTCACTTTTTATTTTATTTCTCATTAGTCAAAATTTATACCAAACAAAATATGTTAATGGGAGAGATGTAGTATATTTTAAAGGTTATATTATATTCTAAGAAATTATCTTTCTTATCCCTCACAATAAATGGGGAAGCCTAATTTTTAAGGAATGGAATGTTAAATATTAATTTTTTTTTTTATAAGATGGAAGTTACTTAGTTGAGAGCCAAAATCTAGAGCCAAAATATATTCCATATCCAAGTTGTGGTCCCATTCAAAGGGATACATATCTTTATAGCTTGGGTTTTTAACTCCCTCTAATTTTTGAATTAATGTCAAGTTTCCAAATTCCATGATATTGTGGTATTTAGGTAAAATTTTGATCACCTTGAGTAATTACTTGTTTTAATTATAAGAACCTCTTATGAATCCCAACTTCCCTAAAATTCATCTTTTCTAATTTTATTACTCAATGGAATCTCTCCTAAAGTTCTATGATCAATGCATTGGGCCTATTATCATATTTAGGGATTATTCGAATTCAAAGGTAGACCCTACACTGTCCATACTTGCAAGTTACAACATTTTTCCTTTTAAAAATAGATAGGAAAGAACATGTTTCCATTTTCTTAGCGTAAAGACTTGCAAGGTAAGAAGAATTTCCATTGTTCGTCACTAGATTATCTGGATCGTAAAGTTTAGTTTTGACCTAGTAGATTATAGGGTTTCATATTAATTTAGATCGAACCCAAAAAGAATGTAAATATGAACATGACTGCTGCAACGTAAGCAATTTTCACCGGATTATGACGAATTTGACTGGTTTCTAAACAAAATATAATCTTAGAGCGTAAATATGAACAGGACTACTGCAATGTAAGCAACTTTCACAAGATTATGATGAATTTGACCGATTTCTAGACAAAATGTAATCTTAAAGTTCCATAAAAATAACAGACATTGTCTAATGGCTACATAAAGGTAGCTATATTGAGGTCACGAGTTCGAACTCGAGGACGTTCTTGCAGGCGAACAAATAGACTATGACAAGGAAAAGCGAGAAACCCCAAGCCAAAATTCGAATAGAGATGTCGTCCCGCTTTTGTTGTCCCTCGCCTTCTTCTGTGTGTGTTTATTTAAAATCATTGGAAGCGAAAAGGACGAGACTCCCGCTGTTTAAATTTTTGGATCACGTTCTTTATAAACTTCCACCTGGGTGTTGTGATTGCTCCAAGCGGGCTGGGATTTTCGAAGTCACATATTCGCCCCTTATAATGGAAGATCCAATGGTTTTTTTTTTTTTGAAAGTGGTGAATGTTCTAAAACGAAGTAAGATGGAATTTATCATTATTTCTATTACAAATGTATCATTATATTAAGCAATATGAATGAATCTTAACGTTCAAATATCATATTTTCAAAGTATATTTTTCCTTGAAGAGTTCATACTTTTACAGTTGTTTTGGTTTAGTTTTTCTAACTTATCATAAATCATCTACCAACAGATACATTTCAACTTCTCAAGTTGCAAAACCTTCAAAAGAGGTGGCCTAAACAATCTCACGTAGAAGAATATATATCGCAAGCACCTGTTGAGATAAATTCTAGCCCTCACTGATGCTTCTATTAAATTTAAGTAAAACAGTCTATTTATAAAACAAATAAATAAACAAAAAGTTCAATTCATGCATTTATAAACACACACATCTTATTAACACCCAAGGGTTAGCCCCTCCATTTAAGAAACCAAGGAAGAAGGATAAACTACAAGGAGTATTTGCAAGGCACTGGCACCTTCTTTATGAATACTTAGTTATGGGAGGGTCTCGTTTATGGAGCCTTCTTCTCTCTTGTATCCTCTAAAACCCACTAAATTTTGTACAAAAGGAATTGTCGAGTGATGAGAGTTAAGGCCTCGGTTCTAAATTTATTAGAAATTCCTTAGACCTAAAACTTTATGGAGTTAAAGGTGCAATGATATTATATAAGGATGATGATATCTATGGGATATAGTCTACTTAGGAGTTAAAGGTGATCATATCTCAAGGTGTTGAAGCTAGGGTGGCTTCAATTAAAAAAAGGCCATAAAGCAAAAGGGCACTCTAGTTAACTTGGTTCTTAGGGAAGAAGTTAAAATGAACAAGGTCATTGGAATGGTCACAACAAATTGTGGTTTAGTGTTTCCAAGGAAGGCACATGGGGGAGAACAACCTTGAGGAGCATATTCTGTCCAACTGGATGCCTTTCGTAGGGTACTCACTATAATTTTATATCCTTGCTAGAGATAGGTTGGATTTCACTTTTTTATTATGGACTGGACGTGGAGAAAGTTCTAGCATCTCAATGGAAGTGGGACTCAACCTCTTAACATTAAAAAAGTGGACTCCTTTTTGGACACAATATCGAAAATATTGACATTATGCTTATGTGGGTTAAAATTCGAAGGCTTCCTATAGATTTATAGTATCGTGATGTTTTTATAGAGATATGTAATTCCCTCGATCATTTCTATGAAGAAAATATGAGTTTTTGTGCTTCTGGATCCATGGTGGTAGCTTAGATTTTGGTAGGATTGGATCTTAGGGAGGTCTAGCAAAGACTATGACCTTGAAGAATGGATCACACCCCTTTTATGAATCTCGACTGCATAGGAATTTCTTTATGATGTATATGATGCCACAAATATGGACCTATAGTTATGGATTGTAATCTAGCTTTTAGGAATATGATTTGGTCCATAAGTTGTCAAAAGCTTTGAAGGATGGGAAGGGTGGAAATTATGGGATGGAATAAATTCCCACTAAGTTTGTGGGTATGAAGGAGAATTATACTTTGTTGAAATATGTATCTTTAGTTTAGAGGGATGTTGATTCCAAGGGGGCTTAAGAGACTATGCAATCACTTGAATATCCCAATGACATGATGCACAAGCTTTCCTCTTGGGCCTTTAAAAGTGGAAGCTTCACTATATCAAGGAATTTAAACATCAAACAAAGGTATGATTTTACAGAAGCTAGCCCCTCTCAAGTTTCCTTCTAGTCCCAAAATAAATATTATGGTTGGGTCATTCTTAACTATAGATGTTGTGCATTCATGTGATTGGGGGAGATTTCATTGTTGGGTTATTTGGATTTAGTGACAAACATCAATCCCTTATGTGTGACTTTATTGATTCATTGGGAGGATGTTAAATGTTGGGAACCCTACCCTAGGTTGTGTATCAATTGATCTTTTGAAGGGGGAGGTTTCTTATAATTACATGGAGGCAGTGAAGGAAGGAAATAACAGGTTGTTCATTGCTATAGCGATGAACGCCCGTCGCTATAGAAACATTATGGACTATGCATCTCAATAGTGATGATCGTTGGGGACATTTTCATTTTTTTCCAAAATTTTAAACTGTTTTTCCATGAAAATATCAATTTTAACTTATTCGTGACAAACCGTCGTGGGACTTTTGAGCCATATGTAGTAGTGATACTTGAGAATAAGAAGGTTCCTAATAGCCTAGTTGTGGATGAATCCATTAACGATGGGAATTCGATGATATCCCTTAATCCATAAACAATGGAAACGTTGCAACTATTTAGGGGCGATACAGTCCTTAAGGTTCCTCTCTCTACCATTTTTGCTTTCCATGCTTGCATTTGAGCTTGATTTTTTGTACCAGATCTTGAATTCTATCCATTTGTTTAACACTATTGAAATGGCACGTGAAGGGTAAGAAGAGAAAGGATACAATTTGCATAGTTGAGGGCCTTGAATTCTCTCCATTTGTTTAACACTATTGAGATGGTACGTGCAGGGTAAGAAGAGAAAGGATACAATTTGCATAGTTGAGGGCAATGATAGTTGTGCATAGTATGCAATTAGAATGAATAGAGTTGTTACATCAAATCTGAGAGTAAGGTAGGGGTATGTGGTTTATCTTCATTAGTGTCCATATGTCAGGTATGGGAAGCGTGTCCATATTCTTCCTATAGATGACACTATCGAGGGTCTTAAAGGAGACATGTTTGATGCCTACTTGAAACATGAGTACTAGTTTTTAGTGCCTAATTATGTATGTGAATTCCCACATAACACTAATTGTTTTATTATCATACCACATACAACTAATTGTTTTATTACCATACCATCTTACTTCATGGAATCCTATCACCCTGTGCGAGAAGGAGACCTTTTTCTTGTGTGAGGGGGGATGTGCAACTTAGAATTCAAAATCGTGAAGATGGATCCTGGTGAATATTGTATTGTTTCTCTAGAAATTGAATTTTTTTGTGAAGGAGATCCAATACGACGAGAAGATGAATAGAAATTGAATGAAATTGGTTATGATGATATTGGTAGTCTCTAGAAACAAATGGCACAAATCATGGAACTAGTTGAACTACCCCTTCGACATACGCAACTTTTCAAAGCTATTGGTGTGAATCCACCTAAGGGTGTTTTGCTCTATGGTCCTCTTGGTTCAGGAAAAACCCTTGTTGACAAGGCAGTGGAAAACGAGACTGGATATTTATTTTTCTTAATTAATGGTCTTTAAATTATCTCAAAAATGGTTGGAGATAGTGAGCGCAATTTCAGGTAGGCCTTTAAACAAGCAGAGGATAATGCTCCCTCCATCATTTTCATCGATGAGATTGACTCCATAGCTCCAAAGAGGGAGAAAAAATGGTGAAGTAGAGAGACACGTTGTGTCTCAACTCTTGACATTGATAGATGCACTCAAAGCTAGAGCTCACATGATTGTGAGGGGAGCAACAAACATGCCCAACAACATTGATCCAACTCTTAGAAGATTAGGTAAGTTTGATCAGGAAATTGAAATTGGGGTTCCAAATGAAGTTCATCGATTGGAAGTTCTTCGCATTCACACAAAGGACATAAATCTTGTTGAAGAGGTAAACTCATGAATCCTAACATATTCCTTTATTTCTCTTGTGCTCTCTTTATCCACACAACATAAAATCACCGTTATTTCCATGCTACAGGTTGCAGACCTTGAACATATTACCAAGAATACATACTAACATGTGGGGGAAAACCTTGTAGCTCTTTGCATTGATGTTGCACTGCAGTGTATTAGAGAAAAAATGGACGTAATTGATTTGGATGACAACAATTGATGCTGAAATTTTGAATTCTATGGTCGTTACAAATGAGTACTTGAGGACTGCACTAGCAACCCCTCTTCCCTCCATGAGACTGTGAGTAGTTATAAACTTGTATATATTATATATAGACAGAGCCTGAGTGAGATTTGTCGTTTCCCTTTCAATTGCTTTTATGTGAAACATGATATATATCTCCATTGATGTTAAACATTTAATTTATCAGGTTTCCTAGGTTCCAAATGTTTCATGGGAGGATATTGGGGGTTTGGAAAATGTCAAGAGAAAAATAAAAGGTGTCCTCTTCTATGGACCTCTTGTTGTGGTAAGACATTGCTTGTAAGGCCATCACCAACGAGCGGCAGGCCAAGTTTTCCAGTCTGAAAGAGCCCTAGCTCCTCACAATTGTGGTTCAGATAAAGTGAAGCCAATGTGCGTGATATTTTTAATTAATTGCTACTCAGGAAAGTAACATTGTTATCCCAATCTACCTACATGAGCTCGACTTGATTGCTATATTGAATATTTTTCGAACACAATTCCTAGCTCTAAACCTAGAGCAATTCCTAGCGTGGTTCCTTTCGAAATTTATGGCATTATTCAAGGAACTATACCCGTATCTATACCTGGTGCTATGTTGGATGTTTTATAGGTGCAATTCTTGGCTCTATACTTGGTGCTATGTTGAATGTTTTTCCTGTCGAAATTCATTGTGCAATTCCTATCACTAACCCTAGATTAATATATGGTGCTATGATATTCAGGATGTTTTTTAGGAGGCTATTCTTGAAGTTATATGGGATGTTTTTGTGTACGCTAATTGGAACGTTAATTGAGATGTTAATTGGGATGGTAATTATGATGCTAATTGGGATGCTAATTAGGACGTTAATTGGGATGCTAATTGGGACACTAATTGGGATTATAATTGGGATGCTAATTGGGACGCTAATTGGGACATTAATTGGGATGATAATTAGCATCCAAAATAGTGCTAACTTTTAAAAAGGAACACTAATTGGGATGCTAATTGATATTCTAATTGGAACGGTAATTGGGATTCTAATGGGGATGCTAATTGAGACGCTAATTGGGACGCTAATTGGTATGCTGATTAGCATCCAAAATAGTGCCAACTGTTTAAAAGGGACGCTAATTGGGATGCTAATTGGGATGTTGATTGGGATGCTAATTAGGACGCTAAATGGGATGCTAATCAAGACGCTAATTGGGATGCTAATTAGCATCCAAAATAGTGCCAACTTTTAAAAAGAGATGCAAATAATGCCATTAAAACCACCATCCTGTAGAAAAGCGTCCACTTTGTCAAAAAAATGATGAAAAATACACTAAAAGTGATAGTGGACGCTAAAAAGGAAGCTAAAAGAGACGCTAATCATAGGGTTTTGTTGCAGTGCCTGTATATAACTGGACCAACCGAGATTTTTCAAACTTCTTTAAAGATAAGTTGCAATTTTCCACTATGCTAGGAGATATATAACTTAAACTAGCACCTAGATCAATCAAGATGGAAACAGATTGGTTTTGTATCATACCTTACACTTCCACCATGGAAGTCTAATGGTTCGCTTATCGATTCTCCAGAGCTGCATTTATTCTGAGAATTTTGTTTGCCACATCTCCAACGGTTTCCTCTTTCTCGATAGTATGTATATTGTTGAAGTTTCCCTTTCTGTTCGGATTGTACTTGGCATAATGTGGTCCTTGACATTCCGAGCATTTAACAGGTTCCTTTTGTTCATTATTTTTAACAAAGTTTTTAGGCATATCCCTGCCTTTTGGTGTTGTAGTATTTTGTGGTGCTTTATTTTTAAAATATGATCTCTAATAGTTATTCTTAGAGAAATTATGAGGTTTGTTCCCAAAACTCTTACTTGACTTAAACCCTCTTCTCTTATGGTCAAAGTGGCATTTCTTCTTAGTCTTTCAGTTAGGTAATATTTCTCTTTTCTTACTCTGTTCATAACATAAATAATCTTTTCTCATAGCGTCCTCAAGAGTTTTCAGATTATCAAACTCAATCCTATCTTTGAAGCTAGTGGGCAGACAACATAAACATATTTGTATTTTAGGCTTTTCATCTATTATGTAAGGTACATATTTTAACAGACTTAGAAATTTGCTGCTTAACTCTTTCATGGAAATTGAACCCAATTTTAATTCATAGAATTCCTTAGCCCTTTCCTTGTAGTATTGTTCAAATAAAAACTTCCTTTTAAAATACTTTTTAAAAACTATCCAAGTTAAGTAATTCTCTTTAAAAAATTTAACCCTTTTCATATCTTGCCACTAGATATTCATTTTTCTAGCTAAATTGTAATAGCCATCCGAGCTTTTAGTCTGTCAGAATAGTTGTAAATATGGAAATATTTCTTCATTCATGATAGCCAAGCTTCTACTTCTTCACCTTTCTCTACTTCTCCATTAAACATGGGAGCCTTTGTTTTTTTGAATTCACGAGAAGTTTCTTCATAGGGTTTATACTTCATTCTCCTAGGTTTACGCTCACTTTCACTACTGTCACTTATGTATTTATACCTCCCCCCTATGTGACCTTTCATTAACCTATGAAAAAGATTCACTATCAGAATATTTTGCTTTCTTTACTTTATGTTTGTAGGACATTTTTTTAGAATCAGTTTCATAAACATTATGCTTATATTTTCCTCTATTATGCATATTGTCTAGTAACATCTGATTCATTTCCATAATTATTTCATTACGTATTTGTATAGTTTGCAGTTCCTCTTTTAACTCTTTAAATTTTTGTAGTAACTCTGGATTATTCAATTCTATGTAAATGTTGTATGGTCTGTTGTGCAGAGAACCATTCTCAATAGATGCTTCAACACCTTCCATTTTCCTACAAAAATATATTTTATATTTCTGTACATAAATAAATGTAAATATAATCAGTATATTTGTTTTATTATTGTATGTGAGTGAGCCAATCAGGCCCAGTGTTTGAAACTTGCTCTGATACCACATGTAACATCCCTAAAAATTCATAATATATATATTTTTTATTTACCAATATAACCACTGTGAAATGATTTTGGAGATGTTACTCTTCGAAAATCTTCTAAAGTAATGATAATGGCTTAATTAACATAAACTGCAAGGTATATGCATCTAAGTTAGTATTGAACATGAGCATGCTTTATTTTACGACTTTTTTGTTGATCGCACATCATACCATCTAGTTGATATCGAAAATGTGGTTAACATATTCTTTTAGAAATTTGTGTGTTACAAAGTTGTAAGATTGTTTCCGTTCTTTTAGTTTTTGTCCTACCCATGAGCTGTGAAAGGGAAAGGTTACAGTCTTACTTAGTCTATATGGATGAAGCATGAACCTTTGTTTTGCTTGTCCATGTAAAAAGGGATCACACTCTTAATTTCACTAAGGATAAATCCTAACTGCACGATGATGCATGGACTTTAAGCAGGTGAGATGGTACACCAAGGTTTGACAACCATACCTAACTCAGTCCTAAACTATAACATTCTATTGAATTATAGAATTTGATATAATTTAAAGAGTTTGAGTCATAAATTACAAACATTATACAAATGCTCTCAAAAGTAAAAGATTGTTGACTCACAAGGTTGATTTGACAGTTGGTAGGGTACAGGCTACATAATTGAATGCTTCCCAAGGTAAGCTATGTGGGTGCCTTTACTCTCCCCGCTGGATGTCAAAAGTTTTGAGCAAAACCCGAAGGATTTACTATCTGTTCGAAAAAATTGAGAAGCTTGGTTCTTTTGATTTTCACTCTGCGAAACTCCTTTACATGCTCGGCCCTATAAACTCGAGAGTGCTTTTATAAAAAAGAGTCGTATTGTTCTTTCTCCTCAACTGTATACTTGTGAGACCTTGTCGAAGGTGTTGGTTTTGTTGGTAAAAAGAGAACTTACAAAAATGAGGTAAAAGTATTTCTTAATTCATGATGAATCAAATTTCTCAGGCTATAGCATTTTTATAAAAACACATGGTTTAACCTCTCAGTGTCTTTGTGGGTACAGGAGGGTTCCAGGTGCCTGCTTTGAGGCTATGAAATCTCAGTCTAGTACTACGCTACTCAAAGCCTTACAACTGGGTAAGACTTAATCCTGACTCTTCATGGATTTATAGTTGGACCTTTGTGACATGCTAACCCTCTGTTGAAAGAATGGGGTTTCCTATACGCGCCTATTATTTAATTGGAAGTGATAATGTCTCTTTGGTGGTGATCTTTTCCTTAACCTTGTAAGGATTTGTGTGGATTCAAAATTGTAATCTCATTTTATTGAAATACCGATGGGACTGTGTATAATTTGATAATTTTATGAACATGGAAAGGTAAAGGATTTCGTCACCTGTGGATTATTTGTGACTAAGACACTATTTATACCTATGGTGTTTAAGTATAACTCTGTTTTTTGCTTATGCTATTTATTTTGATTATGTAAAAACTCTCAGTTTTTTATGACCTTTTGAAGGATTCATATTTTAAATGATCTTACAGTGCACATCTATGCAACACCAATTTTGTGGCTGTGAGATTTTTCTCTGCAGTAATTGTTTTTGGGCTAAAAAGCCACTGTCACATATTTGTGACTGGTTTTGATAATATAAAAGTTTCCTTTGTAGCGACCCATGAGGGTTTGTATAAATTCCTTGTTTTGCACATCAAACTGGATGTTGCATTTAAGATGCATTTTATTTTCATTTATCAAACCTCCATTTTGTTTATGGGTCTGTATTGCTATAAAAAAAAGGTGAAGCCACGAGGTATTGTGAAATAGCTTGATAATGTTAATAGCTTATAGGGTTATTTTACCATTCATAGTTTTGTTTTGTGATTTACGACAGTAGTTAACCTAAGATATTTACGATCGTGGAGTAAATGCCCTATAATGTATATTCTTGAGGCGAGGGCCATAAGATCTTTGTATATGATAATTATTGTTTGTACTTACCAATACTGCGACATAATTGCGATTATGTAAACTTGTTTATCAATCATACTTATCATTTTATTGTTTGTATAATAATTCTGGCAAGGAGACATTTGTCGTCGTGAATATCTTGGAGAAGAAATCCATAAGGCCTTTGTCAATAGATTTTTACTATTATTTAAAACTAGAAGAGTATGGAGTTATGTTCCTGACTATTCGTTGTTTAAGATATTTTGGGTTTGAGGCCAATTCCACTATGACTGTGTGTAAAATAGGCCGTAGGGCCATACTTTAAATACTAGCTTCTTCTTAGATGAAATGTTGTTTCAGAATAATTAATATTAAGCCCTAAGGTTGTCTGTAACTTTCTTCTATAAGCACAAAGCTGCAAATAACAATGACAACTTGGTTTGTAGCCTGGAATTAGTGCTACGATCTATCGATAATCTCGATTTGGTGTTAGTAAAATTGTTTTAAAAACTGGCTGGGATGTTTTAGATAAAGTCTGTGGATCCTAGCCCAGTTAATGTTTATAATTTGAATTATTTAAATTCTTCTTAACTGAATCTATAACTTGATGAAGGAGCCATAACGCGACCTTACTAAAAACGGATAAGTATATATAAACAGTGGATTGATTATAAATTATCAATTTATTTGTGTAGAAGCTTATTTTCTGATATGTGTTAAACCATAAAATAACTATTAGTTTACATATGGACATCCATGGAACCTTGTACTTAGAATACCTATGTTAAGGAAATATCGGTAACAAATATGAAAGTTATACTATCTTCTGTGATAGTTCTCATAAGTGTTTAATGAGGGTCTTTACTGTAATAATAGCTGTTAATTCTTTAAGACCTAGATTACTAATGGAATACAAAAATCAACTTTAAGGGAACTGAGATAAAAGTACTTTAAAATATCAAAACAAGAAGAATATCATGTTAATCTAAAACTAGTTTAACATATTAATTTCCACTAACTTCTAGATTACTTTACTTTAGAACTACTAAAACTCTGTAGTTGATACCCTACTCATAAGCACATTTCAGATAGGAATTACAGATAAGAAAATAAACAGACAATTAGTTTTCTCTAACAAGTTCTAGATATAGAATATCTTACATATCCAATCATTCCATTATAGTTACTGAACAGAATTCAAATAAATATACAAATTCAGAATTAAATAGCAGTTGAACCTGGATAACATGTAGAAAGGGGACAAACACCCAAAGAAGATTGTTCCACGCAACCTTCTCTTGAAGTAACCAATAATTACTTGCTTAGGAACCCCGAGCCTGTTCACTGAACCACTAGGACGAAGATCTCTGAATATAGCTCACACAACAAACTTGCTACAACTTTTCACTCAATAGCAGACTTATCTCAACAAATCACTTTAGCTATCCCCTCATCAAATTCCTTGTGTGCCTGACTTTTTAGTTTGTAGTAGTCTCAAGGTTCATTTACTTGGAAATCAAAATGATTGGTGAGCCTCCTGCTCAATTTGATGGTTTATATAAGATTTCCTAGGTTGTTGGTTCAGTTTTGGAATTAAATGAACTACCAGCTCAGTTCCCCCTCTTAGGGAACATGACCACCTTTTTAGGGATTATGCTCCTGCAACAACTAGAAAGTGAAATGCTAGTGCTGCCACTTGTCAACCAACATTCTCCAGCTTCTCCTTCCTCCTAGTGGATTAGTGAACACTCATTTAATAGTCTCCCTTGGATAGGTTTCTCCTTTATTTAATTATTAAAATAAACAATTCTTCAATTATAGCCATCCTTGACCAACTTGGTCATAAAATTCACAATAAAATTTAACATAATGTTTTTTTCTGAAATAAATAATAAATATTAATTTTTTTCAGTTCTCGGTATGTTACAAAAATAGATTTAGTCAATCAAACATTGTTATTTATTTGTAATGAACATGTATGTAGTCAAAATTTTGTATTTTAATTCTTTTTATTTTTATTTTATGTGATTACTTAAAAAGTGCAATACATCAATTTGAATGGTTATTGATGATGATGATGATGATGATGACGGTGATGCTTGACGTCCACTTGAGACCAAAGTTTGGTCTATCAGACCTAAATAAAGAAATTATTTAGTTTGTTTTAAAATTGTATTCCTATGCTCAAAAAGCTTGGAGAGAACTGTCTCGATCTCATCTAATGTCGGTGTACGCAGGGCACTCTAAAAGGAAGTGATTTTCATCCTCAATGTTCATATTCTCACAGAGATGGCAAATCCCATGTAGCAAATAAAATTGTGTTTATCTATTTATTTGTATTTTCACCTTTTTAATATAATGTTACTAAAATTGGAAATAGATGTTTAATTGATATTAAATAAATGAATTCTTAAATCCTTTGTATTTTTTTTTTGGTTAGGTTGAGATGTTAATCATTTATATTAATATTTTGAATTTTCTTTATATTTAATATGATTATGAATAACATAAAAATAATATTTTATTGTTTTCATTAAATTATGGTGATTAACCATTTTAAATTTAAAAAATGTATAAAAATAGAAATAGTTTAACTTGATATTATCAATACAATTACAATGGAAATTAATGACTATTAGATTCCAAAACTTTATTATTTATTTGTATTGACAAATTTTATTTATTTGTATTGACTCAATCTTTTATATTTGAATATGTATGAAGTGAATATATATATATATATATATATATATATATATATATGTATGTATTAAGTATATTACTTTGATTTAATCTTTAATTAAAACCCTAAATCAATGAAATTGAATAATTTATATAATTATGTAGTAAATGTGTTTTTGTTTTTCACCTATATATTTGTTCATTATTTTAATATAGTATGATTAAAATTTGAAATGAATGTTTATTTCCCCATCTCTTCGCATCAATAGATTATTTCCTCATTCATCGTCAACCTCCTACTTAATGGATGGACATACTATTTTATAGTATTTTGCCTACGACTTGGTTATTTATTAGCCTCATGCTCTTTAATGCTCCACAAGGAGTCTTGATTTGATTTTGGGGAAGATGCCTCCTACATCACTTGAGTTCTCACTCAACAACTTTCACCATTTTTTGTTTCCTCTTATGTTCCTTATATTATTACGTTACGTACCTTATATTATTGATGAGAAATAAAAAATACAATGTTTCCTCAGTTGTTTACCTGTTATGTTCGAAGAGAGAATCGAATACGATAATCAAAAAAATATGGAAGAGGCAACGAGAAAAGCAAACTTCTGCTATGATAAAAATAAAAACAAACAAGAGAACTTACCTAACTAGAAAAATAAAAGACATGAAAAAATTGAACTGAAAAAGAAAGGAACTAAGTTTAATAAGAACAATGGAAATCATTATCGGGGATACCAAGAGAATAATTATAAAATTTTAAACAACGGAATCCTGCATGAACAAAAGAAAGGGAAACACCCACTTCCTTTAATAAAAATACTGCACAAAGGGAACCACCAAAATGATGGGAATGTGGTGAACCCCATTACTTTACAGATTGCCCCATAAGAAAGATTTTTTTTAATATTTTTCATTCAATTCACGAAGCTACTACAATGGGAGATATAGAAAGAAGCATGCCCAGAATTAGTGTAGCATTGGAGAACCAACAAGCCGATCATCAAAAGTGTATGGTCGAAATCGAAGGTATGATAAAAGACAAATCCATTTCCATATTGATTGATCCATGTGCAAGTCTAAGTTATGTATTACCTAGAATTGTATAACTATACAATTTACAACATGATACATTTGAAATATCTTTGTTAGTACAACTTGCTACAGGAACAAAGTGAAAGGTCACTAGCTTCATGAAAAAGAGTGAATTTACTATGAATGATTTAAAAACACATGTCGATTTAAATATTTTACCTTTAGGGTTTTATGAATTGCTGATAAGAATGGATTGGTTAGAGAAACATAGTGTTATTTTAAATTGCTATGATAAAAAATTGTCATGCTTGGATGATAAAGGTAATACTATTGTCGTAAAAGGAATTCCCAGGAAAGTTACCATAAGAGAAATCTTAGCCTTACAAATGAAAAGATCAGTTCGTAAAGGATGCAAAGTTTTTTTAGTTTATGTAATGGAAGGCAGAGATAAAAATAATCAACTTAAAATATAACAATACCAATTTTCAAAAGAGTTTAAAGATATATTTCCTTAAGAAATTCACAGAATCCCTCTAAAGAGAGATATATATTTTATGATTGATTTGGTACTGGGTATGGTACTAGCATCAGAGGATCCTTATCAGATGAATATAGTAGATCTTACTGAATTAAAATCACAAATACAAGAACTAACCAATAAAAAATATATTCAATTTTATTTGTAAAGAAAAAGGATGACACTCTAAGATTGTGTATAGATTATAGATAGTTAAACAAAATGACAATTGAAAACCGATATCCTTTACCTTGTATTGAAAATCTATTCGATCAGTTTCGAGGGTCAACAATATTTTCAAAAATATATTTAAGATCCAAATAACATCAAGTACGGATCAAGGATGATGACATCTTTAAGATTGCATTTAGGACCAGATACAATCATAATGAGTTTGTCCTAATGCCATTTGGGTTAACAAATGACTCGACAGTTTTTATGTGTTTAATGAATAGGATATTAAGTAGATACTTAGATAAATTCGTAATCGTCTTTATCGATGGCATATTAATATATTCTAAAAATAAACAAGAGAACAAAGAACACCTAAAAATAATCTTACAAGTGTTAAGGGAACAACAACTATTTCCTAAGTTTAGCAAGTGTGACTTCTTTAAAGACATAATTCAGTATCTAGAACACGTGATATCTAAAGATGAGATATCAATCGATCCGGATAAGATTAAATCTATCACTGAATGGCATGTTCCAAAGAATATGACCGATATAAGATTATTCATGGGGATTAGTGGATACTAGCGAAAATTCATTGAAGGATTTTCTAAGATAGCATACCGTATAACTTCATTACAAAATAAAGGTAAGAAAATTGATTGGAACGAAAAAAAGTACTAAGATTTTTAACCACAACCCCTATTTTAAAAATTGCCCATCCTTTTAAAGATTTTGTTGTATGTATAGACACAGGCAAAGAAGGTCTAGGTGGAGTACTAATTCAAGAAAACTATGTCGTAGCCTATGAGTCTAGGAAACTCAAGGAACACGAGAAGATTTATGCCACACATGAGATAGAACTAGCTAATATCATTTATGCGCTAAAAATATGGCGACATTATCTCATCGGAAGGATATTTTTATTGATGTCTCATAATATAAGTGTAAAATGATTATTTGATCAACATAATCTTAACGCTAGACAAGCTAGGTGGTTATCATTTCTAAGTGAATGTGATTTTGAATTGAAACATATAAATGTAAAAGAGAATAAGGTTGCAGATCCCTTAAGTCGTCATGCAAACTTGTTTTATGCAAGCAACACCTTTGAATCATATTTAGAAAATAAAATTTTAAATGCATAAAAATCTAACAAAGAGTATAAAAAACTAAAAGAAAAGGCCACAAAAAATGAAATGAATCAACTAAAAATAGATCTTAGTATGAATGGAAGAGGGTTATTACTACACAAAGTTATATTATATATACCAAATTCAACGGATATTAAATTAATTATCATGGATGAATTACATAAAATACCTTATTAAGGACTTCCTGGATATAAGAAAATGATTACCATGACAAAGAAGGATTTTTTTGTCCTGTAATATCCTGAATTTTGACCTAACACTAATCGGCTTAAGTCCCATTGCATATGATGTTTCTTTGATATTTATATTTTGTATATTGGGTGTAACACCTCACTGCACATGAGTATGATGATTTGTTAGATATATTGAGCGTAAGCCAATACATATGTTTTACTTAGCATGTATGTCATTATATATGTTGGGCATGGACCTTGATGGGAAAACATATTGTTGTAGGACGATATACTGACTATATTATGTGATTTACCTTAAAATACATATATTGAGATGATTATTGTTATAGAATGTGCAAAATACTGATTGCATCATTGATTTCTATAAATGTGTTGGGCGTGGACCCTCAAGCACATGATTGATGAGATTTTGTGTTGAGCATGTGCTCTGGAGAGCATGAGTGATTTGATTTTTGTGTTGAGCATGAGATCTAGAGAATATTAGTGTTTTGATGTTTGTGTTGAGCGCCAGCTCTGGAGCACATGAGTTATGAAATATTTTTGTTGAGCATAAGCTTTGAAGCACATGAAAAATAAGAATTGGAAGTGTTGGGCATAAGCCCCGGAGAATTCCAAATTGATTTTGAGCATACTCTCTGGAACATCGGATACTTGGCCATTGTATCCACAGGTGTCTTATACAAGTACATCCTAGCATAAGTGTTGAGGGAGAGGATCTAGAATTGCACTAAGTGTAACTTCCAATTTTTAGCATTAAGTGTGGGCTCTAAAGAAAGCTAGGAGGTACTGAAAATTAATTGTGTTGAGTGAAAACGACTCTGATAAAACACCGACCTCATCTTACTTATTTTTAAGTTGATTTAATGAAATTTTGAATTTTTGTGTTTAATCAAGCGCTGGAGAACTACCACGATATACAAGGTAATCCAACATGCAAGAAGGTTTAGAGCTTACTAACTTAGTTGACCAACCTTACCTGAAGGCCTTAATAAAACAAATGATTATAAGCTAATGAAAGTACCATGTGATGGGGATCATGCTATATTATATGTAAAGTAAATGATAACAATGATATATATATATATATATATATATATATATATATATAGTTTATATATGTTATGAATAAAAGAGTAAGAATATGTATTAATTATAAAGAAATAATAGTAACTATAAATAATAAATAAAGAACCTAGGAATTATTATTTACTAAAATGATTAAATAAATATTTAATACCTAAAGAGTCAAACTAGGAACTAGTCCAAGAGTTCCTAAGTTAAGTTAAATAAATATTAATTTCACATAAATCAAGTAAAAGATCATTTCAAGAAAATAAATCATTCTTGGTCTAAATGAAATTTAACCGCCATTTTCCCTAAAGATTGTCTATAAAGACCCAAGCCAAAGGAAGCCTTGGGGATCCCATTCTATTATATCTGATCATTCTTTCCTAATAATTTTGGAGAGCATTCCAAAAGAAAAAATAATCTGGTTCAGAACCTAAATTCCAGATAGGGGAATCCTTACCTTTAGGAGCTCTAGACTACTTCCATGTTGGAACCATCTCGGGGGGATCCGGATTGGAACCAGGAACAGTTCTGGGTCATGGTTGGGTGGAACATGGTATTTTCCAAGTTATTTGGTTGACAGATGTGAGGTCATATTTGTCTATGTTATTAATAAATCTGTGTGTTTAAGTGTGCAAGGTTCTAGCAATTAATAAACTACAATATGTAGGTATGAGGTTTTTACCTTCTTTAAGTTCTTACAGATTTTATTAAGTAGGGTTCATAATATTGATTGAAAATATGTACATTGAATGCATGCTTCAACTAGGTTTCCTTTTGTTTATAGAAACTTAGTCTGAACTATTTTTGTATAAACTCCAGGAATAAATTTTATAATATGGGTTGATTTATTTGCTTAAACTTAAACTCAACCATTATTTCCTAGATAGGAATTTTATAGTTTAATTTCTCTTAGTATTGATTTAAATTGTCAAACAAGTATATCTTATATTTAAACCCTAGTTTTAAAGATAACTAGCTATTGATTTATGCTCAAACATTAATGTAAAGCTAAACCAAAGATTACATAAATCTAGGTAAGGTAAACCGTAACAATAATTAGAACTAAAACATCATTAAAAACTATGGATCAAAACATTTAATCAAAACCATTTATAAATTATAAATATATAGACCAGAGATTAAATCTTTGAACTCATGAATTTAAACCCTGTCTAAAACGCTTAGAAATAATTAATAACCCCAAACTGAAAGAAACAAACTAACTAGAGATTGAATCTCTTAAACCATTAAATTCAAACCCTCAAACATAAATCCAAAATGCTAGCAGATTTCATATTGCTAGGGAAAATGATTTTGTTTCCACATTATAAATAATCCTAAACATCATATCACAAAACCAACCAAACATTTAAATAAATACTGTAATCCATGCTATGGAAAAATTAAACACAATTCTAAGAATCGTTAACCCAGGCCAGCCATCGAATTTTGTCAAGGATTGGATGCAGGCCTTTGTACATTCATTTCATAATTTATACATCACATAATAATCGAGCCCAACCATCGAATCCCACAAAGGATTGGTTGTATGTATTTATTCCATTACATACAAATCAACGATAACAACGAAAGAAAAACAAACAATTTACAAATAAATACAGAGTCATTCCCTACACATCACGCTAAGTGGAATCCCATCAACTAGACCATAAAATTGCATTATCAAACCAAGAAGCATGCTATTACACCTTCATATAAATCAATTGCTTCCAGGATCGAATCATGTGAGATGCCCAAATGAAAATATCAAACCACAAGTCTAATAAATTAACATCCTAGGATCAAATCCTATAGGCTCAACCAAACAACTCACTGCACTGCTAATCATGCAATAAGGGTTTTGCCTCTCAGGAAGCCCGAAAGCGTTTAAAAATAACCAAACTGTAAAGAACGATGACAAGAGATACACTCATTTCCTTATAAATCAAATGCATAGGTCACAGTCCAAAAAAATAAAATACATTTGGCTGTGTATCCACGCTAAGAGTCGAGATAAGATTCATGCTTACGGCCACAGGGTAAAACCCAGCTATATTAACTAATAAACTCATCATCCACCTCTTTCACCACACATTACAACCATAAGCATAAATTACATAAACTACATAGTCGAATCATCCATGGTGCCATTGCAAGCAATGGCATTGTAAATATAAAGAAACACATCATAAGAAGAAACAGAGAGCTTCCATTAAGTTAAATAAAACCCATTACAAATCATTGCAAAATGATAAATTTATACATAGAGTCGAACCAGGATTTTCATAGCCAAACCTTTATCCAAACATTTGCATATGGATGAGCCATGAAAGGATACATAGTCACATACGAGTGCCAATATTTATATACAAACCCCAGACATTGAAACAACTCAACAACATTTTTCCCACAACCCAAATCCTTTGCTAAAACAAACAACGAAGGTAAGGCCTTTGCCAAATTCGGGGCTTACCCAGAAATTGGTTGCATCTGCAACCTACGACATTTCCCATGCCACGAAGAGAATCCACACCTTGTCACCTACATAAATAAATGTGAATTCCATCATAAGTATGCATTCGAAACCATTACAAAACCAACATGTCAATGTACATACTAATGCCATCACTTACTTGTCGAGCGAGCGGGAAAGCTTATGCATTCGAAACCATTAACAAACTAACATGTCAATGTACAAACTAATGCCATCACTTACCTATAGAGCAAGAGGGAAAGCTTGCTGGTAGTGCAACATGAGAACTGCAGCCTGCAACAGGAGCATGAGATCACCCTCACCTCCACCATAATGAAAAATACCAAATGAATCACATACAAACCCTACACAATGCTTGTGGCGTTCTTCCTACGTTTCCCAAGTGCAATAAATTCACCACCATGTATGCCACCATCATTTAAATCAAAACCCACATTGCTATAGTATGTATTCACGTCGAGTGCACCATAGTTCACCACACCCCATCAGATAAACCTTAAACCCTCCATTCCCATGCTATTATAAAGCTTCGATGGCATATAAATTATGCCATAAACATAAACCTATTATACCATATAGTTCAAAGCATATATTAAATGTATCTAAGGTTTCAAACCTTATCATATATTTAGCTATACAATTAAGTTTATAAACATGCATAAATATAACTCTCACAAACCTTATTACCATAGGACTTGGGAATAGTTTAGTCCTCTTTTGACATAGCTATGCACATGGATATTGTAGGGTAAATGCAACTTGCTAAAGATATATGATGTTTTTGTCGCTACGATCATAGGACAGAGTTCACCGACGAATCAACTAGCACAAGAGAAATAGGAGTCTACATTAGTTCATGACGAACTAAGTAAGACCCTTAGCAGTAGGAATCCTTACCTTTTTGAGTAGTCCCTCAAGGGATAAAACCCTGCCACTCCACCCCTTGACATATAGAGGTAAGTCATCCTCTTATTACATAAATCATAAACGAATTTAAAGACATGTAAAGTAAAAGTACAACGTAACATAAAACATAAGTGTCGAAAAATGTTTGTGACCAATAGATAGGAAACGTAAACGTACAAAGATTTCAAAGTAATGAACAACATCAATTAAAACATTATCATCAGACATGAGAACACATAGAAGAAAATAGCTTACGACACTTAGGTTCAATATACAACCAAGTTTTATTTAGGAGAAGTTTTAAACGATGTCCTTTACTTTAGTATTTTATTAGCCTATAATTTTTTTTATTTATTTATGAATTTTAGGGACATTACATGTGGTAGCAGAGCCCAAATTCAAACACTAAGAGACCTAATGGGAATTACCAAACATTCGTTGCAGAAATAAAACATTTCAAGATTGTATTATGAAATTTTGTTAACTAACAGAAAATGGTTTGTTATTATATATTTTTAAATTGCAGGAGTAAAGAACAATTCGTATGATGAATACAGAAGAAGACAACAACCGACAAGGAAATATGAATATCCCCACATAAGAAGGAGAACTGGTGGTTGAATTAAATTATGATATATTGAACACCATACAGAGTATGCAAGCAGAAATACAAAGCTTCAAGGATGATAATATGAATGAAAGAAAAGAGCAGAAAGTAATCAATGAAGCTTTACTTTGGAACATGATGGGAGGAATCTCACATGGACAACCTACTAATTCCGCCAATAAGTCTAAGAAATATTTTTATCATAAATGAACCGTTAACCCAAAAGAAGAAGGAAAAAAAGAACACACACCTGAACCTCTAGAAAGAGATTACCATAGTCTTTCTAGTGATAATTCCCTTTCTCCTTACAAAAATAAATAGAGGAATGATGGAAACCTCCGAGGAGAGTTTATAAATATAAGAGCCCCAACCTATAAAGGAGAGATGAACATTGGGGAGAGAGATGAATAATGGCTTATAGGTATGAGAAAATACTTCAGAGTACACAACTATTCTAGTGAAATGAAATCCCATCTAGATATATATACTTTAAATGGAAAAACAACTAGATGGTGGAGAGACCTAAAGCATACCAAAAAGGATGCGGTAATAGAAATCCTATGGAGTAACTTTCCCAGAATATTTTAGGAAAAATACACATTTGAAATATTATTTGATATAAAAATGAAGGAATTTAACAAGTTAAGGATAGTTTCCATGACCATGGATGCTTTCATTAACAGAATTTCGGATCTGTTACATTATGTACCTTATATAAAGGACGAGAAAGTGAAAATACAACAGTTTTTAGGATGTCTTCTTCCCAAATTTAGAGATAGAATTGAGTTTGGCATGCCTAAAACTATGGACACTATTCTACACAAATCTAGTATTTTCTATGAGCATGGACAACTAAGGCAGGAAAACATCAACAAAAGTCGAGATAGGTCTAGAACCTTCTTGGGCAACCACAAACCGGGTTTCAACCCACCACCTTACCGAAAGTTGAACAACAACTTTCCAACCAATAAGAACTTCAAAAATACAAGTACAAAGTGAAATGTGCCTACACCAAATGGAATTAAAACCGTAAGAAATGGAGGAGCCAATCCTGCCCCGCTGCAAATCAAATGCTGGAAATGCCAAGGGCCCCATTATGCCAGAGATTATAAAAACAAGAGTAATGGAGTCTTTCACAATCTACAAGAAGAACAAATGGTAGAGGACATAACTAGCAAATTGAGGATCTATACATCTTTGGATGGCCCACAAGCAAACCATCAGGATACTATGGTCGAAATAGAAAGTAAGTTTTCAAACACCTCTATTTCAGTTTTAATTGATCCCGGTGCTTGCTGAAGTTATGTATCACCTCAAATTGTTGAAACATGTAAGCTAGACAAAGTTAAACATGAGAAACCGTGCCTCGTACAATTAGCCACGTGTACAAAATGAAAGGTTTCTGAAATAGTTAGAGATTGTGGTGTGAACCTGAATGGTTTCTATACAATAATAGATTTGAATAGTTTACCCTTAGGATCATATGATGTACTTATCAACATGGACTAGTTAGAACAACACCATGTCATGCTCGATTGCCTATACAAGTCAATCTTGTGCACATATAGCCAAGGGAATCAAATCATGATTCAAGGCATACCTAGGAAGGTTTATGTTAGGAAAATATCTTCCTTACAAACAAATAAGTGCATTAGGAAAGGACGCAAACTGTTTGCAGTAAACATCCAGGATGTAGAAGCTGAGAGAGAGAATCACATCAAGGAATTTCCGATTCTCGTAGACTTTAATGATGTATTTCCTGAGAAAATCTAAGGATTACCTCTGAAATGAGACTTAGATTTTTCTATAGAACTGACACTGGGTCAGTTATGACATCAAAAGCCCCATACCACATGAGCGCACTAGAATTAATGGAACTTAAGTTGTAGTTACAAGAGTTAATTGAGAAGGTTTATATCCTACCTAGTGTGTCCCCTTGGGGAGAACTTATAATTTTTGTAAAGAAGAAGGATGGTATGATGCAGATGTGCATCGATTACTGCCAACTTAACAAGATGACCATAAAAACCATCACCCACTCCCTAGGATCGATGACTTGTTCGATCAAGTTAGAGGAGCCCATATCTTTTCAAAGATCGACCTATGGTTCAGATACCATTAGGTATAGACCCACGATGAAGATATTCATAAAAAAACATTTTGAACACAATACAGCCACTACAAATTTGTAATAATTCCATTTGGGTTGACCAATGCACCCATGAATTTCATGTGCACGATGAACAATATTTTCAGTAAATACCTAGATAGATTTTTATTGGTATTTATAGATGACATCCTAGTTTACTCTAAGAGTAAAGAGTAACATGAGGATCATATCAACATAGTACTATAGGTGTTACGTGAATACCAAATTTACGATAAGTTTAGTATATGTGATTTTTACAAACCACAGATATAGTACCTAGGTCACATCATCTTTGAGAAGGGGATAGCCGTTGACCCAGAAATGATTAAAGCCATATAGGATTGGCCTACAGGATACCAGTGTCATTGACATTAGGTCATTTTTGGGATTAGCCAGTTACTACCGAAAGTTTATTGAGAACTTTTTTAGGATTACTTGTCCCATGACCATTTTGAAAAATAAGGAAAACAAGTTCTTATGGACAACCAAGTGCAAGGAAAGTTTTTAGAAGCTTAAACATATTTTGACTACTGCACCAATACTATGAACTACAAATATCGATAAGGATTTCGTTGTTTGCACGGATGTAAGAAAGGGAGGACTTAGAGGATTCCTATTGCAGAACGATTGCATGACTTGTTACAAGTCACGAAAGTTAAAAGAACATGAACAAATTTATCCCACCCATGATCTTGAGTTAGCAGTCATTATCCATTCCTTGAAGATGTGGAGGCACTGCCTCATGGGGATTACATTTCTTCTAAAGACAGACAACATGAGTCTGAAGTATTTATTTGATCAACCAAATCTAAATTCTAGGTAGGCCAGATGGTTGGATTTCCTTAGCAAATACCATTTAGATTTAAACCATCTAAAGGGAAAGGATAATAAAATTGTCGATGCCTTAAGTCGTCAAGCTCATATGTTATATTAGGTGACTTTAAGTCAAACTAATTTGTATTTACACAAGAGGATCAGAATGGATAATGGAGTTGACCGTTTCTATGTTTAAATCCTCAAGAAGGACCAAGAGGACATGTTGTTTCAAAAACAAAAAGAGTATGAGGTAGATGAGACTGGACTATTATGGTCCAAAGAAAGATTCTATGTTCCGGAAGGAGGGGACATCAGGTCCAACATCCTCACATAATTTCATCCAAAACATTACTCAGGGCATCCAAGATATCAAAAGATGATATCTGCAGTAAAGAAACATTTTTTCTGGCCTAAATTAAAGGCCGACATAGCGTTGTTTATCATGAAATGTCAGTAATGTCAGTTAGTCAAAGCTAAGAACCAACATCCTTCAGGATTGCTGCAACCGTTACCCATTCAAGGAATGGAAGTGGGAGGTCATTAGTATGGATTTATTATAGGTATACCAAAGAGCAAGAAACAAAAGGATTGCATCTTTGTAGTGGTTGACACGTTATCGAAAGAAATGCTTCATCCAAGTAAAGTCAACCTACAAAGCAGTTCACATTGCCAACATATTATTAAAGGATATATGCAGGTTGCGTGCGATACCTAAGGAAATCATATCGAATCGAGACATGATGTTTATCAAAAAAATTTGTATATCCTTATTCTTCGGTTTAGAGACATAGTTAAACTTTAGTACTGCTTACCACCCACAGACGGATGGGAAGACAAAACGGGTAAACCGGATTTTGGAAGACATGCTTAGGATGTATGTTAGGACAACCCCACCAAGTGGGAGGATTATCTTCATCTCATAGAATTTTCATATAAGAACAGATACCAGACTTCAATCAAGATGAGTCCCTTTGAGGTACTCTATGGACAGAAGTGTAGAACACCGGTTACTTGGGATATCCCGGTGGACCAGCTCATGTTAGGGCCCAATTTACTAGAAGACTTGGAACAATTGGTCACAAAAGTCCAACAGAACCTTAAAGAAGCGCAATACCTCCAGAAGAATTATGCAGATAAGAAAAGAAAAGATAAATATTATCAAATTAACAAACATGTTTACTTAAAAGTAAAATAAAAGAGAAGCTCATTGATCTTGGGGATGTGCAAAAAGTTGGAACCAAGATTTTGCGGACCCTTTGAGATACTGGCCAAGAGAGGGCTAGTGGCTTATGAATTAGCCTTACCTACTCATATAAAATTTCATAATGTTTTCCACACATCGTTATTGAATAAATATGTGTATGATACTAAACATGTTATTGACTTTTCCTTGTTATAGGTTGAACTTCAAGGGGAGTTTGTACCCGAACCCCTTCATATACTGGACAAAAGAGACATGCAACTCACGAGACACACCATAGTCCAGTCGAAAGTGCAATGGAAGCACTTTGGAGCCGATGAGGCTACTTGGGAGAATGAAGCCACCATGAAAGAGGCTTACCCTACCTTATTTCATGACTTCATTCCTAGTCCCTAGAACACCAGGGATGGTGTTGTTCTAAGCGGGGAGGGATGTAATGTCCCAAATGTTGACCTAACACTAACGGGCTTAAGTCCCATTGCATATGATGTTGCTTTGATATTTAAATTTTATATATTGGGTGTAAAACCGCACTACACATGAGTATGATGATATGTTATATATATTGGGTGTAAGCCATTGCATATGTTTAACTTAGCATGTATGCGATTATATATGTTGGGAATGGACTCTGATCGGAAAAAGTATTATTGTAGGACGATATACTAACTATATTATTTGATTTACCTTAAAATACATATACTAAGATTATTATTGTTATAGAATGTGCAGAAGAATGATTGCACGATTGAGTTCTATAAATGTGTTGGGCATGGACCCCGAAGCACATGATTGATGAGATTCTGTGTTGAGCACGAGCTCTAGATCACATGAGTGATTTGATGTTTGTGTTGAGTGTGAGATCTGGAGCACATGAGTGTTTTTAGGTTTATGTTGAGCTCCAGCTCTGGAGCACATGAGTTATGAAACGTTTGTGTTGAGCATAAGCTCCGAAGCACATGAAAAATAAGAATTCAAAGTGTTGGGAATAAGCCCTGGAGCATTCCAAATTGATGTTGAGCATAAGATCTAGAACATTTAATCCTTGGCCATTGTATCCCTAGGTGTATTATACAAGTACATCTTAGCATTAGTTTTGAGTGAGAGGATATGGAATTCCACTAAGTGTAACTACCAGTTTTTAGCGTTGAGTGTGGGCTCTGAATACTGTTAGGAGTTACTAAAAATTAATCGTGTTTAGTGAAAACGACTCTGAAAACACCGACCTCATCTTACCTATTTTTATGTTGATTAAATGAAATTTCAAATTTGTGTGTCTCATCAAGAACTGAAGAACTACCATGATATACAAGGCAATCCAACATGCAAGAAGGTTTAGAGCTTCCTACCTTAGTTGACCAACCTTACCTGAATTCCTTAATAAAATAAATGATTATAAGCTAATGAAAGTACCATGTGACGGGGATAATATTATATGATACCTAAAGTAAATGTTTAAAATGATATATCTATCTATCTATCTATATATATATATATATATATATATATNATTTACTAAAATGATTAAATAAATATTTAATACCTAAAGAGTCAAAATAGGAACTAGTCAAAGAGATACTAAATTAAGTTAAATAAATATTAATTTCACATAAATCAAGTAAACGATTATTTCAAGAAAATAAATGATACTTGATCTAATTGAAATTTAACTGCCCTTTTTCCTAAAGATTGTGTATAAAGACCCAAGCCAAAGAAAGGCTTTGGGATCCCATTCTATTTTATCTAATCATTATTTTTCCTAATAATTTTGGAGAGCATTCCAAAAGGAAAAGCAATCTGGTTTAGAACTTGAATTCCAGATAGGGGAAGCCTTACCTTTACAAGCTCTAGACTACTTGCATGTTTGAACCAGCTCCGGGGGATCCATATTGAAACAAGGAACAGTTCTGGGTCATGGTTGGGTGGAACGTGGTAGTTCCCACATTATTCGGTTGACAGATATGAGGTAAAAATTGTCTATGTTCGTAATAAATCTGTGTGTTTAAGTGTGCAAGGTTCTAGCTATTAATAAACTACAATTTGTTGGTATGAGGTTTTTACCTTCTCTAAGTTCTATTAGATTTTATTAAGTAGGGTTTATAATCTTGATTGAAGATATGTACACTGAATGCATGCTTCAGCTAGGTTTCCTTTTGTTTATAGAAACTTAGTTTGAACTATTTTTGTATAAACTCCAAGAATAAATTTTATATTATAGGTTTATTTATTTGCTTAAACTTAAACTCAACTATTATTTCCTAGATAGGAATTTTATAGTTTAATTTCTCTTAGTACTGATTTAAATTGTCAAACAAGTATATCTTAGATTTAAACCCTAGTTGTTAAGATAGCTAATTACTGATTTCTGCTCAAACATTAATGTAAAGTTAAACCAGAGATTTCATAAATCTAGGTAAGGTAAACCCTAATAGTAATTAGAACTAAAACATCATTAAAAAATATGTATCAAAACATTTAATCAAAACTATTCATAAATTATAAATATATAGACCAAAGATTAAATCTCTGAAATCATTAATTTAAACCCTGTCCAAAACACTTAAAAATATTTAATAACTACAAACTGATAAAATAACAAGAGATTGAATCTCTTAAACCATTAAATAAAAACCTTCAAACATATAAATCCAAAATGATGGCAGATTTCATATTTTCAGTGAAAACGTTTTTGTTTCCACATTATAAATAACCCTTAACATCATATCGCAAAACCAACCAAATATTTAAATAAATATTGTAATCCATGCTATCATAAACATTAAACACAATTCTAATCATCATTAACCCATGCCAACCATTGAATCTTGTACAAGATTGGTTGTGGGCCTTTGTACATTCCTTTCATAATTTATACATCACATATTAACCCAGCCCAACCATCGAATCTCACAAAGGATTGGATGTAGGTGTTTATTCCATTGCATAAAAATCAATGGTAATAGAAAAATCAAAATAAACCATTTACAAATAAATACAGAATCATTCCCTAGGAATCATACTAAGTGGAATCCCATCAACTAAACCACAAACTTACATTATCAAACCAAGAAGCATGTTCTTACACCTCTTCTCAAATAAATCAATTGCATCGAGGATCAAATCCTGTGAGATGTCCAAACAAAAATATTAAACCACAAGTCTAATCAATTAATAGCACGGGATCGAATTCTGTAGGCTCAACCAAATAACTCAATGCACTGCTAATCATACAATAAGGGTTTCACCTCTTAGGCTTCCTGAAAGGGTTTAAAAATAACCAAACTATAAACAACGATGACAAGAGCTATGCTCTTTTCATTATAAATCAAATGCACTAGTCACAATCTAGATTCAATATAAAATACATTTGTTTGTGTATCCACACTAAGAGAAGAGACAAGCTTCATTCTTACAGCCTGAAGGTAAAATCCATCCATATTAACTAATAAACTCATGCATCCACATCGTTTACCACACATTAATACCATAAGCATAAATTGCATAAAATACACAGTCAAATCATAAATGGTGGCATTGCAAGCAATGCCACTGTAAATATAAAGAAACACATCATAAGAATAAACACAGACCTTCCATTAATTTAAATAAAACCTATTACAGATCATTGCAAAATGATAAATTTATACACAGAGCTGAACCGATATTTTCATAGCCATACCTTTATCCACAAATTTACATATGCCCAAGCCATGAAAGGCTACATAGTAGCATATGAGTGCTAAGGTTTATATCCAAACCACCGACATCAAAAAAACTCAGCAATGTTTTTCCCATAACCCAAATCCTCTGCTAAAACACGCAGTGAAGGTAAGGCCTTTGCCAAATTCGGGGCTTACCTGAAAATTGGTTGCATCTGCAACCTACGACATTTCCCACACCCTGTCACCTATACAAACAAACACGTATTCCATCAAAAGTATGCATTTGAAACCATTACAAAACCAACATGTCAATGTACAGACTAATGCCATCACTTACCTATCGAGAGAGCAGGAAATATTGCTGGTAGCGCAGCATGAGAAGTGCAGCCTCCACTAGGAGCATGAGACCACCCTAACCTCCACCATAACAAAAGAAAACCCAAATGAATTACAAAAAAAACCTACACAATGCTCATGGAATTCTGCCCGTGTTTCCGAAGGTGTAATAAATTCACCACCATGTCCACCACCATCGTTTAAATCAAAACCCGCATTGCTATGTTAAAATTGTTGTGCCATTTATATCTTAAAGCAATGAGTCAAATATTATTGATGCAATAAAAGGAGAATGAAGATACACACTGAACAAATCAAACCACACAAGAAACATACGAGTATAGATCAGGTAATTACAGTATCATTGTCATTAATTAAATCTGATGTTACAATAGTTTACATAGGAAAAGAATTCGAATCAATTAGGGATGAATTTGAAGCTCCCCACTGGATGTGATTGTACCTAACTAACTAGCTAACTTAGGATGTCTCAATTAATATTGGAGTCCAATTGGTCAACTCCATATGTCTAAACAACTCATACAATCAACAATAAACAATTAACTAAGTCTAACTGAAGTGGTAGGTGAGCAAAGGTGCCTAATACACATGCAAGCATGCTTGACTAGCGCTAACTGAATTGATTGTGATCTAACTGGAAATAAACTAAGCTTAACTAGTTCCAACTCCAAATGACTAAAGGAGGTTGGTGTCGAGGGATGATTTTAAGGAACCATAGTTATTTAAAAGTGTATAAATGTTGGTGAATATTACCAATTCTTAAAACGCCAACTATAAAATGATTGGCGATATTTTCCAAAAAATATTTTAATTTCCAAGGATTTTATATCTTTTATATAATAATTTGGCAACTTTTAGGGTGAAAATTTTTTATCCCATCAAAATTGGGTGAAACAGGGCTTCATAAAATGCAAAATGGTGAATCTTTTTTGGGAGAAAAACATGGAAAAATAGCCCACTGGGCTAAAATTCGCCCCTAAAATTATCCTTGCTGGTGTTGGGGCTACCAGTGGCTCCTAAAATGTAGGCGTTGTCCTAGGAGGTGCCTAATATGATGCATGCAAATGGAGTCAGTGGAATATAGCCTCTAGTAGTGTTCCCCACCCTCTAGTAGTTGGTACATGTGGCCCCATTGGGCCATGTGGACCCAATGGTACTAGTGGAATTAATTAATTAATTAAGACTCCTAAGTTAGGATAAAATAATCTAATAGATAGTATGGTCAAGCATTAGAGGAAATTTCAACTCAAAATGGGCCTTTTAACTCTAATTCAAAATCCATGTCATCATGTGTTAGCCAATGAAATTGCTTTAAATTTGAAATACTGTATAGGTCTTAAACACTTTTTTAATATAAATTTGGGGATAGGTATCATAAAAAAACTACTTTTTTGTTTGTATTTTTGACATATCTCCTTGTGTTTTTACTCAAATTTCGATCAGGAGAGCTCGTTGGATGTGGAATTAAATTCCGCATCCAACGAGTATCCACTTGGCATGCTTTTGATGGACCTCACTACCGCCAAAACAAAAAATACCTTAAACAACATGATGATGACATCATCATCACATTGTTTCAGGTATTTCTTTTTTTGGGGTAGAGGGGTCCGTGAAAAGTATGCCGAGTGTGTACTCGTTGGATGCGAAAATTAATTCCACATCCAATGAGCTCTCTCGATTGAAATTTGAGTAAAAACACAGGGAGATATGTCGAAAATACAAACAAAAAAGTAGTTTTTATCTTTTCTTCCTCCAAAATTAATAAATATTATTTTATTATTTTAACTATTATTTTATTAATTTATTTTTAGGAGGTCCATTTTGAGTTGAAATTTCCTCTAATGGGAGCATTAATAATCCTAACACCCCCCTTGAATCATAACTTGGACAACTGTGGGTCCTCGCAACAGGGCCATAAGTCACCCATATACAATCTAAACGACAAAAATGTTGCTTATTACAACCAAGGAAATAGGGGAAAACCTCATGGAACCCCCCCCCCCCACCTCAAAATAAGCAAAAATAGGAAAATACAAGCTATCTTTAGAAGAAAGAAGATTCCTCCTTAGAAAAATAACTTGAACAAAACACTGCTGCAAAAATTAATCTCTATGCAACAAAATTATATCCTGAAGTTGTGCATGTGGAACTCTCAATGTTCTTCTGAACTGATGAATCTGTATGTTTATTCTAGATGGTGAAGGTAGGGAATAATCAAGTTTTTTTTATTGTGAGCCATGTAACTGATTATTCGCCATCATCAAGTAGCACCGACCTGGAACTTTGTTGCACCACTCTATAGAGAGTGAATTTGTGAGAGATAGTGAAACATGTTCATTCTGATACTGGGTCCTTGTTCTTCTTCTGTCTTTTGGATTTCCAGCACACTTCTAGCTGCATCTAGGATCTTTCAAGCCAGTATGGGCTTAGGATTTTGATTTGGAATGGATACTGGATCTCGATCTAGAATCTCATGAGATTCATTCTCAATAGCAGGATCATGTTGAATTTGATCTTCTTCTTCTGAATGGGAAACCTGTAGCAAATCATCATCATCAAAAATAGGCGGAGAAATATTTATACCTTCCTGTGATGCTGATGATGGTGTGTCATACAACTGATCTTATTGGAACTGAACACTCCTTTCAATGAAGCATCTTCTGGTTGCAACCTCCATCATTTTGTAAGAGTTTGCATCTTCTTCATATCCCAATGAAATGCATTCGCTACTTTGGGCTTGGAAGGCCTTCCTCTTGTCAAGTGGTATTCTGGCCCAAGATTTGGAACAAAAAACTCTCAGGTGAGAGATATTGGGATTATGCCCATGCAGTGCTTCGAATAGAGTGTCCCCAACCACTCATTTATGAGGCACTCTATTCTGCAAATACGAAGCACAATTTACAGCTTCATCCCAAAGAGAAGGAGGAATATGTTTGGCATGGAGAAGGCATGTTGACATCTCCTTCAACAATCTGTTCTTCCTCTCAGCCACACCATTCTATTGTGGTGTGTATGGAATTGAGCGTTCCATTAAAATCCCCTCTGATTCACAGAAATTCTGGAAGTATCCCTTGATGTACTCTCCTCCTTTATTAGATCTTATAAACTTGATCTTCTTACTGAAATTGTTCTCAACCATAGCCTTAAAAACTTTAAAGGTCTAAAAAACTTTTGTTTTTTGTTTTATAAAGTAGACCCAACAGTACCTAGAACAATCATCAATAAAGGTGAGGAAATACCTGCAACCATTAATGGAGTTTGTGGGAATAGGTCCAGCTACATCACTATGTATCAAATCAAGAATAAAGGCAGCTCTATGTGCCTTCCCAACGTCATACCTCTTCTCTGGATGCTTACCTACCAAGCAACTAGAACATACTCCATTGGAAGTTTGGATGGAGGGAAAACCTTCAACCATTTTATCACTATGAAGTTGCTAGAGATATTTGAATTTGAGATGGCCAAATATCTCATGCCAAATCTTGCTGGTGTTGTTAGCATGAGACAATAAAGTAGTAGGAGGAGAGACATGTAAGAAATGTGAGAAATCATAAGCTTTAGTAGAGTGATTTTCAATACCTTTCGCTATGTTCTGTCCTGAGACTTTTTCTATAATCTCAAATGTTTATGAATTGAATGTAACTCTCTTAGAAGAGCCTGTATGAGTCATCTGATAAACATACAACAACTTAGCTACAAGGGTGGCCACACAAAGGACATTCTTGAACTCACCATGATTTTCTCTGACTAAGCCCCTTCCTTCTGCAGGAATCTGTGAATCATCTCCCATGTGAATATTAATCCCCTTTGGTAGTGTGAGGGCTGAAAAGGACTCTTTGGAGGCAGCCATGTGGTTGGATGATCCATAATAAATTATGTATCATGTAGGCTAAGTAAGGATAGATTTCAAAGTATGGAACATTTCATCATCTTCTGTCTATGGTTCTTCATCGTGCTTCTTTGTTCCTTGTGAGAGAGAAATGTTATGCTGCTTGAGGAGAGGTGACAATTGATCAATATTATTCTTCATACAATGATATTCAAGATGGAAAACCTTCGCACAATAGGGACATATATTCTTTTCAAACTTCTTTTTCTTAGATCTAGAGGATCATTCGGAATTATTCTAATTCTGATTAGGCTTCGAATCGACTACTTTAGGTTCCTTCTTCTTTGATTTCCCTCTGACTTGCACTTTGGAAGAGTCTGTCACTAGGAGAGCTTGATCTTTGGAGGTATTGATGACTCCCATTCGAATAAACTTGTCTTTCTCCTTGATCAAGGACTTATAAAAGGAATCAAGTCAAGGGATTTTTCAATCTGGAAAGGAATCCCTTTTCGAATGGAACATTGAGACAAATACATAATACTCTAGGATGATTTTGCTGAGAATGGAAAGTGCATTTTGCTCATCCTTTCTTTCTATTACGCACTGTTTTCATTGAAGTGAAAGAGACTTGAATTTAGTAAAGAATTGCTCTATTGTTTCAAAATTGTTGGGATGTAAGGCTACCAGCTCATTCTCCAGGAGGTGTCTCTGAAGCTCATCTTTCTTTCCAAACAAGTTCTCAATATTCTCCTAGGCTTCTCTGGGTGTCCTCAAATATTCATGGTGGAAGAGGAGATCTCCGCATATATGAGTGCATAGATAACTGAAAGCTTCATCTAAGCAGTTCAGAAACTTGTTCTTCTCAACTGGATGATGGGGCTCAACCTACCTTCCAAGTATTATCCTGGATTATCCCTTGTTGTGCAAGGAAGGCTACATATATTCCCTCCAATCAATATAATTGAAGGGTGTTAGGATCTTAGGACTAGTGGGGTAGAGAATCATAATTCTCCTGCTGGAAAAACACAAATATTTAGACAAGCTATGTAGCACTTGTAGATTTTCACTGCAAAACACTAAAAAATTTGAACTGTGTTAGAATCCTTCTTTACCTCTTGACATGAACATTATTTCAGGGTTCGTCATGCCCACACCTGCACTCTGAATAAGTTCAGAGGAAGAAAATCACTATTGGGGACTTTTGTGGAAACCCAAATGCTTATGATGTTCAATGGAGAGAGACAAACATGAAGCCTGCTTGAGATGGATTTGATACCATGTTAAAATTGTAATGCCATTTAGATATTCAAGCAATGAGTCAAACATTATTGATGTAGTAAAAGGAGAATGAATATACACACTTAACATATCAAACCACACAAGAAAAAAATGAGTATAGCTCGGGTAATTATAGTATCATTGTCATTGATTAAATACGGTGTTATAATAGTTTACATAGGAAAAGAATTCAAATAAATTAGGGATGAATTTGAATCTCCCCACTGGATGTGACTGTAGCTAACTCAGGATGCCTCAATCAATATCGGAGTCTTATTGGTTAACTCCAGATGTCTAAACAACTCATACAATCAATACTAAATAGTTAACTAAGTCTAACTAAAGTGGTAGGTGAGCAAAGGCGCCTAATCCACATGCCCTCGTGATTGACTAGTGCTAACTGAACTAATTGTGATATAAATGAATTTAACTAGAAATAAACTAATCTTTACTAGTTCAAACTCCAACTGACTGAAGGAGGTTGGTGTCGGGACTCCCAGTGGATCCTAAAATGTAGGGATTGGCCTAGGAGGCATCTAATCTAATGCATGCAAATGCAGTCAGTGGCAGATAGCCTCCAGTAGTGTTCCCCACACTCTAGTAATTGGTACATGTGACACCATTAGTCCATGTGGACCCAATGGTACTAGTGGACTTAATTAATTAATTAAAACTCCTAAGTTAGGCTAAAATAATCTAATAGAAAATATGGTGAAGGGAGGATTAATAATCCTAACATGCTATAGTATGTATTCACTTCGAATGCACCATAGTTCACCAAACTCCATCGCTTAAACCTTAAAACCTCCATTTCCATGCTATTATAAAGTTTCGATGGAATATAAATTATGCCATAAACATAAACCTATTATACCATATAGTTCAAAGCATATATTACAATGCATCTAAGGTTTCAAACCTTAGCTTATATTTAGTTATACAATTAAGTTTATAAAAATGCATAAATATAACTCTAATAAACCTTATTATCATAGGACTCAGGAATAGTTTAGTCCTCTTTTCACATAACTATGCATAGGAATAGTGTAGTGTAAATGCAGCTTGCTGAAAATATAGGATGTTTTTGTCGCTACGATCATAGGATAGAGTTAACTGATGAATCAACCTTCACAAGAGAAATATGAGTCTGCATTAGTTCATGAAGAACTAAGTAAGAGCCTTAGCAGTAGGAATCCTTACCTTTCTGAGTGGTCCCTCAAGGGATAAAACCATACCACTCCACCCCTTGACATACAGAGGTAATTCATCCTCTTATTAAATAAACCATAAACGAATTTAAAGACATGTAAAGTAAAAATACAATGTAACATAAAACATAAGTGTCGAAAAATGTTTGTGACTAATAGATAGGAAAATTAAACGTACAAACATGTCAAAGTAATAGAACAACATCAAGTAAAACATTATCATCAGACATGAGAACACATAGAAGAAAACAACTTATGACACTTAGGTTCAGTATACAACCGAGTTTTATTTAGCATAAGTTTTAAACGATGTCCTTGACTTTCGTATTTTATTAGCCTACAATTTTATTTATTTATTTATGAATTTTAGGGACATTACAAGTGGTATCAGAGCCCAAATTAAAACACTAAGAGACCTAATGGGCATTACCAAACATTCATTGCTGAAATAAAACATTTCAAAATTGTATTATGAAATTTTGTTAACTAACAGAAAATGGTTTGTTATTAAATATTTTTAAATTGTAGGAGTAAAGAACAGTTCAGATCATGAATACATAAGAATACAAAACCTGACAAGGAAATATGAATACCCCCCCACGGGAAGGAGAACTAGTAGTTGAATTAAATTCTGATATATATTGAAAACCATACAGAGTCTGCAAGAAGACTTACAAAGCTTCAAGGATGATAATATGAATGAAAGAAAAGAGTATAAAGTAATCGATAAAGCTTTAGTTCAGAACATTACGGGAGGAATCCCGTAAGGACAACCAACTCATTCCACCAATAAATCTAAGAAATATTTTATCATAAACGGGCCAGCATCCGAAAAGAAGAAGGAAAAGAAGAACACAAACCTGAACCTCCAGAAAGAGATTATCATAGTCTTTCTAGTGATAATTCCCTTTCTCCTTGCAGAAAGAAACAAAGGAATGATGACAACCTCCAAGGAGAGTTCAGAAAGATAAGAGCCCCAACCTATGAAGGGGAGATGAACACCGGGGATAAACCTAAAGAATGGCTTATAGGTATGAGAAAATACTTCCGAGTACACAAATACTCTAGTGAAGTGAAATACCGTCTAACTATATATAATTTAAATGGAAAGGAAGCTAGATGGTGGAGATACCTAAAGCATACAAAAAATGATACGATAAAATAAATCCTATGGAGTAACTTTCACATAATATTTCAGGAAAAATACATGTCTGAAATATTCTTTGACATAAAAGTAAAGGAATTTCACAAGTTAAGGATGGGTTCCATGACCATGGATGCTTTCATTAACATATTTTTGGATCTGTTACATTACGTACCTTATATAAAGGAAAAAAAGTGAAAATACAACAATTTTTAGGATGTCTTCCTCCCAACTTTCAAGAGAGAAATGAGTTTAACATGCATAAAACTATGGACAATACCCTACAAAAAGATAGGATTTGATATGAGCATGGAAAAATAAGGTAGGAAGACATCAATAGAAGTTGAGACACATCTAGAAACTTCTCACACAACCACAAATCAGGTTTCAACCCACACTAGTACAAAAGCGCGGATTTTTCCACGGAGGTTTTCCACGTTTCTTACTTTTTGGTGTAAAATACGATGTAACAGGAACGAGGCGTCGCTGTATCCATGCCTAGCCGTCACTGTATCCATGCCTGGACTCTTATACGTCACTGTATCCATGCCTAAACTCTTGGACGTCGCCGTATCCACGCCTGATTGTCTCTATAGCGAAGGCACCGTCTTTTGTTGACTTTTTACAACGGTCAAGTTATATACTTGGTTATATCACTACTGTTGATCATGAACGGGAAGGAATGAGATACTCTTTAGGCTTCTTCCTGCGGAGCTAGCAAATATTTACTCTTCTATTGATAACTCTTTACACACCTACCTTCTATTTATATGGCCAATATCTATATGGATCACCAAGAGATATAAGCAAGGAACAATCCCATATAGTTATGTTGAAATATATTTTTGAATATATGATAAAAATCTAATTAAAGTATAAATAGTTTTAATAGGTATTAGTTTAATTGATAGTCAAGTTAAAAATTGTTTATTGAATAAGGTTGATGTGAATGTATTTAATAACTACATTACCAATAAAAAAATTGTTTTGTGTTTCTATTATGTACATGATACATGGTTAATTTATTAACATGGTAGCAGAGCAATATTGAATCCTATAAAGTTGGAGATGCTAGAATTCAGTGTAAATAAGAGAGCTATCTACTATACATGAAGGGTTTTGTAGTCATTATAATTAGAAGATCGATAATATGTTTTGAATCACAAAAGGGAATCTTCATTTTTGTATTGTAATAGACCACCATTGAAAAGAGTCGTCATTAACTAAGTCAAAAAGAGATATGTACCTCTAAAGAGAACAATCTTTACTATGAGAACCCAATGGCTATAGAAGAGAGTTGTCATTAACCGAGTTGAAGAGAGATATGAGTTAATTGAGACACTAACTAGAATCGAGCAACACAAAAAAATCCTTGAGAAACAAAGAGCCCGGAATCGAGCTACCAAAAAACTATTTTGCACTAACCAGGATCAAGTCCTCAAAAAGCATAAAGAGTTGAGCCATGTGCCAAACAATTGAACATACAGTCAAGCCACTAGAAAAAAAAAACTTTAGTCACCAATTTCTCAATCAACCTTAGGACATGAATCGATGTGTGTATCATTTTAACAATTTTAGAGAAGCTACATGACACACATTTAGGTGAAAAGTTTTTCCATTTATTATTCAAAATGGAAATTATGTTGAAAAATTTAATGGATACAATGTTCATACATGGAAAGTGAAGATTCAAATGTTTTTGATGAATAAATTTTTATGGTGAATTGTTAAGGGCACTGGACCAGATTCTTATAGCCTAATAATTTAATTGAGTGAGAAAATAGCGATACAACAATCTTGGGAGATTTGTCGAAAGCTTAGCCCACACCTATAGAGTAATGTATATTTATATAATTATCTCCATTAGTTTGTAGTGTCTGTACAACAATCTTAACTCTAAAATTTTATTAATTGAATAAAATTGTACAACAAAATATGAACAACTTGAAATTGATACAGCAATTAGTAACCCAACCATCAATTATTTAGAAATCATCCCATTTACGATCTCATAGCATGGTATTTATAATCTAATTAAATGGTAAAAAGACATTTACTTTCTTGTTTGTCCATATTCTCTTAATTACACGCCATAAAAATTTAGGAAGAGGATGAGACATAAAAAGGAGATGATATATCATGGCCATTAGAAGTGGCTTCTACATACAACTATATATTGAGTTTTCTGTCTAATCCAATGCATGTGCCAATTTGGAGTATGTGTATGTGACAAAGTCTAGTGCATCCAAACTTGAGATAATATGATCAAGTTGAAGCGATGAAACTTTGTGACTAGAATATTAGGGAGTGTCTTGTTTCCATTCTAGCTTGTATTGAAAGTTCATCATTATGATGTGCATATTGTGCTAATGATTATGAATTATTATATACCTTTGACACATTGTCTCCATCTTGTTTCCCATACTTAGAGAATCTCTTAGGTGAACTTTCGAATAAACTTTTGGATAGTATGATTCCTCCAATCATGGACTTGGTCAACTCATTCATCTTTTGTTGATTTTTATGAACTATCATGTCCTATAATATATTGTCTAAATCTTGTTTCCATACTTAGACAATCCCTTGGATGCACTTCTGAATAGGGAAACTCCACTAATCATGGACTTTGTTGATCTCTTATGGAAATAAAATTAAAATGTCAATTATTTTTGAGTTAATCAATGTTTTACTTTGTGGAAATAGTTAAAAATGACTTCGAGAATATTTTAATCTACTTTTAGGGAGCATAAAGCCCACAAATAAAATTCTTAGTGATCCAAAATGTGTCATCCTATGAGTTTATGACATCAGGTCGATAGTCTTGAAAGTGAACATGGATTAAAGTTTCATGGGTTTATTGAAAAAATGGCCTTCTAATATGATGGATCCTCTTTCATGAAAGCGCCAATTTCAACAATTCATACTCTTTGTCTACTATTGGATTCTGATTCTCAACTTTTGGGGTTCAAGAGACAGTTCAGTTATCAGCAGCCACTACTGGGTTTCAATTTTAGCAATTCTTGATTTCTATTGTGTGATGGTTCTATATCCCAGATCTAATATTCATGAGATGATGTGAGTGACCCGTTTTGAGGGAAAAAAAGAAAGGGGAGGAGAATGGTGAGGGGAAAAAACCTGATGAAAAGAATCGAGAACGCTATGAGCAGGAAGGTTACGTTTTCTAAGCGCAGGAACGGGCTGCTCAAGAAAGCTTATGAGCTCTCGGTGCTCTGCGATGCCGAGGTGGGACTTATGATTTTCTCTCCAAGAGGAAAGGTGCTCTATGAGTTCGCCAATCCCAGGTGTGGTTAATGTGTATTTTCCATAACTGTTAGACTGTTATCTTGTATAAATGTTTGCGATTATTTGCCTTCCCTTTTGGGTTAGTGGTGTATTTTCCCTAGCTGCTACAGAAAGTTCGATTTCTCTCTGTGTTTTTTCGTAAGTCTTTACTTGCATAAATAAATAAAAGCGTTTTAGACACATGTGTCCCGATATATACTCTTGAAAGGCCCAGGCCCTAGCCTCGGCCGTTGTTTAGGAGTCTAGGGTCTCTGGTTTTTTCTTCTATAAAAAAATAAACAGTTGCATGAATGTCAAATTGAATGGTCAATGACCAAACTTGTCTGACTTCGAAGAAATTTTCTTGGTTCTGTCAAACCTCCTCCTGTTTTACATATTCCTCTTCTTGAGTCTCCGGGATTGTAACCATGTCTCAGGTTCACTTAAAGCAATTTTTGCAGCTCTGCCTCTTGTTGATGTATCCCTCTGTTATTTGATACATTATATTGAAGACATTTTCTGGCTATGCCCCCTTCTCCGTTTATCTATGTCTTAGAGATATATTGTGGAGTATCGCTGTTTATAATTCTCAGGGATCTGGTGTACTGCCCTGATTGCTAATAAAATGGAACTACTGTGCTATGCTATATTAAGCTTCATTCATGGTTATTGTGTTTTCTGGGATTTGTTTTAGTCTACTGGATCGATCTTGAGAGGTCCCATTACACTTTATTTTATTATATATTTTAGTTTATGGAATACCGAATACTGAATACACATGTGCTGTCCCCACTGGAATACCGATCTTTGGATGATATCCAAAAACAAAGGAAACAATTCTGGTTGGAATGAGGATCTGCAACAATCTACCAGTACGGCCAAGGTACTCACAAACCGTCGATATCAAATCGATCAAGAGGACTTTAGAGAATTCCAAACTGATCCCAAGTGTACTCATGAACATATACTAGAACTAAACACTCGAATTTGCATAAACAATTCCGGTGTTAACAGAGGATAGGGGCACTGTTGAGGTGACAGTTCTGAACAAATCAAGTGTTGCCCTTGTTGGTCCAAGAACCATCTTAGGGCCTAAAGTGGGGATATTTTCACCTCTAATGGATGCCCTGGCATCATTCTCTCTTTGAGGGAATATTTCACAGGACAACAACTCCCATATGCCTACCTGGATCCATCTAGCTAGGTCCTCTTCCTTTTCAACGTCTACCTTCTCATCCTGTCTTATGGTCTGGTTGATCTTTGGCTCTCTTTCTTCTTTCTCCTTTTTTGATGTAATATTTAGTTCTTGTTTTTCATGTTCTTTCTTGTTTTATCTTGCTTTGATGCTTTTAGGGTAGCCTAGGGTACTCCTACAGATTGGTATCACTGAATGCATTTATTTGTCCTGTTAATCCACCTTTTGGTCATTTGTTGGACATTAATCAAGTTATTTTATTTGAGCTGCTATTGAATGCCTTTACACAGGCCCTCCAACACACCTATGCCTGCAACTAGCTGCCATATAAAAGAAAACCCCTTAGGATAGCAAACAAATCTCCAGGCTGTTCACCAGGGGTGCTGGGTTCATCTATTAGTCAAGCCACAGTTGCCTTATTCTTCCTTGTCACCAGCATGCCAAATCCTACATGCTGGTCAATCTCTTTTGGGGGTTGAGCCAGGAGCTTTGTCAAAGAGAAGGAAGGAATCATTTCTTGTCTTCCCTTGCACTATCTCCTCCAGCACGGGAGAATATATTATCCTCCATTTTCCTAAAGTAGAGCTTGGCATATTCTATCGTCGGATAGCATATTTATCCATCTTTGATTTCTTAGGTTATGTGGGTTTTTATTTTACTGTTTCAATGTCTGTTCTTTTCTTTTGGCTTGGTATGTTGGATAAGGTTCTAATCTTTGATTGTTTTCAAGTGTGCTTTGGAATTCGCATGATACACTCACTGGATTTTGCTTTTGGAACAAATGATGCAATCTCTTTAATGATTCTTAGCAGGACGCTGGATATGACTCTAAGCTTATTTTGCTGTTGTTTGGAAATTCATCACAGGAAACTGGAGAGTTCAAAATAGAGTTAGATACACCATTACGGTATGTTCCATGGTCAAGTGTTGATCCTTACCCACCATTGTCACAAGCTGAACAAGAAAGAATGTTGCTCCCCAGATATTTTAATGGCCCAAAATCATTTGAATGTACAGTCCAAGCAGGCGAGATGCTTTACCTGTAAGTCTTCTCAACCACTTCACTGATTTCTCTGCCTCCGACTCTTTTTTGGAAAAGCAAAATGAGTTGAGATTTTGAAAGTCAATCTAGAAAAAAATGGTAGTGATGTCAAGATTTTGAAATTCAATATGAAACCATTGCTAGGGCATAGAATAGACATCCAGGGTGGAAGGTACCCTGGAAAGGAGGCTGGATGATAAGTCAGTTTATTCAGATGTAGTCCCCGGTACGCTCCTTCAGTCAGGGATTATAAACCCTCCTCCCGAAATTTGCGATATGATGAGGGATAATTTGAGAAGCCTAACTTGCAAGATGACAATTCCCGTGAGTCCCAGGTTCCGGGTTGTGTTCAGTGAGAGCATTCGTGTTTCTCTTCTCGTAGGGCGAAGAGACAGTGATAAAGTTGCTTGAATTATTGATAAATCTGGCTTTGATTATGTTGATGGACCGACATATAGGGCCCTTGCTTATGATTATTTGCAATTTTCTCCCTCATATCCATTTGTATCAAAGATCAGAGCCTGGTTTGCACTGCTGCTGGTGGATGCTCAAGACGGCATCATGGATGTCTTTGGCATTGAAGTGGACTTTTGCGATGCTGCGAACTCTGACAACGAGGTTTTATGGCTTCTAGATATGCTGGATTGGAAGTAGATAAAAAGCTTAGTGGATGGAAATAACTTCACTTTCCAGACACTCAAATAGTAAAAGTTAAGTGTTCATTCGAATATGGCTGTTGATAAAAGATGTCATGCAGTTTCATCTTATGCTAGTAAGTTTCATCTTTGGTTGCAATGTTGCTATCTAAAAATTTCATCTTATGCTAGTAAGTTTCATCTTTTCCTAGTTGCTATCTAAAAATTACATCTTGAATCTGTACAGGTCACACAGCATGAGGCCATAGCATGCGAATGAGTTTCATTAGTCAGTGTTGAGAATTTGTCTGTCTATATGCAATAATTAGGAGGAGAACCTTTTGCTGTATAATAATCCAGATATCCATATAGAATGTTCAACATAGTGGATTTATGTTGAGAATTTGTCTGTCTATATGCAACAATTAGGAGGAGAACCTTTTGCTGTATAATAATCCAGATATCCATATAGAATCTTCAACATAGTGGAATTATGTTTTGCTAGATAAGCCCATTGATATGAATATGACTATAATGCCAACACATTTTGAACAACCTTTTTAATTCCACGGAAGGCCCATATTCATAGCCAAAGTCACTTCTTTATGGCACTTTCAGCGCACGACACCATCCATTCAGGCAATTAATAAGCAGCACCAAACCTCATAAGGATTTCAGCATTGTATAAAGTTTTAGGAAATGTCTTTAACAGACTCATGGATCTCAGCAATCTAATTGCATCTGAAACACTGGCAGGTCAAAAGAACCTATTGTGCACTGAGCAAAGCTCTCCCACAAACATGTGTCATAGCAGAGTCCTTTGAAGCAATAAACATAAGAAAACATTGAGTAAAGTTTTAGCAGATATCTTTGACTAGACCCTATTTTATCCAGTCTACCTACATCTGAAACACTGGCCTGTCAGATATTGAAATATGTGCATAGTGCATTTAGCCCCCAAAACTTGGCCTTTACAAAAGAAAATAAACCCCTCACTCTCGTATATTTGGAAGGAATGCTTCAGAAACTCTGAGGCATAACAGATAGGATAGGATTAGGTTATCCTTAAAGGCCAGTTTAAGAGTAAGCACTGATCCCTAGGATATAAGGCAGTGTTCTGGCTTTGCTCTTCTTAAGGTGCAGTTGACTTGAGAATAAAGGCACATGCTTTCATGCATGTTGAGTACTCTAATTTAAGACACCATAGGTTAGAGTTTGCTCATTTAGGTAAGGTGCATGCAGTCCAGTTAAAGGTGCAGATCCTAGAAGGATGCATGCCTCAGATCAGAGGTGCTGTTGTGCATGTGTCAAGATTCTCTGTACCTACTCTTATAGTCTATAAAGGAGAAGGCAGGGGTATAGGATTAATGCCTTCTGTTCATCAGTGAGCAGTGAATTAGCTTGCTATATTTGTCCTATAGCAGATTTCAGTTCAGAATTAATAAGAAAGCAGTAACAGTTTTTGACAGTCCATCTACTGAGTTTCTCTGTTGCTTTTAACTGTGATTCAACAAATACACAGTTTTGCAGATTTGAGTGGCTGTCATGTTTCGGATATCTATTAGTTTAGGAATTTTTTTAGTGCAAAGTCTGCTTACCATGGTTTGTAAAATCTGATACCCACCCCATCTCACTCATCTCCTCAACCTTTGTCTGTGGAATGTAGAGGATGTAGGTTTTGTGTCCCAGCCTTGGGAAACATGTCCTTGTGGTTTATAGGTTATTTATGTCTGAGCAGTTGTGTCTATGGTTGTTTGCCTAACTTCCCAACCATTGTTAGTCTGTAATCAGTATATAGGGCCATGAACAAGGCATGAAGGTTGGTCACTCGTTTTGAATCTTACCATTGGTATGAAGTCCCCTTGTTGAGTTCATAAATCTATGATCCTCTATGTAGACATCTGTAATAATAATAATGAGAGCATACTTTATTTTTGCTACTATTTCTGTTTATGTTCACAAGTGTGCTTATTTTTGGACTCTCTTATATATTTTTAAATTCTCTTTCTGTTCTCCTTTTGTTCAGTCATTCAAATTGTATAAACTGGGAGATTATTTGAGGTTATTTGATCATATATTGAGATAATTAGACCATAATTATGGTGGTCCAAAATATATGCTTATACTACCTTTTTATCAACATTCCTACAACTTTACATATCTGGCCAAATATCTATAATGACTTGCACCACATGGATGACCCAACCTTGTCATTTGCCTCAACAGTCCTCTAAGATGGCCTTTTCCACCATTCATTTGAAAAGAACATGAAATTGAAAAAATGATGCAATTTTTTCATTATAAGCTCCTTTTGTGGTTCCTTTAATTCTGTTCTTTTGAAAATTCCTAAAAACTTGTTCACAAATTTCCTTTTGAAAAAACAAGGTTCACTACTCTTCTTTGACCTTCTTTGTTATCAAGAATGTTTGACCTTTTTTTGCAATTGTTTGGTAAGGGTTTGAGGTAATAAATAATATAGTTAGTGTAACTTGGCTTAGGGTTAGCATTAGACTAGCTTTTCAAAAGTTCTCAATCTTTATTAAGCATAAAATTTTCCTTGTGGCTATAAATTTAGAGTAATGACATTGAAAAAGAGTAAACATCGTAGTCTATACATGTGAAATAAATGGAGGAGCACATGAAGTAAGATTTAAGGGACTGTCAATAATGGTACAACTTTATCAATAATAACAATGGTTTACACATTTAGACAAGGTGGTCAACAGAATAGAGGTTTGCCGCCCAATGTCTTTGATGACACCTTCATTTTAAAAACGAGGGCCTTTTATACTCATTGAGGTGACTTGTACACAATGGTTGTGGGAAACTGTTTGCCAACTAGTTGTGACCCCTTAGAGAACACTTCATGACATTTTTGGCCACATGATTTGTTGTTAATGCCAATAACAAAAGAAGTAAATGACAAACTATAGTAAGAGGCTAAATATGACATCAATTGAAACCTAGGCTACCGCTTGGTTGTTATAAAGCACCAACCTACCCAGCACTCTGACCTTGAAGGAAGAGTGGGGCTTCCAGATATGTTAATACTGCTTTGATGGAGTGGCAGATCAAGATGCTTATTCTCAGCATTCTAGTAACCAAGTAGTTTTAATGTAGCATATACCCTGCATCTTATAACAAAGATGTTAGATATATGAACCTGGGGACTGAGGATTCGCACCAAAAGCTGGACTGTTTATAGGATTTAAGTCCATACTCTGCCTTACAAGTAAGTAATCTTTGGCTTTTAGAGAGTTTCAAAGAGGATAAAACTGAATACACTAGGGCAGCAATAACAACTCAAGCTAAAGTAGTTTTAACTTCTAAGGTAATCTTTGGATTTTAGAGAGTTTCAAAGAGGATAAAACTGAATACACTAGGGCAGCAATAACAACTCAAGCTAAAGTAGTTTTAAGGTAGCACGGATTCCACAAGCTAAGCACATCATACGGCAATGAGATTGAGCTGTTAAAACCTACTACTTGCTTAATACCTCCACAAAATGCAGTTCTACAACTGGAAAGTCTATCATAACAAAATTCTAAATTCTGAATTCAAGATTTTAATGGATCAATAATTTTACTTGCCCAATACCTTCACAAAATGCACTGTTTTGCCACTGAAGAGATTCCATCGGAAGGGAGCTTTGCAATTTTTCTGCAAAATTCTGAATCCAAATTTTTTATGGTACAACATAATCATGTACTACATATCTTTATATTGCTTGAATTATTAGTTTTGGCAAACCTTTGACTATTATAGAGCTCTGGTTTTGACAGCAAACTGTATATATTTATCTCTACAGATAGAACATCAACCAGGATGGGAAGGTTGTAGAGTGGAGAATCATGTGCCGAAGAATCAACATCAGTCTTGAAATTAGCAAAGACCAGCAAACCAATTGTGTGCTGTTAAGTTCCACTGGAGGAAAACTTACATTGCTGAGGGTAGAAAAAATATTCTTTGCCATTTCGATTTTTTCAAATGCATTTGAAGAATGAAAAGCCATGAGAAGAAATTCCAAATGAAATAGGGATGGAAGACTTGCACAAAATTCTTGGATATTTTGACCCTGTGGATGTCCTTATAATAAGAATGCGAGCTACAAGAACAAGAGCATCATCAGTATATGCAAACCTCCCATCCTCTATAGAATGCTGCTGTTGCTTCCTATATCTTTCCTTAATTCTAATTCCCTTAATATAGTTGCTGCTTCCTGTATCTTTCCTTAATATAGTAGCAGTGGCACTTGGGCATGGGCTCACAGATTTAAGTCTTCAATATTGGGGCGATGATGAAGGTTTAAGAGAAACTTTGAGCTCTATGGTCATTATCTTAATGAGTTTATGCAGCATAGGTCTTGGACTCTTGGATGGACTAGAAAACTTTGGCCCGAGCTAAGGGATTGTTGTGATCCAACAAAGAGACTATCCAGGCGTTGCAAAAACTCATTAAAGATAATAATCTCCCTAAAATGAAAAACATTATGCAGGGCTGCATTTGGAGATATTAGAAGTGGGATGTCCTGTAAAAACTCATTAAGATAATGACCTCCCTAAAATGAAAAACATTATGCAGAGGTACATTGGAGATATTAGCAGTGGGTGTACAATAACCCCATCTTTGATTATAATAGCAAAATGTAATACCTCCTCATGCATAAAAAGACCCCACTAGCCCCAGGCTTGAATGCAAGATGGTCTTCTTCAGATGCTGAATTTCAAAGGATCACTTGAATGAGCAATGTTTGGTCCTACGAGATCTATTACAAGCTCAGAGTTTTCTCATGGTCATGCTTTATCAAGGCCTACCTACAAAGTCCAAGCCTTTCTAAGAGTGGGTCCACCAATGACAATTTGCTCATCAATGTTGGACAATGGTTGAGCAGAAATTTAAAAAATTTCATCTTTGCTGCTTGTATATCATAACTCTCTCATTTCTAGCCTTCATAGGCATTGCATCTGGATCTTAGCTCTTTATTCATTCTGGAAATTTCATTGTAAGTGTCTCTACTTTTCAAAAGACGGTGTCTGATGAGGTAAATGCCCAAATCAAAGCTAAAGGTTTTTTGCTTGTACAAGATGCCAAAAATGTATCTATGTAGGCATTGCAGTCAACTTTCACCAACTATGGAGCATATACCTGTGGCCACCGTGAGACAGTTTGCTTCATGAAATTTGTATTCAATTTGCTTCATAGTTGTTTTTGCTAGTGGTCCAATTTTCTTTGTAGTTGTTTTTGCAAAGCAACCCATGGGAGAGTTGAAACCATGATATTGTTAGTAGCTACCTAGGAATTATTGAATTTTTTATATAGGCCACCATTGACTGGAAATTTCATAAGAGAGGATAGTATAATTTTTTAATATCCAACTAATGGCCAAAAGAAAGCTAAATAGGACATGGAACTAAAGACTGATACCAATCTGCAGGGGTGATGAAAAAATAGAATCGTAATTGTATAATTCCCATGTAACAATACCTTCAGCAGTCTAGTTATATGGTTGTTAAGGCATATGTTGGCTACCTGGCAATTCAAGACTTCAAATTAATAAAGCCTCCTCATTGACAGCAGTCTCTCATCATCTAATTATAAAGAGGATGTGCATATATTTGATGTTAATATATGTCAACTGGTATTTGGGAAGATTATTTCTTGTTAAATCAACCCTGGAGGTAATCCTGGTCAACTGGCATACCTTGGCCTATATTCCCAAGGAATTCTGGAGAAAATGGAACAAGCTACAGATTTCTGTGGTCCTGGATAAGGGAGAAAGAAGGCCTATCTCTAGTAAAATGGCAAGATCTTGCAAAGCCAAAAGAACTGGATTGATGGGGCCTGAAAAACATATATCATTTCCAGAAAGCATTAGCAGCTAAGTGTATGGATAGACTTTGGAACCAAATTCTTGTTCAGAAATATATAAATACAAATACAGTAGATATATTACAAACCCTACCAAATAATCCAACAAGCCTCTACCATATGGAAGGAAATGATTAAAGCCTTTATATTGATTGGGAAGTAGCTAGTTTGGAGGGTTGGAAATGGGCTGAATATTAGGGTAGTAATGGGACCCTGCATGGGCAGTGGTGTTGATTTCAAGCTCTATGAAACCCTTCATAAAGAAGGAATTTACAATATGGCTCAAGCACCTTCCCTGAGACCACACCCACATGGCAAAAAAATTGGTAGCAAGGCAGAAGTTCAGAACATATGAGCCTATAAGGGGCACAAGAAGGGGCAGTGGGAATCATATATTGACAAACTAAAACAGAGCCATGTGTGAATTTAGGAGACAAGATAAATTTGTCTGGTCCAAAAAAAAATTCCTGCCGTCTTCAAAGCATTGATAGAAGATGTACCATTCTTCCAAAGGCAAATTCCCTCTTCTTGAAATAGTTCCCCCTATCAACATGAAATGTTAAAATGCTTTAAAGTTCAAACATTTCAGCAGCAATCAAAATTAAAAACAGAGTGTGCAGCTGTCACTAAGTTGAGTGGATTTTATTATACAGTATCCCTTTGATAGTTATGAACCCCACTAACGTCAATCAGTTGCTGAAAGAGATCAGCCATTCCATGCTCTTATGTGACTCCCTCATTCACATTTATAACACTTTGTACCACATGATATACCCATGATTCTAAATAGCCTGTTCCTGTGGGAAGCTGAAAAGTTCCTCCTTGTGTAATCTGTATTAACTTATTTCTTATATTGAACATCAACCAGGATGGGAAGGTTGTAGAGTGGAGAATCATGTGCCGAAGAATCAACATCAATCTTGAAATTAGCAAAGACCAGCAAACCAATTGTGTGTTGTTAAGTTCCACTGGAGGACAACTTACATTGCTAAGGGTAGAAAAAATATTCTCCGCCATTTTGATTTTTTCAAATGCATTTGAAGAATGAAAATCCATGAGAAGAACTTCCAAATGAAATAGGGATGGAAGACTTGCACAAACTTCTTGGATATTTTGACCCTGTGGATGTCCTTATAATAAGAATGCGAGCTACAAGAACAAGAGCATCATCAGTATAAGCAAACCTCCCATCCTCTATAGAATGTTGCTACTGCTTCCTGTATCTTTCCTTAATTCCAATTCCCTTAATATAGTTGTTGCTTCCTGTATCTTTCCTTCATGGTAAATCCTTTTGATGAAATAAACAAACGAGATATCAAGCTCTGGCCCAAACGAGATATCAGTCGCTCAGTGGCATTGCTTGAAAAAATATATTTCAATCCCTTAATATATTTGCAACCATTTGGGACATGAATGATATGATACTACTCACATATTTGGCTTGTGGACTGTATATGGGGATTGTATTTAATGCCCCTTTTGGTCATTTTACTGAACAACAAACTTCAATAATTATAGGCAACATTTGTTAAAGGCTTACTCAGGGATACGCTTACTAAGGAATCATCCATGTAATGGGTTAGTTATAATGATAAATTATATTGATTCTTTATTTCCTATTTCAGTTCATGATTATGGTAACTTTCTTTTTTCTTTTGTCCAAAACTGAAAAATGGTGTTTAGATTGCTTCACTAGTATGTAGATTTCATATAGAGATTGCCTAGCCTATAATTTTTTCTGCAAGGTAATTCTCTTTGATGCTTGGTAAGATAAACAGTGTTAACATTTCAATCATGGTAATATCTTGTGTTCTACAAATTCAAACCATTACATATGTTGCTTGGTAATGTGTGTGGCTTTCTTACTTTAATAATTTATATAGATATCTGTAATTGCAGAGTCCAATCGATGAGTTGTTCAAAGGCTTGCCGATGTTCAGAACTGTGCACAAACAAACCATTTCGCAAAGAGAAAAAAATCAAGATTGTGAAGGTAAGGAACAATATGCTACTTGCTATTCAATTTTGTATTTCTATGGAACAGAGTTACAATGTAAATCTTGAAAGTTTGTCTTTTCTGGATCGACAAACCGAGGATTGCTGCAATGACAACATCCTCCTTCAGCATACCAACAGCGTGTCACTCATGATCATTTCATTTTCTGTCACCAGCCCATATTCTGCAGTTTAACTAATGGTATATAAGGAGGAGCTAATGAGTAAGAGACTAGATTGCAATTGCACATATATCATCAGGATTAATCTCTGTTGTTGTTAGATAGATTGTGTAAAAAATCAATAGAACTAATAATCTCTATTTTTGTTGGAAAGATTGAACATACATTCAATAATATTGACCTCTACATAGACATTAAAATAAAGCAATATCTAAACAGGCAAGAAGTAAAGAAGGCACTTCATGCAAACACTAGACTATATTGGGAACCCTGCTCTCGGTATGTCTTATAGTATTCGTATATTTGTTTTCTTTTGTATTTTGGCATAGGCATTTTCTATTTCATTACTAAATAAATATGCACATGTAGATTGGTGTCCCCACTGTAATCAGTCTTCTGCTCTCGATGCCTCCTCAATCCAAAAGTATGTCATGTGGCAAATACATGAACAATATTACAAGCTGATATATCTCTTTCGGCTTGTTACATGTACATCGGATTTATTGACAAGTGAATCCATTGGGAGGAACTTGATGAGGAGCATAACAATTGCTGCCTCAAGGAATTTGATAGTCCTCCTTAGGATTCCATAGAGGTAGTGGCCTCCCTACTAACACACTAGTATTACTAATCCTAGTGAGGTGATTATGTTTCAAGGCTCAACCTTCCACTCCAGGGCTCTATGTGCATGTGAGTGTAAATAAATTAATAATACCATGTATAATAACAGTGAGATACACCTATATATCTCTATTCTTAACTTTAATTTGTTAACATAGACATGGATGGGCATCAAATTCTTGAAGCTAACAATCTCAGATTTTTTGCAGTGCGAAAACACTGAAAACAAAATATTTCTGAAGAATTTTGAAGACCACTGGGGGAGTCCACGGAGGTAGTGGCCTCCCTAATAATTAATATATTTGGTTGTGGGGTGATATGTTTGTTGTCTCATCCTTCCCATCTATCCTCTATATGCTATGCATGTGAATGTAATTATTAATATGAATAATAACAGAGTGATACCCCTATCCTACAGGTTCTGGAACAGTTTCTGAGATTATGCCCAAAATCGAGGTAGGTCATTGCAGTATACAAATTATTCCCTTTCCAATCCTTGGAACAATACCGCAATAACTAATACATGGCAGACATATAGCTTTTTTTCAGTCATGAAATAGACTTTGTTTTCTTTTGAGACTACCATATCAAAAAATATCAATCTTATGTTTCATTTTTTAATTCTGTGTGTGAAGTTCTATTGCACTTTCTATCCTTGAATTCCTTATATGCGTGGAATCAACCACCATGAATTGCCTCTCAATGATAGGAACTGGTGCTTTCTTTTCTGCATGCAAGTGAGAGAATACATCACATGCTGCAGCCCTTGCTTCCGCATACTTACGAACAACTGCTAACATCAAGGAAATGAAAGAGAAGAAATTGAACCAGTTTTGCTTCACAGGGTAACATCACAATTATACCATACTTTTAGTACCTTGAATCCTAGATATCTTATTGTCATAATGTGATTGCATGGACTAATGCTTTTGTGCATGGCAGTGTGCTGGACTGTAGACCTCACTTCGAGACTCAACTACCAGAAACTGTCCTAGGAAACTATTCAGCAAGGATATTCCAGGGAACCCGAGTGAAGGATGATATATCCTTCTGGGATATGGCACGCTTAATATCATCAAAAATAGAGATGGAAATCAGCAAACATAAGCACTTTTCTGAGTTACCAGTCCTAGCCATGCTTGTTGGATAGGTAATAACTAGGCTTCCCTCCATTCAAAAGTTAACAAAGTTGTTTTTCCAAGGGATTTTCAGTTGTTTTGGTAAATGAATTTCAGTTTTGCACCTTTTGGTCTCTCTTAATAGATCAGGGGTTAAGAGGGATTTATGCTATACAATATTTTGGATTAGACATATTGATGAATGAATGTGAATGCAGGTGATCAAACGTCCTAGTATTACTCCAAGCTCTTCTAAGAGATCTGGGCTGTTTACAATGTTCTTGGGAGAGCCAGCAGAATCACAGTGGAAGAATACAGAATATCTGAATGTGGCTGGTAGCTTGGGGCCTCTGGCAAGTATGCATGCAGTGGGTCCTTGCTTCAGTGCATGTGAGTCTATGATTGAAGGGCCAGATGGGCCAGAGTTATGCATCTCCTTTACTTTTTTTACGCCTGTGTACACCATAGATCAAATGCACTCCTTTTCCACCTCTACTCTTGAATTGCTGTCCTCAGAATATTCAAAATCTTGAAGAAGAAACCTCTGTCTCTCTGCCCAAAATCAGAAAAATAATGGAATAGGTACCTTGCCGAAGACCCCAGTCTGGTCTTTGACGTTAAGGGAATTGTCCACATCTAAATGGTTTTGAGTTCCAGTTTGATCAGAATTATCAATAATGGTTCCATTGGGTCATGTTCATGTCAATTCAAGTAATTGGCCCATCTGGCCCATCTTATGACCTGTTTCTGCTTCTGTTATCGTTGCTGATCGAGAGCTTATATAAAAATAAATATGTTTTTGGTTTAGTTGAGTACAATTTGCCATTTATTGTTTTGGCATGAAGAGTCTAAAACATCCCTAACATTACTCACAGCAATATTGAGTTGAAAAAAAAAATAGCAAACAGCAAGGAAACGAAATCTTCTTTAGATGCTATAACAATGAAATATCTATAGGATTTATGGGTTTTTAGTGCTTTGAATGCCTCTTACACCATAAAAATAAGTCACTTTGATGGGATGATAATAAAAGGAGGCTTGTGCTTGTATGAAATATCTCTAGGGTTTATGGGTTTTTAGTGCTTTGAATGCCTTACATCATAAAAATAAGTCATTTTGAGGAGATGATAATAAAAGAAGGCTTGTGCTTGTGCTCCTATGAGCAAGCTTAAAGTAGAAAAGTACTAAATATTACATAAATTAAGAGGAGTATTTTGTTCAGCAAGAGATGTGTATAAGTTGATGATGCTACAATGATTAGACCCTTCCTCTTGTTTATTTTAACAAATGCTTTCATCTTAATATATAGGTATTCAGCATCCCCGTCGCTATTCCTGGGGTTTGCATTTAAAAAAAAAAAAATTATACAAAGCGTGGATACAGTGACGGCCAGGAGTGGATATAGAGATGGCAAGGCGTGGATACAGAGATGGCAAGTTGTGGCTATAGCGACGTCTTATTCCTGGGTTTGCATTTAAAAAAAAAAACCTTATACAGAGCGTGGATACAGTGACGACCATACAGTGACGACCAGGCGTGGATACAGAGATGGCTAGGCGTGGATACAGCGACAGCCAGGCGTGGATATAGCGACGGGTTAGACATCTAACGAAATATAGAACATTATCGCTCTTGCCACACAAATTAGGGGTCGTCTCTATTGCGACGGAATTGTTTCCACGAAAAAAAAAAAACACTTAGAGGTGGCAATATCCACGATTTTCTGTGGATATTGCCACGTTTTGCCGTGGCAAAATTGATCACTTGTACTAGTGCCACCACCTTACCGAAAATAGAGCAATAGTTTTCCAGCCAATAAGAAATTCAATAAGACAGGTACAAAGCCAAATGTGCCTGCACCAAATGCCAATGAACCCGCTGAAAATGGAGGAGCCAATGATACCCCATTGTAAATCAAATGCTGGAAATACCAAGGGCTCTATTATTCCAGAGATTGTAGAAACAAGGCTAATGGAGTCTTGCACAATCTACAAGAAGAACCAACATTAGAGGAAATAACTAACACACCGAGGATTTATGCAACTTTGGATGGCCCATAAGTTGACCATCAGGCTACTATGGTCAAACTAAAAGGTAAGGCTTCAAACACCTCTATTTCAGTTTTGATTGATGTTAGTGCTTACCAAAGTTATTTATCACCAAAAATTATTAAAACATGTAAACTAGACAAAGTTAAACATGAGAAACCGTGCCTGGTACAATAAGACACGGGTACGAAACAAAAGGTTTCCAAAATAGTTAGGGATTGTGAGGTGAACCTGAACGGTTTCCCTGCAATAATAGATTTGAATATTTTACCCTTAGGATCGTACAATGTACTTATCAGCATGGGTTGGTTGGAACAACAACATTTCATGCTCGATTTCCTCCACAAGTCAATATTGTGCATAGATAGCCAAGGGAACCAGACAAAGATTCAAGGCATACCTAAGAAGGTTTTTGTTAGGAAAATACTTGCCTTAGAAATAAAAAAGTGGATTAGGACAAGATGCAAACTATTTGCAGTAAACATCCAGGATGTAGAAGCTGAGAGAGAGAAGCACATCAAGGAATTTCCATTTCTCGTAGACTTTATGGATGTATTTCCTGACGAAATACTAGGATTACCACCAAAATGAGACTTAGATTTTTCTAGCTTCAAAATCCCCATACCGCATGAGCGCACCATAATTGGTGGAACTCAAGTTACAGTTACAAGAGATGATTGAAAAGGGTTATATCCAATCTAGTGTGTCCCCTTGGGGATTACCTATAAATTTCGTAAATAAGAAGGATGATACAATGTAGATGTGCATCGATTGCCACCAACTTAACAAGATGACTATAAAAAACTGTTACCCACTTTCTAGGATCGATGACTTGTTTGATCAAGTTGGAGGAGCCAATATCTTTTGAAAGATAGACCTGTGGTTTGGACACCATTAGGTGCAGATCTATGATGAATATATTCATAAAACAACATTTAGAATGTGATATTCCCACTAAGAGTTTGTAGTAATTCAATTTGGGTTGACCAATGCACCCACGAATTTCGTGTGTGTTGAGCCTAGAATTGGCCCTTTTTAACCATCTTCAATCACCTTTTCTTCCCCTGTCTTATACCATTTCAGCATGTTAATCAGACCTGTTGTCCTCACTTTATTTCCCAAACTGCCAAGGTAAGGATGATCATTGCTTTATCTTATTAATGCTTATGATTGTGATAATTAAGGCTGTGTATCTCTCAATTGTGCTAACATGTTATGATTTATGGAGGTATTTTGAGATAAATGGACTGCAGGAAGATGGAGTTGAACAAGTCTTGAACGGAGGGATAATTGCCGCTCAAGATGATCCTCCGATCATCAATTAAGGCACGTGGTTCTAATGCAACATTTCAGACAGAGCGGTGACAAGGGAAGCTGTAACAGAATGCGCTACAATTGGAGATCTTTAGTACATGGCTGCGTGAGTATGATTGCGGTCAGACGAGATTGCTACTCTTGGGTCAATTAACAGCTCTTCTGCATTTTCCATGGCTTTACCATGCCACGTTTGTAACAACTAGTGTTATTTAGGGTGCCTGAAGATCAGAGATCTTCATGGATGCCCTTTGTAATAGGATCGGATGTTATAATCTGTATGTATAAATATGGGAAGCTGTCTCGACCCAGGGGGTTGGAAAACAGATAATTCATTTATTGTATTAGCAGTGGAAGCAACCTATGTAATCTTTCTTTCTTTAATATAAGGAGTTACCTTTGATTTAAGGGAGTTGCACGTTGTTCATTGAGCATCTCTGTGTGAAGGATGGACCCGCCTTCCATAGATATTATTGAGTTAATTTAGGACTTTTTAATTCAGTATTGTATGATGTTTTGTTCATTTTATTTCCTTTGTACGCAGTTGTAGTAGTGTCGTTTTACAGTATAGTTTTGATTGCATTTTCTTAAGATTGGTGAATGGTACAGAGTGATAGTTGACTGAGTAGGTAATTTTCTTTATGCAATTTGAGTGGTAGTTGTATACAGCTTTGTTCATCCTGCAGTTTTGAGTTGTTATCCCATGAATCCTTGCAATTTATCTTTCTTGTTACGATTGGTGACTTTCATTCCTGTAATTCAATTTCTTAGAGTAGCTGAACTCAATCCCTTGCAATTGAATTCCTAGATTAATATTTGATTTATGTTTATGGCTTTCAAGAGTAATCAGATTGAATAGGCAGTTTACTTGTTCTAGGATGTGAATATGATTTCCTTTTTATCTACAATTTTTGTTTGAATCTTAGATCATTTTCCTTAAATACAGGGTAGAAAGTAAGTGAAACTGTAGCATCTAGAAGATGAATGGGATTACACAGATTCGTGGGATGAACATAGTTGTTAGAGGATAAGAGTGTTCAATTACAATGATTTTGTGTTTAAGCATATACTGTGCATTTATCCTTTGAAATAAAAGACTTTCTCGGGTTGACAATAAATCTCGTATGCTCTGTATGTTGGTAATAATCTATCTGCATATCGGGTGCTCGACATTTTGTCGCCATTGCCGGGGAAGGATAAAAATTAAACACTATCACTAGTTGCATCTGGTAATTGTTTTTGGTCAATATTTTCTATTCTCTTTACTGAAATGATCTGGGTTGCATGAATATGAGGAGGGTAAAACGTGATCACCTCCCAACTCCCAAAACCCCACAAGATACTAACAGTGCAGGTGGCTTGGGTCGTGGTCGAGGAACACCATTGGGCAAAAGGACATTCATCGACGATCTTGTTGATAGAACTGATTCATCTACCAGGGCTCGCCAGCAAGAAACTCCTATCAGAAGAAACCCTACCGATCCTGGGGCGCCAGTGTTAGGGTCCGTGGTGGAGAATACACGAGCAGCCGCGACTTCCTCGAATATGCCTGCAGAGAAGGACACAACTGTTACAACCGGACCTGCTGGAAGAGGTTCGACCTACCATTTTTTCAGGAAGGTTGTAACTGAATAAGAGTGGAAGCAGTTCCACCAGAAGTTTACGGATCAGTGGAAAAATAAGGAAGGAAACGAGAAACAGGATAAGGATGAAGAGAAGAACGAGGAAAAGAACGTGGGAACGAACGAAAAGGAGAAAACATAGGAGGAGAAAACAGAAGAGGAGATGAGTAATAGACATGACTCTAACGAGGAAGAGGAAATGGGGGAAAACTATCATCATGACAATTATTCCCCACCTGAAGGCACGATGGCTACACTACAATTTCCAATTCAGTAACCAGTGGGGGCAGCCCCTATGAAAAATATCTCACCATCGGTGTTTCCTCGCTTCCATGGAAAGGCGGCAGAAGACCTAGACGAATTCCTTTTCGAATTCTATATTCTCTGTCGCAACTATGATTACGTCACCGATGTACAAAAGCTAAAACTTTTCCATGCCACCCTGAAGGACAACGCATTATGCTGGTTCATGAGCCTTAGGGGAGGAACTGTTGCTAATTGGGAGAAAATGAAACAGATGTTCCTGGAGAAATATCAGGAATATTGCAACACTAAGGACAAAAGAGAGGAATTGTTCAAATGGTGCAGAAGGAGGACGAGAGTATAGAGGATTTTGTGGAAAGGCTGCTGTACAATGTGCAACGAGCTGGGCAGACGAACATGGGGCTGGATGTGCTCAAGATAATATTGCTTCGTGGGATCAGGGATGATTGCTTAGACATGTTAAATCTGCTAGGAAAGGGAGATATCTCCAAAGAACCTTTTGGAAATATTGTGGAATTATGTAAGAGATACTCCAGGGGCTCTTCCAGGAACAATAAGCGGGACAAATGGGATAAGCTAGAACGTGATGTCTTTGACAGAACTCAGAAGTCGTCCAATGGAGGAGCTACCCGTGTAGAGATAGGCAATCTCCTTGAAAATTTTAAGACAGAGATGATGAGCTCCATCTCTTCCGAGATCAATGTCCTGAAGGCAAAACAAAAACAAGCAGTGGAGGATCTCACACTAGGTGTGTTCTGCCCCCGCTGTAGGAAGAATCATCCACTGAGAGAATTCCCACTTGATAAAGTAGAAGTATGTCAGCTGTGTGAGCTGAACCATGACATGAAAGAATGTCCCTCACTTCCCCAGGTAAAGGCTGTTCTACAGGCATCAACTCTAGAAGTGGAATCGACCTATTTCATTGCACAGAAGAAACCTTGGTAGCCTCGAAATCAAGGTATGCCTCTAGACTCATTTCCATTTTTGAATAATATGGGTAATTGCAATAATAACATGCAAAATGTGAATACACAATTCCCTTCAAATTATGCTCAGTGGAATTCTTCCCAACCTACAATGCAAAAGTATAACTCATGGAATCCCTAGACACAGCCACCACATCAACCTACGTCGTGGTCTCCAGGATGGAGGAATTTCCATCCTAGGAACTAGTTTCCTCAACCACCTCCACCTCAACACTCACCGTATTCCCCTCAATATCCTCAATTCCCTCAATATCCTCAATACCCACCTCAGCAGTCGCAGCTGCAGCTGCAGAATAATTTCGTCCCTAATATACCAATAAGACCTCAGCTGCCTGCCCAACCTAATCCTAACCCGAATAATAAAACAGTCCATCAATTGGAGACTTTCAACATGCCATCCTACTCTCTTTCCCATGTACCTTGTAATGATATTCATTTACGATCTGGGAAAATAGTAGAGCCCGTAATTACAGAAGATGCTCCACCTTCTGTGCATAAAGAAGGAGGGAGTTCACAGCATCCATCTGATACAGTTCCTATCATTGAAGATGTTGAGCATCCCTTAGATGGGACGGCTGAAACATCCAACGATAAAATCTGACAATACGCAGCCTACCCAGCTGATGAGGCAACCACCATACCCCGAGAGACTAATGCTACCAATAATGGGGGGGCAACCTCAGTTTAACCTCCTAGGAGAGTTAAGGAATCTTTATGTCAAAATCCCCCTTCTTCAAGCTCTTCAGGATGTGCCTATTTATGCTAGAACCGTTTGGGACCTGTGTACTAAGAAACCAGGAAGGAAACCCAGAGATCCTCCCACTGTTCACGTCATAGGAAATTTATCTGCCTTGATAATAGGAAAGACCCCTGTGACTAAGTATGATGACCCTAACAATCCTACTGTCACTGTACAGGTAGGACAGACACAGATACCCAATGTGCTGGTAGATTTAGGAGCAACGATCAATGTCATAACCATGGAAACTATAAAGAAGCTTGGGCTCACTAATCTTAGACCAACCCCCACCATTTTAGAATTGGTGGACAAATCCACCATTAGACCCGAAGGGATTCTGGATGACCTTGTCATCTCAGTAGATTCATGGGAGTACCCTGCTGAATTTTTGGTATTACAACCAAAATCGCAGCTGGGAGGACACCCATTGATCCTGGGGAGGCCTTTTTTGGCCACAGCTGATGCTTGCATCAGCTGTAGATCGGGGTCTATGACTATATCTGATGGTACAGAAAATAAAAGCATAACCCTTTATCCTCCAGCTCGGCCAAGTCTAGAGGCTGAAACCTCCCTTTGGATAGAGCAGGAGGAGGAGGAGGAGGATGTTCAACCACTACTAACTATAGGGAAGGCCTTCACTTTCAAAAACGAAATAGAAGATGATGCTATTAGTAATTTTATTAGTGAACCCAATTTAGTCGATAGAGAGGTCTATCAAATCCTTAACATTACCCTGGGCAAGGAAGAACAAGAAAATCTTACGGAAGAAGCACTAGTTGGTGACACAAGCATAATCCCAGTTTTGAAAAATTCAAAAGTATTCCTATTGAGGTAGAGCCTGGAAGGAATTTGAATATCAATCCTAGCCTGTCGTCAGAGGAACAGAAGCGCCTAATCAGCCTCTTGAAAGAACATAAGGGGGCATTCTCCTGGGAGTATACATACATGAGGGGTATTCCCTCTAATCTGTGCACCCATCATATTTATATTAAAAGTTACTCCCGGCCTGTGTGTCAACCCCAACGACGCATGAACCCCAATCTGAGGGATATAGTGAAGGAGGAAATCCAGAAACTTTTGGAAGCAGGGTTTATATATCCTATTTCGGATAGTGAGTGGGTTTCCCCACTTGTAATTGTGCCCAAGAAAAATGGTAAATGGAGGGTCTGTGTTGACTATAGGGAACTGAACAAAGCTACCCAAAAGGATCATTTCCCTCTGCCCTTTATTGACCAAGTACTTGACACCATATCAGGGAACAAGTTCTTCTCCTTCCTAGATGGGTTCAGTGGGTACAACCAAATTCAGATTGCTCCTGAGGACCAGGATAAGACCACCTTCACTTGTCCCTGGGGAACGTTTTCCTACAGAGTGCTTCCCTTTGGTCTATGTAATGCACCGACAACGTTTCAAAGAGCTGTAATTGGCATATTCTCTGAATTAGTCAATGATAGTATGGAAATATTTATGGACGATTTTACTCCCTATGGCAGGGACTTTGAGGAAACACTGGAAAATTTAAAGAGGGTTTTAATTCGCTATGAACAGACTCATCTCTCATTAAGCACCGAAAAGTGCCATATGATGATGAGTGAAGGGGTGGTATTAGGGCATTTCATCTCTGCCAATGGCATTCAGGTGGACCCTTCAAAAATCAAGGTGATAAAAAATCTACCTACCCCTTCAAATCAGAAAGAGGTGCGAAGTTTTCTGGGACATGCTGGATATTACCGAAGGTTTATAGAAAATTTCTTCGAACTTGCTTCTCCTTTGTTCTCTCTGTTAACGAAGGATGCATAGTTTGTATGGAGTGAAGCATGCCAGACAGCATTTGATAAGCTTAAGGAAAAACTGTCCACAGCTCCTATCCTAAGGGGACCTAATTGGACCCTACCCTTCCATATTTCTTCAGATGCCTCTGATACCGCCATTGGGGCAGTATTAGGATAGCAGGATGGCCAAGTACCTTATGCTATCTATTATGTTAGTAAAAAATTAGCGCCTGCCGAACTTAATTATACTGTTACCAAAAAAGAATTCCTAGCTATTGTTTACTCTATTAATAAATTTTGGCATTACATTACTGGGTATCCTACATTTGTGCACACTGACCACTCTGCCATTAAATATTTAATGAACAAACCTGTCACCAATGCCAGAGTGACCAGGTGGCTTTTGTTATTGCAGGAATTTGATATTACCATTATAGATAAACCTGGGAAAGAAAATGTTGTTGCTGATTTCCTATCTTGTTTCACTAACAGTGATGACAGTTTTCCTGTTGAGGACTCTTTTCCAGATGAACATCTATTTGCACTTTCAGCTCATTCCCCTTGGTATGCAGACGTCGCTAATTATTTGGTTGCAGGAAAGCTCCCACCACATATGTCTAAACGAAAAAAGAGAAAAATCATTCAGCAGAGTGCCAGGTATTGTTGGCTAAACGGTCATCTCTTCTACACAGGGCCTGATCTTGAGATTAGGATATGTGTGAGGGAAGATGAGATATTTCATATATTGAAATCCTGTCATGATGAACCTTGCAGGGGACACTTTGCAGACAAAAGAATAGGGCACAAAGCGCTGCGGATGGGTTACTATTGGCTGACTCTTTTCAGGGATGCTAAAAGGTATGTTCAGTCCTGTGACAGCTGCCAAAGGATGGGCCAGCCCAATAAAATAGACCAGATTCCTCTACAACCTCAAGTAGTAGTTGAACCATTTGAGAGATGGGAACTCGACTTTATTGGCCCTATCAGCCCTCTTTCCAGACAGAAAGCTTACATTTTGGTTTGCAGTGATTATATGACCAAGTGGGTAGAGGCTGTAGCTTTGGCTAAGGCTAACGACCAGGCGGTGATTGATTTTCTGTACAGTGATATCTTTACCCGCTTTGGGGTACTAAAGGAAGTAGTTACCGATGGGGGACTGCAATTCATGTCACACCAATTTGAATCCTTGCTCCTGAAGTATCATGTGCAGCATAGGGTGGCTTCACCTTATCACCCCCAGGCCAATGGCCAGGTGGAGAGTACCAATAAAGTTATTGAAGCCATCCTTACTAAAACAATTAAGAGCCATCGAAAGGATTGGGCTGACAGACTTCTAGAAGCACTGTGGGCATATCGCACGACTTGGCGCAACACCACAGGTTTCTCTCCTTACGATTTAGTGTATGGAAAGAGTGCCATCTTTCCAATTGAGTTTGAAATCAAAACCCCGAAGACAACCACCGAAATGAATCTGGATGTAACAGAAGCCCAGAAGAGAAGATTGAATCAACTAAATGAATTGGATGAGAAGCAATTAGCTACAGTGGACCAGACTGTGCTGCTTCAGCAACAGAGATCCAATTGGCATGACCGATTTATTAAAAAGAAAGTATTTTGCGAGGGAGATTGGGCATTACTATATGACTCCAGGTTCAAAAGGGATTTTAAAGGTAAATTACGTATAAGGTGGCTAGGTCCATACTTGGTTGACAGGGTCTTTGACAATGGTACTGTCCGTCTAGTGACCATTGATGGAAACCGCATACCATTATTCGCTAATGGCCATAGACTGCGACTGTATCATAAGCCTATTTTGAAAGATGCATTTATTTCGCAAATTGCCGCCGATTCAGATCTTCAGTTGGCACCAGGGTAGGAACTTCCCTTGGCCTTTGCCAATCCTTAAGCTGTAAATCATGTTTGAGTTATTGTACATAAATAATGTGTTTTTTTTTCTACTGCATTGTACATTGTTTTTTTTCCTTTTGCATTTGATCTTCTCGTTTGTTGTTATTTTTCAAAAACAATTCTTAGGGAAGCGCCAGGGGAATGACTAGATTGGGCCTGTCAAGTGAGAGTCATTTTCCTATGCCTTCCTGTGCTGCCTTTCCTTTTCCTTAAAATAAATTTCCAGCCAGCCGTAAAACTCATTTCCCAGTAGCTGCGACATATTTCCCAGCGGTTGCGACATATTTCCTGGCGGCTGCAACATCTTTCCCGGCAGCTGTAAACCTTTCTCCCAGTAGCCACGACCTTTTCCCGATGACCGAAAAATCCTTTTTCCAGCAGCCGTGAACCATTTCCTAGCGGCTACGACATATTTCCCGACGGCTACAACATATTTTTCGGTGGCTGTAAATTTTTTTCCCAGCAGCCGTGATTTTTCCCGATGCCGCAAATCCTTTTCCAGGAAGCCATGAATCTTTCCTGGTGGCTGCAACATCTTTTTCGTTGGCTACAATATCATTCTTGTCAGCTGCAATTCCACTTCATTTGGTGGATGTCTTCAGCGTTAAAGGCCGTCTTTTGAAAACTTCCACTGGTAACTCCTGTAGTAACAGAAAAATTGCTTCAACTTGCTAGATATGGCTCTGATTCATCCCACTCATGCCGGCAAACTGGGCCACACAACGACCTCTTTGTTCATAATTCTGACCCTGGTGATGAGATGGTTTTTGTTTAACCAGCGGACGGAATTATTGCATTATCCTCGTCATCATGATCAATTTAATGACAGCGCATGAGTTCGGATTCGTAACGTCAATAACCGCACGTTCCACCATTCTCCGCAGGATATCCCACGCACAGTCTCACGAGGTATGGCTTTGATTTATAACGTGATTAAGTATTGATAAGATTTAACGATATCATTCGTACCTTTATTTGTATCACCATTATGGCCTAATTAACTCCTTCCCCCGTGCAATGTAAAAATTAATAACCGCCACCTTCCCCAATTTGGAATAAAATTTCGAACGTTTTTCTGAGCTGCACTTTCCAAATTTGCCCATTTACTCAACATCTTCCCTCAGCGATTCGTGCATCCTCTGTGCTGCAACCTCCATTCTTGGATTCTGTAATCTGTGAAGTAGCAATCTCAGTCTACAGCCAGGACTATGGGCATTCCAGCTCGCCATGAACCTTTGGATACACAGGAACTTAGGAAAAATCCCACAATTCTTGCCATCTTTCAAGCCGCCGGCTGGCTCAAATTTTTTGAGCGACTGGATGGCTTTAACTGGGAAGCAGCCTTGAAATTTGCCTTAAACCTCACAGAAAATCACTCTAAGGTGTGGGGGCTGCGCATATAAGTCTCCGAAGCCATTATATCTGAGGTTACTGCTATCCCGCATGTGGGAAAGGCATGGTTTGGACGATGAGTCCCCACGACAACCGCACGGGAAGCATTTTTACGAGAAGGGGAGCAAGTTCAATCATCCAGAAGAGGGATTGCACTGCACTCATTACCGTGGCCATGGGATCAGGTTGCTTTATTTCTCAAGAAGTACATCACTTGTGAAGGTAGGTACCAAACTGTTTATAATTCTGAACTACCTTTACTTTCTCATCTCCGCCATGGAACTTTATTGAACATTCCATACTATTTGCTTCATGACTTGCATCATATGGCAGTGTTCATCCAAGCCGCTAAACATCCATTTGCCTCCTTGACCCACCATGGTCTCATCAAGTTAATAATTTTAAGAACCCTTGCTCAACATAATATAACCTGGGAGCAATTCATAGCTCGAGCTTAGCAACCCGCTCCCTTGCCGGGTGTTCAGGTAGAACAAGAACAGATTCAACCACAGCAGGAGGACCGGAGTTCCTCCAATATAGTTGAGGGCGGGATGAAACTACATTAGAAGAAGAGAAACTAGGGGCACAGGCAGAGCAATTGGAGGAGGGTGTGCATAAAAACCTTGTGTAAAACCTAGACAACAGGGCAGCTCTGACACCAGAAGGTGAAATTGGAGTGGCACTCAATGCTGCGACAATTGAACCTAAAGGTGACAGAGCCAGGGCAATAAAAGAAAATATCGAGTCGATAACCATTGCATCTTCACCTGAGTGGGAAGGAGGAACTTTAATTGAGGAAGAACAGCCTGAGGAGCAAGAAAATATTCCTTCGACCTCAGCTGTGAAGCCCGATATCCCAACACCACAAAAAAGAAAGAAAAGATCAATCAATGAACTTAACAAAACCTCACCAATCAGAAGAAAAAGAACTAAATCAGCTGCAACAGTAGAGGCAGCTAGAAAAATATGGGCAACCTTAGAAGCACAGGTTGAGTTCCCAATCCTTGTACCGAGGCCGATGGATGCTCCACAAAGGCCAATCAAGGAAGAAACCATCATTGAAGGACTTCTGAATGAGAACACACTATTCAAAGACGAGGTCCAAGTACTTCGAAGGGAATTGGAGACATGGAAGGAAACCTGCAGAAAATTAGGTGAAAGGAAAATGTATACATTAGTGGAGGCTACAGACTAGTTGGAGGGATCGAACTCTACCGATCCTGGAAAGGAAGATGAGTGAGTGCTCTGTCCCACTTGTGGGGAAATCTTCAAGGAGGCAGGCCACAAGATTATAATTCACACCTGTACAGCACAGTAGTCCGAAGCCACAATAGAAGAAGATGCAGAAAAAAAGATGCTTCCACACAAGAACCAACATCTTTATCCATCCTTGCTGAATTTGCCACCAAGTCCGTGACAGAGGAGCAAAAGGATGAAATCATGCATGATGTCGGGGACAAAGATTGCACTGTAAACCCAGAATGATCCCAAGACATAGAGATTGTAGAAGCTGAGCCATAAGGGCAGGACATTGATGAACTTGAATAGGGGGTTGCAACACAAGAACCAGCAAACCTGAATATACTTGTCCAATCAGCAGAGCAATTGGGAGAAGAACATAGGATGGAGGACACTCTGGAACCTAATGAAGAGATTTGCACTGTAACTCCAGAATGTTACCATGATACAGAGCTTATAGGAGAAGAAGTGCAACAATAGGAGGATGAAGAGGTAAGCCAAGATGTTTCTACACAAGAACCAACATCCTTGGAAGTTGCACCAGGGATTCCTAAATTGCAATTAGAAGATAACCCTGGAATGGATATCATTCCTGATACACACTGGAGTGAGGATGAATAGGTACAGACACAGTCCTCAGGTGACACTGAAATCCTTGAGGAGAAGCTGCACAATGGGGAAGATATCCAATATCAAATGTAGGATGCCTAAGAGGAAGACACTGTTACACAAGAACCAGTGTCTCTAAAAGCTATGAATGCAGCTGTTGAAGAGAATCCAGGGAATGTTGCTGTTACAAAAGAACCAACAACTCTTGAACCAAACTCAGAAATGAAGGATGCCCAAGAGGAAGACACTGTCACACAAGAACCAGTGTCTCTAAAAGCCAATAATGGAGCTGTTGAAGAGAATCTAGGGGATGGTGCTGTTACACAAGAACCAACAACTCTTGAATCAATTTTAGAAATGTAGGTTACCCAAGAAAAAGACACTGTCACACAAGAACCAGTGTCTCCAGAAGCAATGGATGCAGCTGTTGAAGAGAGTCTAAATGAAGTTGCTATCACATAAGAACCAACAACTCTTATAGTTAACCTAGATGTGCAGGATGCTCAAAAGGAAGACATTGTCCCACAAGAACCAGTGCTTCTACCCCTTAAAAACTTCATTGACTTAGACTCGGAACAAGAAGAGCATCATAAAAAGGAAATGTTGAACCTGACAGCCGAAGTCTCAACTCTGAAGATGGAGGTGATCAAATGGAAAAGCCAGGTGGAGGAGTACTAGAAAGGGATGATTTCTCTCAGCGAGCATAGAAAAATTATCAGGGGATTGGAAGAGAATGGGGAAGAAGAACGTATGGCCCATAGAGTTTGGGAAGAAGATCTGCAGAGAAAATTGAGAGAATTGAAAAAGTTCCAATCCATGCAGCAGGAGAAGAGGCAGATGTACGCTCTCTCTCAAGAAATCATGGGCACCAGGAAGCCTTCTTCCTCTTATCCAGTATTCCTGTTTGAACAATTTTTCTGGTTTAAATTGAAGGCTGTACAGGAAGGGAGGTTGTTCAAAATCACAACCTCAACAAAGTTCTTGGAGACATTCTTTGGAAGCAATTTTGAGGAGCAGAATTTGCTGTGTGAATTTTACTTGCATGAGATGGCTTGCCCTCTGGACCGCCACTCAAATCCTGTTCCATTTGCAGTGGATGTTCAGCTAAGAGCTTTTGCCTCTTTTGTGAGCAATCATGCTCAGTGGGAAAGGTCTTTTCAGACCTTTTCTCATAATGAAGCTCACACTAACTTATGGATTCGAAGTGAGCCCCAGAATCCTGGCATTCTTTTGGCACGATACAGAAATTTTCTTTCAAGACCCCCCCAGGCACAGCATATCATGAGACTGTAGGAAGAAGTGATCTCCACTTGCACCAATGACATCTCCACACATCAATAGGTAGCATTGGAAGGGAGTAAACACAGATGGCAGGCTTCCTCCTCTGCACTTAGAAGCCGAGATCCCTACTGCTTCAAGAATTTCAAGCAGGAACTTTCCAGAGTCAAGGGATACGTAGGAAGTATGAGGGAGTGTGGAGTTAATTGGTTGGGTTTGAAATTAAAATTCCCTCTCATTTGGTGGCCAGCAAAACCATATAACGTGGATTTTTCCTTAACTAGGGCAAAGGAGCAGCGATGCTGGAAATATTGGGTTACTCACAAAGGCTTTTTGAAGACAGATGAGGTGCCTGAGTTTCCCTACAATTTTTCCTCCCTTCATGAACAGAGCTTAGTGTAGGACTCAGATTCCGATTGATGCAGGTTGTTGCATGAGCACATGCAACAATATAGTTGGGGGGAGATGTTGAGCCTAGAATTGGCCCTTTTTAACCATCTTCAATCACCTTTTATTCCCCTGTCTTATACCATTTCAGCATGTTAATCAGACCTGTTGTCTTCACTTTATTTCCCAAACTACCAAGGTAAGGCTGATCATTGCTTTATCTTATTAACGCTTATGATTGTGATAATTAAGGCTGTGTATCTCTTAATTGTGCTAACATGTTATGATTTATGGAGGTAGTTTGAGATAAATGGACTGTAGGAAGATGGAGCTGAACAAATATTGAACGGAGGGATAATCGCCGCTCAAGATGATCCTCCGATCATCAATTAAGGCATGTGGTTCTAATGCAACATCTCAAACAGAGCAGTGACAAGGGCAGCTGTAACAGAATGCACTACAATTGGATATCTTTAGTACATGGCTGCGCAAGTATGATTGCGGTCAGATGAGATTGCTACTCTTGGGTCAATTAACAGCTCTTCCGCATTTTCCATGGCTTTACCATGCCACGTTTGTAACAACTAGTGTTATTTAGGGCGCCTAAAGATTAGAGATCTTCATGGCTGCCCTTTTTAATAGGATCGGATGTTATAATCTGTATGTATAAATATGGGAATCTGTCTCGACCCAGGGGGTTGGAAAACAGATAATTCATTCATTGTATTAGCAGTGGAAGCAACCTATGTAATCTTTCTTTCTTTAATATAAGGAGTTACCTCTGATTTAAGGGAGCTGCACGTTGTTCACCGAGTATCTCTGTGTGAAGGCTGGGCCCGCCTTCCATAGAGATTGCTGAGTTAATTTAGGAATTTTTAATTCAGTATTGTATGATGTTTTGTTCATTCTATTTCCTTTGTACGCAGTTGTAGTAGTGTCGGTTTACAGTATAGTTGTGATTGCATTTTCTTAAGATTGGTGAATGGTACAGAGTGACAGTTGACTGAGTAGGTAACTTCTTTATGCAATTTGAGTGGTAGTTGTACACAACTTTGTTCATCCTGCAGTTTTGAGTTGTTATCCCACGAATCCTTGCAATTTATCTTTCTTGTTACGATTGGTGACTTCCATTCCTGTAATTCAATTTCTTAGAGTAGCTGAACCCAATCCCTTGCAATTGAATTCCTAGATTAATATTTGATTTATGTTTATGGCTTTCAAGAGTAATCAGATTGAATAGGTAGTTTACTTTTTCTGGGATGTGAATAGGATTTCCTTTTTATCTGCAATTGTTGTTTGAATCTTAGATCATTTTCCTTAAATACAGGGTAGAAAGTAATTGAAACTGTAGCATCTAGAAGATGAATGGGATTACACATATTCTTGGGATGAACATAGTTGTTAGAGGATAAGAGTGTTCAATTACAGTGATTTTGTGTTTAAGCATATACTGTGCATTTATCCTTTGAAATAAAAGACTTTCTAGGCGTTGACAATAAATCTTGTATGCTCTGTATGTTGGTAATAATCTATCTGCATATTGGGTGCTCGACAGTGTGTATGATGAACAATATCTTCAGTAAATGCCTAGATAGATTTGTATTGGTATTTATAGAAGACATCCTAGTTTACCCTAAGAGTAAATAGGAACACGGGGAACATCTCTACATAGTACTATATGTGTTACGTAAACACCATATTTAAGCTAGGTTTAGTAAATGTGAGTTTTACAAACCATATATATAGCACCTAGGTCACATCATCTGTGACAAGGGGATAGCCATTGACTCGAAAAAGATTAAACCCATATAGGATTGTCCTACCCCTACCATTGTCACCAAAATTAGGTAAATTTTGGGATTAGCCGGTTACTACCGAAAGTTCATTGAGAACTTTTCGAGGATTACATGTCCCATGGCCAATTTACAAAATAAGGAAAACAAGTTCTTATAGATGACCAAGTCTGAGGAAATTTTTCATAAGATTAAACAACTTTTGACTAAAGCACCGATGCTATAAATTGTGGATCTCGATGGGGATTTCGTGGTTTGCACGAATATGAGCAAGGAAGGAATTGGAGGAGTCCTATTGTAGAACGATCACACGATCTCGTACGAGTCACATAAGTTAAGAAAACACAAACAAAATTATCCCACCCACGATCTTGAGTTAGCAACCATTATCCATGCCTTAAAGATGTGGAGGCTGTAGAAATTCAGGCCTGCAGTAGATTAATTTCACTCACAGCAATTAACAATTGATCATGCAAATTATCAACAATGGAGACTGAATATGGAGCTGTAACACAAAATTATATTAACTGAGTGTACAATAGCCAACCCTGTAATAACATAGGCTGCTGAATATATAGAATACATGAGCAAATCGAATGCATGAGGAAGCATCCAAATCTAGCATAAAGCAGGCTTACCCAAAATAGGCAAATCCCCCATAGGTGTAAAAAGCTGATCCCAAATCTATCAAGGACCCCACGAATTAGCAAGGGCGCATGGGCAAGCTAAAGAGTGGTCAAATGGCAGCTCATACATGCTTTTGCATGGAGGAAAGAGTGGAGGATGAAAGGGGAATAAAACAAGTTCACCTCACCTAGTCTAGCTTTCCTTATGTGCTTTAAAAAACTGGAAAAGCAGTCAACAAAGCAGAAAAAGCAGAAGGGCGCCTAGGAGGCCAGGAATAAAGCAGATTTGATTCCCAGGACTTTCCAAAGCGCTCCATGAGTCAATAATGGCAAGTTTGACCTCTATGGATAGGCAATTGACAACTTGCACATGGTGGGACTCATGGACTAGGCAAATAAGACAAAACAAATGAAATAATGTCTAAGTGGGTAAATACTATGGGTTGATTATTCTAACAGAGGCACTACCTCATGGGGAAGAAAATTATTCTAAAGACAGACAACATGAGTCTGAAGTATTTATTTGATCAACTGAATCTAAATTTCAGGCATTCCAGATGATTGGATTTCCTTAGCAAGTACCATTTCGAGTTAAAGAATATAAAGGGAAGGGATAATAAAATTTCTGATGCTTTAAGTCGACGATATCATATGTTATATGGGTGAATTTATGTCAAAACGATTCAGATTTACACAAGAGGATAAAAAATGGCCAATAGAGTTTACCGTTTCTATGTTGAAATCCTCAAGAAGGTCCAAGAGGACAAGTTTTTTCAACAACAAAAAGAGTATAAGGTAGAAGAGACAAGACTATTGTGGTCCAAAGAAATATTGTATGTTCCGGAAGGGGGGGACATCAGGTCCAACATCCTCACATAATTTCATTAGAAACCCTACTCGGGGAATCTGGGATATAAAAAGATGATATATGCAGTAAAGAAACACTTTTTTTTGGCCTAAGTTAAAGGCTTACATAACGTTGTTTATCGCAAAATGCTAGCTAGTCAAAGCTGAGCACCAACATCCTTTAGGATTGCTGCAACCGTTACCCATTCTAGAATGGAAGTGGGAGGTCATTAGTATGGATTTTATTATGGGTATACCAAAGAGAAAGAATCAAAATGATTGTATCTTTGTAGTGATTGACAAGTTATCGAAAGAAACGCATTTCATCCTAGTAACGTCAACCTACAAAGCAGTTCACATTGCCGAAATATTCTTAAAGGAGATATTCAGATTGCATGGGATACTAAGGAAATAATCTCAGATCGAGACACAGATTTTACCATAAGCTTTTGGAGATCCTTATTCTCCAGTTTAGAGATGTAGTTAAACTTTAGTACTTCTTACCACCCGGAGACAGATGGGCAGACAGAACGGGTAAACCAGATTTTGGAAGACATGCTTAGGATGTATATTATGAACAACCCCACCAAGTGGGAGGATTATTTGCATCTCACATAATTTTCATATAACAATGGATACCAGAACTCCACCAAGATGAGTCCCTTGGAGGTACTCTATGGATAGTGGTGTAGAACACTGGTTACTTGGGATAGCCCAATGGACTAGCTCATGTTAGGGCCCGATTTACTAAAAGATTTGGAACAATTGGTCACCAAAATCCAACAGAACCTTAAAGAAGTGCAAGACTTCCAGAAGAGTTACGCATATAAGAAAAGGAAAGATAAATATTATCAAATCGATGAACATGTTTACTTAAAAGTAAAAGGAAAGAGAAGCTCATTGAACTTGGGAAGGTGCAGAAAGTGGGCACCAAGATTTTGCGGACCCTTCGAGATACTGGCCAAGAGAGGGCCAGTTGCTTATGAATTATCCTTATCTACTCATATAAAAGTTCATAATGTTTTCCAGCCATCCTTATTGAAGAAATATGTGTATGATACTAAACATGTTATTGATTGGTCCTTGTTACAGGAGGAACCTGAAGGAGAGTTTGTATCCAAACCCCTTCATACACTGGACAAGAGAGAGGTGCAGCTCAGGAGACGCACCATAGTCTATTTGAAAGTGCAATTAAATCACTTTGGAGCCGATGAGGCTACTTGGGAGAATGAAACCACTATGAGAGAGGCTTACCATGCCTTATTTCATGAATTCATTCCTAGTCCCTAGAACACTAAAGATGATGTTGTTCTAAGTGGGGAGGGATGTAATATCCTGAATTTTGACCTAACACTAATGGGCTTAAGTACCATTGCATATGATGTTTCTTTTATATTTATATTTTGTATTTTGTATATTGAGCGTACAATGATTTGTTAGATATATTGGGCATAAGCCACTGCATATGTTTTACTTAGCATGCATGTGATAGTATATGTTGGGCATGGACCTTGACGGACAAAAGCATTGTCATAGAATGATATATTGGATATATTATGTGATTTACCTTAAAATACATATACTGAGATGATTATTGTTATAGAATGTGTAGAAGAATGATTGCACGATTGAGTTCTATAAATGTGTTGGGCATGGACCCTGAAGCACATGTTTGATGATATTTTGTGTTGAGCATGAGCTCTGGAGTACATGAGTGATTTGATGTTTGTGTTGAGCACATGCTTTGAAGCACATGAGTGTTTTTAGGTTTGTGGTGAGTGCCAGCTCTGGAGCACATGAGTTTTGAAATGTTTGTGTTGAGCATAAGATCTGAAGCACATGAAAATAAATAATTCGAAGTGTTGGGCATAAGCCTTGGATCATTCCAAATTGATGTTGAGAATAAGCTCTGGAACATCAGATCCTTGTCCATTGTATCCTTAGGTGTATTATACAAGTACATCCTAGCATGAGTGTTGAGTGAGAGGATATGAAATTGCACTAAGTGTAAGTCCCAGTTTTTAGCATTGAGTGTGGGCTCTAAATAACACTAAGAGTTACTAAAAATTAATTGTGTTGAGTGAAAACGACTTTGATAAAACATCAAACTCATGATATTACATATTTTTAAGTTCATTAAATAAAATTTCAAATTTCCATGTCTCATCAAGCACTAAATAACTACCATGATATATAAGGTAATCCAACTTGCAAGGAGGTTTAGAGCTACCTAACTTAGTTGACCAACCTTACGTGAAGGCCTTAATAAAAGAAATGATTATAAGCTAATGAAAGTACCATGTGATAGGGATCATGCTATATGATACCTAAAGTAAATGTTAACAATGATATATGTATATATATAGTTTATATATGTTTTGAATAAAAGAGTAAGCATATGTATTAATTATAAAGAAATAATAGTGACTATAAATAATAAATAAAGAACCTAGGTATTATTATTTACTAAAATGATTAAATAAATATTTAATACCTAAAGAGCCAAATAAAGAAACTAGTAAAAGAGTTCCTAAGTTAAGTTAAATAAAGATTAATTTCACATAAATCAAGTAAAATATTATTTGAAGAAAATAAATGATTCTTGATCTAACTGAAATTTAACTGCCCTTTTCCCTAAAGATTGTCTATAAATACCCAAGCCAAAGAAAGGCTTTGGGATCCCATTCTATTCTATCTGATCATTATTTTCCTAATAATTTTGGAGAGAATTCCAAAAGCAAAAGAAATATAGTTCAGAACCTGAATTCTAGATAGGGGAAGGATTACCTTTAGGAGCTCTAGACTACTTGCATGTTGGAACCAACTCGGGGGGATCCGTATTGAAACCGGGAGCGGTTCCAGGTCATGGTTGGGTGGAACATGGTAGTTCCCAAGTTATTTGGTTGACATATCTGAGGTCATAATTGTTTATGTTCTTAATAAATTTGTGTGCTTAAGTGTACAGGGTTATAGCCATTAATAAACTACCATTTGCAAGAATGAGGTTTTTACCTTCTCTAAGTTCTTACAGATTTTATTAAGTAGGGTTTATAATCTTGATTGAAAATCTATACATTGAATGCATGCTTCAGCTAGGTTTTCTTTTGTTTATAGAAAATTAGTCTAAACTATTTTTGTATAAAATCCAGGAATAAATCTTATATTACAGGTTGATTTGTTTGCTTAAACTTAAACTCAACCATTTTTTCCCCAAATAGGAATTTTATAGTTTAATTTCTCTTAGTATTGATTTAAATTGTCCAACAAGTATATCTTAGATTTAAAAACTAGTTGTTAAGATAACTAGCTACTGATTTCTTCTCAAACATTAATGTAAAGTTAAACTAGATATTTCATAAATTTAGGTAAGATAGACCCTAACAGTAATTAGAACTAAAACATCATTAAAAAATCTACATCGAAACATTTAATCAAAACCATTTATAAATTATAAATATACAAACCAAAGATTGAATCTCTAAACTCATTAATTTAAACCCTGTCCAAAACACTTAGAAATAATTAATAACTACAAACTGAAAGAAAAAAACTAACTAGAGATAGAATCTCTTAAACCATTAAATTCAAAGCCTCAAATATATATCCAAAATGCTAGCAGATTTCATATTGCCAGCGAAAACGATTTTGTTTCCATATTATAAACAACCCTAAACATCATATCACAAAACCAACCAAACATTAAAATAAACACTGTAATCCATGCTATGGAAACATTAAACACAATTCTAATAATCGTTAACCCAGGACAGCCATCAAATCCTATCCATGATTGTTTACTGGCCTTTGTACATTCATTTCATAATTTATACATCACATTTTGACCCAGCCCAGCCATCGAATCCCGCGAAGCATTGATTGTAGGTATTTATTCCATTACATACAAATCAACGCTAACAAGGGAAGTGAAAAATACCATTTACAAATAAATACAAAGTCATTCCCTACACATCACGCTAAGTGGAATCCCATCAACTAAACCATAAACTCACACTATCAAACCAAAAATCATGTTCTTACACCTTTGCTCATATAAATCAATTGCATCTAGGATTGAATCCTGTGAGATGCCCAAACAAAAATATCAAACAACAAGTCTAATCAATTAAAATCCCAAGATTGAATCATGTAGGCTCAACCAAAACACTTAACGCACTGCTAATCATACAATAAGGGTTTCTCCTCTCAGGCTGCCCGAAAGGGTTTAAAAATAACCAAACTGTAAACAACGACGATAAGAGCTATGCTCTTTTCCTTATAAATCAAATGCACGAGTCACGGTCTAAAAACATAAAATACATTTGGATGCGTATTCATGCTAAGAGCCGAGATAATCTTCATGCATACAGCTGCAAGGTAAACCCCAACCGTATTAACTAATAAACTCATGCATCCACATATTTTACCACACATTACTACCATAAGCATAAATTGCATAAACTACACAGTCAAATCATCTATGGTTCCATTGCAAGAAATGGCACCGTAAATATAAAGAAATGCATCATAAGAATAAACACAGAGCTTCCATTAAGTTAAATAAAACCCATTACATATCTTTGCAAAAAGATAAAATTTATACACGGAGTCGAACCAAGATTTTCACATCCAAACCTTTATCCAAAATTTTACATAGGAATGAGCCATGAAAGGCTACTACATAGTTGCATATGAGTGCCAACAACATTTTTCCAAATCGTAGATAGCAAAACAAACCAACAACATTTTTCCCACAACCCAAATCCTTTGCTAAAACACACAACAAAGGTAATGCGTTTTCCAAATTCAGGGCTTACTTGGAAATTGGTTGCATATACAAACTACAGCACTTCCCACGCCACGAAGAGAATCCACACCCTGTCACCTACACAAAAAAACATGGAAACCATCAAAATTATGCATTCAAAACCATTACAAAACCAACATGTCAATGTACATACTAATTCCATCACTTACATGTCGAGAGAGCAGGAAAGCTTGCTGGTAGCGCAACATGAGAAGCACAGCCTACACCAAGAGCATGAGACCACTGTCACCTCCACCATAATGAAAACAACCAAATGAATTACATACAAACCCTACACATCGTGTTTAGAATTCTTTTTGCGTTTCCCAAGGTGCAATAAATTCGCCACCCTATCCACCACCATCGTTTAAATCAAAACCCACATTGCTATAGTATGTATTCACGTTGAATGCACCATAGTTCACCACACCCCATCGCTTAAACCTTAAGCCCTCCATTCCCATGCTATTATAAATTTTCGCTTGCATATAAATTATGCCAGAAACATAAACCTATTATACCATATAGTTTAAAGCATATATTACAATGCATCTAAGGTTTCAAGCCTTAGCATATATTTAGTTATACAATTAAGTTTATAAACATGCATAAATATAACTCTCATAAACCTTATTACCATAGGACTCAAGAATAGTTTAGTCCTCTTTTCACATAGCTACGCATAGGAATAGTGTAGTGTAAATAAAACTTGCTGAAGATATAGGATTTTTTTGTTGCTACAATCATAGGACAGAGTTCACCGATGAATCAACCTACACAAGATAAATAGGAGCCTGCATTACTTCATTACGAACTAAGTAATCCCCTTATTAGTAGGAATCCTTACCTTTCCGAGTGGTCCCTGAGAGGATAGAACCCTGCCACTCCACCCCTTGACATACAGGGGTAAGTCGGCCTCTTATTAAATAAACCATAAATAAATTTGAAGACATGTAAAGTAAAAGTACAATGTAACATAAAACATAAGTGTCGACAAATGTCTGTGACTAATAGACAGGAAAAGTAAACATACAAACATGTCAAATCAATAGAGAAACAACAAGTAAAACATTATCATCAAACATGAGAACACATAGAAGAAAAAAACTTGTGACACTTAGGTTTAGTATACAACCAAGCTTTATTTCAGAGAAGTTTTAAACTATGTCCTTGAATTTAGTATTTTCTTATCCTACGGAAATTTTTATTTATTTATGAATTTTAGGGACATTACCTGGCCTAATATGAAAAAGAAAGTAGCAGAATATTTAGCTCATTGCATGGAATGTTAACAGGAAAAATCTGAACACCAACATCCCACAAGATAATTACAACCATTACCCATTCCAGAATAGAAATGAGAAATTATCAGCATGGATTTCATAATTGGCTTTCCTAAGAATGTTAGAAAAAACAAATCAATCATGGTCAAGTGGATAAACTAAGTAATGCAACTCACTTTATTCCAGTAAAGTCTACTTTTAAGGATGTTAACATTGCTGATATATTCATGAAAGAAATTTCTCGGTTGCATGGTGTACCTAAGGTAGTAATCTCAGAAAAAGATGAAAACTTTATAAGAAAATTTTGGAAAGATTTATTTAAAAAGATTAGGGACACAACTAAATTTTAGCATCACATATCATCTATAGATCGATAGATACACTGAAAGAGTAAATCATATTTTAGAAGACATACTTAGAATGTACATAATGGATAAACGAGGTAAGTGGGAAGACTACTTGCATTTAGTAAAATTTGCGTATAACAATCACTTCCAACTTTCATCTAGTTTAAGTCTATTTGAGATTCTGTTAGGACCTGATTTATTAAAAGATATGGAAGTAACAGTGAAACATGTACAACATATTTTGAAGGTTCCCAATATAGGGAAAAGAGTTATGCCAAATTATAAAGAACTCAACGAGAGTTCAAGGTAGGAGAACATGTTTATGTAAAGGTAAAACCTAAGAAAAACTCTCTAAGATTGGGAAAATTATCAAAAGTGGCACCCAGGTATTGTGGGCCATTTGAAATTTTGCCAAAGATTGGACCGATGTCATAGCAGTTAGCATTATCGCCTACAATAAAAGTACCTAATGTTTTTCATGTTTAAATTTTAATGAAATACATTCATGATGCTACTCAAGTCATTGACTGAAATGTTATACAGGTGGAACCCAAATGAGAGTTTCAAGTGTAACCGGAATGTATTATCGACAAGAGAGAACTTTTACTCTGGAACCGTACCATCAGAAAAATCAAGGTGCAATGGAAGCACCTTAGTCCAGTGGAATCCACTTGGGAATTGGAAAGTAATATGTGGGAGGCATATCCAACTCTATTTTAAGATGAAATAATAGAGGAATGAAAGACAAAGAAATAATAACACCGAGGATGGTATTATCCTTTAAGGGGAGGTGTATATAATACACCAAACAATTTTTAATTATTTATTATTTCGAATATTTACTTTTTATATATTTGACAATAAAGTCAAAATGAATGTAATGGATTATTATTATTGTTGAATAATTAAAATATTGAGAGGAAACATAACTGAAGTAACTATTAAAAGAATGTTTGTTGACCCATAAGAGGAAATGACAAATGGAAAAATTTGTTGATTGAGAACTCAAGTGATGTAGGAGGCATCTTCCCCAAAATCAAGTCAAGACTCCTTGTGGAGTGCTAAAGAGAATGAGGCTCATAAATGACCATGTCCTAAGAAAAATATTATAAAATAGTATGTTCATCGAATAAGCTGGAGGTTGGCAATGGATGGGGAAATAATCTGTTGATGCAAAGAGATGGTGCATTGATCAGATTTTGTCCTTGCGGTTCAGCAAACATGCTCGATGGTTTTGGATCAAGTAATATTTGGATTCTCTAGGACTTGGTTGGGAGGAATGAAAACTTCAGTTCTATTTTACCGATAGTGGTGACATGTTCTTTACTGAATTTATTCACTGTTTGGTTTTTATATTTATAGAGAATTTTTACCATGTACCTTTTAATATCCTTTTAATGAATTGATAATACATTATTAGTTGTTAAATTGTTATCATTAAAATAAATTATGTATAGAATGTAGAATCGCGGATCTCTTTTATAGGTAGAAATCACAATGGTAAATTAATCCTTTCTATATTGTTTTCTATGTTAAGATATCCGACTATTAATCAAATTTTATAATGTTTAAATCTCAAATTTAACAGCTAGAGTGAGAGACTCTTCATAGAGATCTCTTCTTTGTTTTTAAATTACAATTTAGATAACCTTCCAACTAATTGTTGAAAGAGTACTTACATAGAAATTATTCATATTACACAGTAATCACAGATACATTGAGTACGAACGAAAGGATTCATATTCTGAATAATATGAATAAACTAGATAAAAAAACAAATCCTTTATATATATATAATAACTTAAAGAAATTAAATAAAACATAGCTGGTTTTCTAAGTAAACGCAGTATGGATCTAAGCAAAGTAAACAAGTCGTGTGAGTCTAAGGCTTCCTACACAAATAGCTAAACTCTATTGTAAAATATCAAACAATATTACAGTCTCTATTTTCAGGATTCCATACCCAAAATAGACCGATCTAGTTAAAGAATTAAATTAACAACATAATCATGACATCCAAGTATAAGCAACAAATAATTAAAATACGAGCTTCATGAACATAATAACAATCAGATTAAATAAAAAATAAGATCCAGAAATCATGACCATATTAGGGTCAAGTTTATTCCCCCAATAGATTTTACACACGAGATCTTAAACATTTAACAAATTTTCCAAAACTAGAAAATATCTCACGGTCGTACATCCAATCTTTTGAATTCACATACTAAAACAAATATAGCAAAGTTTTCCCCAATCAAACCACAAAAAAAATGTTGTTTTGTCAAACCCCAAGTGCTAGAGGTTGTGAAGCCATCCCAAGTAACTAATGCATCTAAGTACATACCAACGATGGTTATGTATTAAAAAAAAAATTACCTTAAGAATTTTTGTAAGTGGCTGTAAACCCCTATCATCCATAGAACCACAAACCAAAGAAATTGGGAAACTAGTTTAACCACCAACCCAAACATCGTCATACCTGGTGACTGATTGTTGAACCAGGTGTATAGTCCGTAATCCATGCTACACTAGTGTTCACAGGCACATAGACCTACTGGCGTTAGTCTAACCATAATAACCAACACATATTCATATTCTTCCAATTAACAGTGTACGGGTAAATCCCTCACCTTTGGATAGAGAAGAAGGAAGCTCGAGAGGAGGTGACCTTGTCTTCGCTCTCATCTATCCCATACTTTAGCAAACTACATTAAATGTTTAAGAATTGTTAACTGTTCATTGCAAACTACAAACATGTTTTTAAAGAAAATCAATTGTCAACATTACCTTGTATCCTGAATTTGGGCCTTAAGGGTGAAGAATCATAGAATATGGAAGTATTTTTCTTCCTTAACTATTTTTAAAACCTTGCAGGCTGCAAAGCCTCTATGAGAAATTGAAGGAAGGTGTATGGGTTTCCTTTTTAACCACACGATGAACCAAGAATGGCCAAGGCTGTAATGGTGGATACATTTTCCATTAATCCACTCATAAACCGCAAAACAAACTCAAGATTACAGAACAAAAATAAACATTCCTTAATAGACTATGTAAGGTAATACGAGTGCAGTGCATCCATGGAGCGACTGTGCATCATTCACCATTAACACAAAATAAAGAAATGACCAAATGAATGCATCGAAAACCCTCGTGACAACTTAATGCCACATTAAAACCCTATGAAAATGTTTGAATTGGATCAATGACAATTGGAGGGTTAAGATCAAAGATCTGCCTACAACGCATGCAAATAACTATGTCATTAAGTGTGCCTAGTTGTGCTGTCAACTCGTAATCAGGTCTATGACATTAAATTTAATACAAGCCATTTAAACCCTCATAACATTGTTGGCAACCACCTTTATCCCCTCAAACATAAATATGTATCAAATATTATATTAATCTATCACCCTCATGGCTAGTAAATCCTGTGTGATAGGACTTTAAACCATAGTATAAGTCTTATGGTTGTTACAAAGCTTCTAACATCATTTAACAACTACCATCAAGCAAATAAATAATTATATAACCAACTTTACCAAAGAAACTCATATGAGGAAGAGGGATCGAAGTTGCAGAGTCCGTAGGGTTTTTGCTGTGCAGGCGATCTGCGCGCCTCTCCCTGCGAGGCCTTTGGCCGTGGAAGAAGTTTGCCTCCTTGAGTGGCTGGCCCTCAAGAGAGTCAGGAAGATGGAGGCAGGATCCTCTGGGCCGGGAAGGCCAGAGGGAACGGCTACAGGAGGAAAGGTCCAGCCGACGCATCGGCCAGAAGGACGCCGGCAGGGGGTGGGTGGCTGTCTGCCAAAAGCCCCCATCATACCCTCAGTTCATATTAGCTCTGAGAAGGTCCGGGGCACGATTGAGATATGGAAGGAGAAAGCCCTGATAGGCAAATTTGTAGGGGTATGGCCCAAGGAGAAGGATCTGATTAAGTGGATCAGCAGCGTGTGGAACCCCAAGGGTCACTACGATATGCAACTGGGCTCCAAGGGCTTCTTCACGATCATTTTTTTCAACCAGGAGGATAGGGACTGAATTCTAGAGGGAGGGCCCTATTTCTTCTTCTCAGCAGGTCTGTATCTTCGCCCATGGAAGGAACGTTTTAACCCAGAGACAGAAGACCTGACGGTGGCCCTAGTCTGGATCCGGCTTTTCTCTCTGCCTGGGGAATACTGGGACCTGGACATCCTGAGGGATATCGGGAATGCCCTAGGGGAATTCATCAAAGTGTCAGAACAGAAAAAGGCCCAACGATATACATCCTTCGCCAAGATCTGCGTTTATCTGGATCTCTCCAAGGACCTGCCAGAAGCCATAAATCTAAGCTGCGACGATGAAGATTGGCTCCAACCCATCGACTATGAGCAGATTCCTTTTAGGTGTCATCATTGTCATGTGTATGGCCATCTAGGGAGGAACTTCCCGCAAATGGAGTCCAGGACATTTGCCCCAGACCCTAAACCGGTTAAATCAGGAACGACGCAGGATGGTTTTACCCAGGTTAAGAGCCGCAAGAGGAACAGGGCTCATGGGCAGGCAAATCCTAAGAAAGACGTTCCTCAAAAGGAGATACGGTCCAAGAACGCTTTCGAGACCCTTGAAGGCATGGAGGAGGAGGGGATGCCCCAGGAGAAAGAAAGGATTGACAGACCCATCGAAACCCCCATGGTAAGGGAGGAGGCTGAAGCCCAGCAAATGGAGATAGTAGAGGACGACGCAGATGAAGAAATGGAATTAGGGGATTTAGATCTGGATGCCATTGAAGAAGAATGTGGAAAGAAAGGAAAGGGCTATGTGTCCAGAAGGCATATTGAACTCCTGCAGGCGGCTATCATCAAGGCGAGGGCTCATCCAAACCTTGGAATTGACCCAGATCCCCAAACTGGGCATAAGCGAAAACCCCCAGAGGAGGAACAATGCAGAGGAAGGAAATCGAACAAACAGCGCATCGCGGAGGTGGGAATAAAACTAATTGAATCAGGCCAGTGTCCGATGATCAGGGCGGCCTTCTCTGAAGTCTCCAAAGCTTCCCAATGAAAGTCATCTCTTGGAATATAAGGGGTTGTGGCAACCCTAGGAAGTGGAAAGCCCTAGATAGGAAAATCAAGCAGGAAAATCCCGACATCCTTTTTCTGCAGGAAACGAAATGTAGCTCTGAAAGCATGGACAAGATTAACAGTAAAATATGGAAAGGAAGTAGGGTGATGGCCCTAGATGCAGCGGGTCAATCGGGGGGCATCGCAATCCTATGGACCCCTCAGGTAATCGATCTCTCCAACTGGAGAGCCAACAAGTTCTCCCTTACTGTAGACTTCCAGCACCTTATCACAGGAGCGAAGGGTACCCTGGTGAACACCTATGGCCCGAGCAACTTTGCTGAGAAGCAGGCATTCCTTGACTTTTTGGAATGGACCAACAGCCAGGGGGGCAGGGGGCACTGGATAATAGGAGGGGATTTTAATCTCATTTCTAACCTAGGGGAAAAAAGGGGGGCCGACGGGCCTTGGACAAATTTTAGGAGGCCTTTGGGGCCTTCCAGGCAGGCAGCTTGTTTGTGGACATGGAAACTAGCACCGGCCAGTTTACGTGGAATAATAAGAGGGGGGGAGCTCATCTGGTGGTCTCCCGCCTGGATAGGTTTTTGGTCTCTGAGTCCCTTATCCGAGACACGGGGGAAATCTTGGCCGAGGTACTCCCAACGGCTGGTTCAGACCACTGGCCCATATGCCTTCGGTGGGATTGGACTAGCTCTGCTCTGGGGAAACCCTTCAGGTTTGAACAATTTTGGATGGAGCACAAGGACTTCAAAAATCTGGTGCAGCAATGGTGGCAGGAGTTGGTCCCCCCGGCAGGAACAACTATGTACCGATTCCAACAGAAGCTTAAGGCTCTAAAATCCAAAATCCGTACCTGGAATAAGGAGGAGTTTGGCAACATTTTTGAGGACAAGAAAAGACTGATTGCTGACTTGGAGCAACTAAGCCAGAAAGGAATGAATGACGGATGGGATGCGGACATGCAAAAAGAAGAAAAGGAGTTATGGGGACAGCTTGAGGCTCGGGAAAAACAAGAGGGCATATACTGGAGACAAAAATCCAAAGTGAAATGGCTGCAGGAGGGAGAGAGAAACACCAAGTTCTTCCACAACTCGGTGATTAAGGATCGATACTCTTCAAGGATTGTGAAGCTTAAGACGATGGAGGGAGGTCGAATTGAAACGCACCAAGAGATAGGCGAGGAACTCAATCACTACTTTGCTGAGATCCTGAATGAGGATCACCATGATAGGAACCGTGAGATTGACCAGATAACGCGGCTTATCCCTAACTCGGTCACTCGCGACGACAATGAGATGTTGGTCTCACCAGTGTCAATGCAGGAAGTAGAAGAGGAAGTCAATCAAATGGCCCTGGGAAAAGCGCCAGGGCCGGATGGTTTCACCTCCAACTTCTTTCACTACTTCTGGGATATGGTTAAGGACGAGGTGGTTGAAATTGTGGAAGAATCTAGGACCAAGAAGGGAGTGCTGCAAGCTTTCAATGCCACTTTCCTTTCGCTCATCCCCAAAGAGGCAGGGGCAAATCGTCCAGATAAATTCCGACCGATAGCATTATGCAATGTAATCTACAAAATAATCTCTAAAGTCATTGCCAATCGTTTGAAGCCACTCCTTCCCTCCCTGATTAGCCCGGAGCAGTCGGGCTTTGTTGAGGGTCACCAAATCCTGGACGGGGTCATCCTGGTGCAGGAAGTTCTGCACTCCCTGAAGAACTCGAGAATTCCTGGTATGTTGATCAAACTGGACATCTCAAAATCCTATGATAAACTCAATTGGGTTTTCATCCGCAGCATGTTGGAGGCACATGGGTTTTTCCAGGAGTGGGTGGATTGGGTTATGGGACTTGTCACTACCCCCTTCTTTAGCATTCTCCTGAATGGCTCCTTGACCGGCACTTTTCAATCGTCTAGAGGAATTAGGAAGGGGGACCCACTATCCCCCTTTCTCTTTATTCTCATGGCAGAAGGTCTGAGCCGCCTTCTCCAGTCTAGGGTGGAGGGTGGTGAGCTTTGAGGCATTCGCTTGACGGAGTCTCTGGAGGCTCAAACCCACCATCAATTCGTTGATGACACTATGCTCATGGGGCACCCTTCAGTCCAAGAAGCACGAAGCTTCAAAGCATGACTGAACCTATTTGCCAAAGCTTCAGGCCTTGCTGTCAACCAGGCTAAATCCCAGGTTTTTTTTCTCAACACTGCTCTCCCCACTCAGAGGAACATTCTCCGTATTCTGGGTTTTTCAAAGGGATCGTTCCCTTCCAAATATCTAGGGGTGCCCCTGAGTCCGTGCAAATTGAAGCGGATATCCTGGCTGGAGCTCCTGGACAGAATGAAACAAAAACTCTCCCATTGGACCCTAAGACCCTTGAACCTGCCCAGCAGGTTGATCCTGATTAAAGCGGTCCTTCAAGCTATGCCTACCTACTTGTTCTCGATCCTGTTAGCGCCGAAATCAATCCTGCGTGAGATTAGACACATCCAACGTATCTTCCAGTGGGGAGGTTGAGAGGAAAAAGCTAAATTTGCTCTGGTCAGCTGGGACAATGTCTGTAAGCCAAAAATGGCAGGGGGCCTAGGCTTGCGGGATCCAGAAATCATGGCAGAAGTCCAGGGGGCGAAAGTTTGGTGGCGTTGGGTCTCTCATGCAGCTGATCCTTGGGCTCGGCCGTGGACCTCTAAATATGGTCATGATAGGCCCCAACCTCAACTGAGCCACTTCAATGAAGAGCAGCAGGGATGTCCTATTTGGAATAAAGTGAGGGCTGGAAGACAAATAATTCAAAGACATAGCTTTTGGGAGATCAGGGATGGCAAGAGTGCTCGTTTCTGGGAGGACTCCTGGAACCAGCTCCCGCGGCTGTTTGATAACCCTCGTTGGGTCTCTATCCAGGATTGGTCGCGGTCGGAGGGTCGTTCCCTGGTTCAACATTTATGGTAGGATCAACGCCCTAGGGAGCGAAGGCATTGGGCTTTCACGAGAAAAACGGAGCGAGTTGATGAGGAGGATTGGCAGGCCTTCCAAGAGGAGATGCGCAAGAGGAGTATCAGACCCATGGAAGGGAATGATGTGCTGAGTTGGGGATATCTGGAAAAAGGGAATTTTAATATTAGGGAAGCTTACAACCTCCGCATTGGCCATGACGACGAGGAAAAGGACTTATGGGAAAAGATATGGACGCTCAACTTATGGCCTAAGGTCGCAACTTTCGCTTGGCTTACTGTTAAAGGCGGCATCCTCACAGGCGAGAATCTGAGGAAAAGGGGAATTCATGGCCCATCCCGTTGCTATCTTTGTTCACAGGCGGAGGAAACCACTAATCACCTCCTGGATAGCTGCCCATTCGCTGCGGCCATCTGGGACAAGGGATCTGAAGGTTTCAGAAGAAGTGATAGGAGACGTGCCCAGTCGGCTAGAACGCTAGCCGAGTGGAACCCAAATATGTTCAAAAACAGAATTATCAGGACCATCTGGAATGCCTTACCTGGAACGATCATGTGGTGCATTTGGAAAGAGAGGAATGGTCGAATTTTCCGGGACAAAAGCTCCAGTCCAGACATGGTGTGGCAAATAGTGCGGGCGAACCTCCTGGCCTCTGTTAAAAGTATGCAATGGCATGACGAGGACAAATTAATACCAGCAGACAAACTCCAAGTTGGAGAATTCTGGAGCCTGAATAAACTTCAATTGGATGAACTCCATTCGTGCCCGAAGCCTCACCAGCCAGACAGCCCGAAATCCTGGTCTCCTCCGCCTCCCATGGTCTTCAAGCTAAATTTTGACGGGGCGTCCAGGGGAAACCCGGGACCAGCTGGTTTTGGTGGCCTGTGCAGAGACGCGCGTGGCAGGATCCTCTTTGTCTTTCTGGGGGCGATCGGTCATGACTCCAATAACTCGGCCGAGTTCGAGGGGCTGCTCCAAGGCATGCATTGCTTGGTGCGTAGCAACAGTTTCCCGGCGATCATCGAAGGTGACTCCCGAATATTGATCCAGATGGTCCGTCGGTTAGCCTATGGTCGAGTCAGTGGATAGGTGGCAACCAGTTGGAGGTTGGCCAGCCGTCTGGCAGAACTTCAGAGCCTGATCCACAGCCACCCCCCGGTTTCCTTTTCTCACGTCCGACGGGCTGCCAACAAGGTGGCAGATCAACTAGCGAATGCAGGGGTCAAAGGGGAGCTGGGTACCCAATGGGGCCCTCTGGAGACTTTTGAAGGTGCATAATGGATACATAACTACCGACAGTTGGCAGCACGGGATCAACAGGGCGGTACTCAACTCACACGTCCCTGCGACGTGGAGGGCACATATGTCAGTCGGCGCGAGCACGCCACGACGATCAATCACCTCGATGAAGGCCAGCATTAATAAGGATAGCTATCGAGGACAGAGGTGGCTATCCTGGATCATTTATTCTAACCCCCAAAACGTTAGCGAGGAAATGATTGCGGAGAGGAGGGATGGGAGTTTTGACAGTGCAATCCTATCATCCAGATTGCCCTCTATGATGAAGGGTACGAAGGTACGATTCTGCGTCAGGCTAGTGACGATGAGCGGGTTCAATCCTGATGAGTCCATAATGCCTCCGCCTCCTTTTTATTGCCCGCTTGGCTGGTCCTCCAACCATCGGCACCCTGCAGTGTTCTCCTCCTTTATCTACTCCTGGTTTCCCAAGAGGCTCTTTGTTCAGGCCCAGAAAGGGCTCATGATTCGTGACTGTCGTGGTGCCCACAAGTATTTCATTCTCCAGCCAAAAATGGCACCGCGAGGGCAACTGGTGAAGGGTAAAGCTCGTACGGACCCCGAGCCGGCGGCAAGTGTTGTGAAACCTCCTCGTAGGGCGACTCGAGCCCAGCGTCAGGCCCAAGAGGAAGCGGAAATATTTAAGGATAACATCCCCCTGAAAATTCGCCGCGAGGTGGAAGATATTGCTGAGGATCTTTGGATTTCGGTGCGAAGTATGCCCAAAGACGAGCTCCGACGCGAAGTGGCGGATTGGGTTCTGGACCCTGGCTCCACTGCGGGTCGGGCAGCGGCCTATGACCGCATGTTAATGCAATATTGGGTGAACATGAAGCTTTTGGGGCACTCTTTTATGGAATGGGAAGCGAAGTCTGCCGGGGATGAGGAACCAGTTCGGGCATGGAAGCTTCATAACGGGGAGTTCCACCTTATTCATCAGAAGGTCGACATTCTGGCCTCTCGCCTAGGCGTTTCCTTCTATGCTGTAGGCAAGGGTCCTGAGGAGATGGCTCGACCTAGAGAGTGCTGCGATCAATGTGGCAAAAAGAAAAGACGGGTCTCTTCTCTTGCAGAAGGGCCTACCCCTTCTGGCACGTCTCCAGTTCCTATTCAGGCTTTGAGATCCGGCCTGCCTTCGGCGTTCCAGAAATTTGACTGATGGTGGCGATGGGATGGTTGCCTACGCAGCTGTTTCAACGCTTTCCTGGTACGGGTATGAATTGGTCCTCTTTTGTGGCTTGGAAAGCTCTGTCTGACAGTCCTGGTCTTTCGGCTTATATAGCTTTTGGATATTGTATCGCCCGTTGGGAAGGTCGGGCCTGCATGCCCTGTTGGTCAAGATATCTTAGGTTGTCGTAGGAGTTTTTTTGTTTTCAAATGAACATTGCATAGCTAGTCCTGCAGAAAATTTTGAGTCTGAATATGTAGTAGGCTGTAATTTGTATATGATCGGCACTAGTGCTGGATGCACGACCAGCCTTGCAGGGTCTATCTTGGAGCCCGGGGCTGTTAACTTTGTGTATGGCCGCCTGTAATCTTTCTGTCTTTATAATATGATGTTTTTATTTACAAAAAAAAAAGAAAAAAAAGAAACTCATATGAGGGGTGGGAATAACATAAGTTTAAACAGATAATTGTAGATAGGACTAAGCCATAGGTTTAGGCTTATCTCCTAAGGAATAAAACCATTACGATAATAAATCAAAGACTTAAACATCACTTTGGCGAGGATGAGACCAATTTGTCGCTATAAATGGAGACAACGCCAAACAAAAGACACAATCTGTCATCAAACATCAACAGGTATAGTTAAAACTTATCCATGAAATCGAATAAATAGTATGTCATGAGAAATATGAACGTGCTATAACCAACAAATTCATGTTATGACAAGATTGAATAATAAATAGTAAAACAATTTTTATTATTATGGAATATACAAGTTTGTGATAGCTCTCCTACTTGAAACTCTCATGGAGTTATTTTTAAGTCGACATAACTCTTTTTCCTATATTGAGCAATCTTCAAATTATGTTGGACATGTTTCAATGTTAGTTCCATATATTTCAATTTTTCAAGTCCTAACATTAGTCTATTGACGGGATTTCTTCAAGAAATTGGAGTATTACACTTTCATCAATACAATATCACAAATGGACTTAATCCAGCTGAAGCTTCAAAATGATTGTTATGTGCAAATTCTACCAGATTCAAATAATCTTCTCACTTACCTGGTTTATCCATTACGGACATTATAAGCATGTATTCTAAAACCTAATTTACTTTTTCTATTTGTTCATCATTCAGAGGATGATATGCAGTGCTAAAATTTAATTGCATGCATGTTATAGCTGACTTTACCACACTTGGTATATCACACCTTTATGGTCTTCCATGTCCCTCTGCAAACTCCTTGGATCCCCCTTCCTCAAGTTAGACTTTGATAGACAATAAATTCCTTGAAAAACACTTGTTTATGTGTATACGCGACTTTTAATACAATACCCACATGTACACGCAATGTTTGAGCCAATACCCATGTACATCGGGAAATGTGCATAAAAACAAAAAAAAATGGACTTTTCCTCACAAACTCTCGAATAAGTTGACTCTTGGCCTTCCATATGTCTAGAAAAAGTTGAGACTCGACCCTCCTTTGCCTATTAGAGGGCTATATATTGGGCCTCTTGGATGCATTAAAGGAGGATAATTGGAGAGTAAGGAAACTATAGTTCATTGTTTCCTCACTTGTTTATGCTTGAGTCTACGTCCCTTTGGAGCACACATTTATGCTTTTGCCAATCTTTCCTTCGCTTTGTAAGCTTTCCATTGAGATGGAGGATTGAAGCATTGGAGTCCTAGGTGGAGGACTCAGTTTCTCCATTTCAACGAGGTGCCGATAGAGTTTCTCACTGTTTTATCTTTGTTTATTATTAATATAAATATCCATTTCTTTTCCATTACATGTGTAGAACTATGCATATTTTTTCCAACGATGTATTTATATTTACTTATACATTATATATGGTTCATATATGATAGAGTAGGCCTAACACTTTGATATATAACATACTTGTCTTGTTTAATGTTGTTGAGAGTGAATTGTGAATGCAAGCATGCTGGAAAAGTTCAACGAGGATCTACGTCAATCATCTAGAATAAGGTACACTTCATATCCCTTAGTGTTAAATGTATTTATTTCTCTTGCATGTTGGATTGGATTGATTTCTGGTTTCATTCAGTCTATTGTGGTCTACCCAAAGCCATACGAAGTTTCTCTCCATAACAGAATTGGTGACTCCACTGGATCTTCATTACTCCACTTCTAGGATGGATATAATGTATTTAAGCCATCATGTTACCCCTCTGACCTCACACATTAAGGGGCATCTGTTATTTTTTATTTTACCACACTTGGTATATCACACCTTTATGGCCTTCCATGTCCCTCCATAGACTCCTTGGACCCCCCTTGTTCAAGTTATACTTTGATTAACCAAGAAAGTCCCTAAAAAACACATGTTTATGTGTATATGTGACTTTTAATCCAATACCTATGTGTACACGATATTTTGAGCCAAAACCTACGTACATCGGGAAATGTGCATAAAAAAAAACAATTGGAGTTATAATCATAGATTTCTGAATAACTTGACTCTTGTCCTTCCATATGCCTGGAAAATGCTCCAAAATCGAACCTCCATTTCCTATTGGAGTGATATATATTGAGCCTCTTGGATGCATTGAAGGAGGATAATTTGGAGAGAAAGGAAACTATAGTTCATTGTTGCCTCACTTGTTTATGCTTGAGTATGCATCCCTTTGTCCCTTTGGATAACACATTGCTGTTCTTCCCAAGATTTCCTTTGCTTTGTAAGCTTGTCATTGATATGGAGGATTGAATAGGTGGAGACCCAGGTGGAGGTCTCTGTTTCTCCATTTCGACGAGGTGCTGATAGAGTTTTTCATTGTTCTATCTATGTTGATTATTAATATAAATATCCATTTCTCATCCATTACATGTCTATAACTATGAATATTTTTTCCATGGATGTGGTTATTTTTTCTTATACATGATGGTTTATATAGACTAGAGTATGCCTAACAATTTGATATATAGCATGTGTGTCTTGTTTGTTGTTGTTGAGAGCGAATTGTGAATGAAAGAATGTTGGAAAATATCAACGCGGATCTAGATCAATCGTCCATAATAAGGTACGCTTCATATCCTTAGTGTTAGATGTATTTATTTCTCTTGCATATTGGAATGGATTGATTTCCAGTGTTAATCAGTTTGTTGTGGTCTACCCCAAGCCATAGGAAGTTTCTCTCCATAACAATGCCTAGTACTTTAAATAAATCCTTCCAAAAGTTTCCCGTAAATTTTGCATCTCTGTCCGAAAATACTATTTTAGGTACACCATGCAATATGAAAATTTCCTTCATAAAAATATTAGCAATATTAATAAACCTTATATGTAGACTTTACTGGAATAAAGTGGGCTTCCTTACACAATTTATCTACCATGACCATGATTGAGTCATGTTGGTTAACATTTTTAGGTAACCCAATTATGAAATCCATACTGATAAATTCCCATTTCCATTCTAGAATAGGTAATTGTTGTAACAATCCAGATGGATGCTGATGTTTAGCCTTTACCTATTGCATTCAATACATCGTTTTAAATATTCTGCTACTTCCTTTTTCATATTAGGCCAAAATACATCATTCCTTGTCATGGTAATCATATTATGATATCCAAGATGTCTTGAATAAGGTATTTTATGTAATTCATTGATAATAATTAATTTAATATCCTCTGAATTAGGTATATTTAATCTTCTTTTTTGTAATAATAACCCATTTTTATTCAGACTAAAATCAATTTTTACTCGACTTACTTCATTTTCTACAATCTTCTCTTTTAATTTCTAATACTCTTTTATCAAACTTCACTTTTAATTTTATCTTCTAAATATGTTTCATACCTCCTGCTTATTGTTCCATACAAAAAAAAATCATGACGACTTAGAGCGTCTACCACTTGATTCTTTATTCCTTTTATATGTTTTATTTCATAATCGTACTTGCTTAAAAATGATAATCACCTAGCTTGTCTAGCGTTAAGATTTTGTTGATCGAATAAGTATTTTAAACTTATATTTTCAGACATTAATACAATATATTTCCTATGAAGTAGTGTCGCCACATTTTAAGTGCATGAATGACTACAACTAACTCTAGATCATGAGTAGCATAATTATTTTCATGTTCCTTGAGATTCCTAGACTCATAGGCTATGATATACTTTTCCTGAATTAGTACTCCACCTACACCTTCTTTGCATGCATCCGTACATACAACAAAATATTTAAATGATCATCAATTTTTATAATAGGAGATATTGTTAATAAGTGTTTTAATTTATTAAAACTCTCTTCACATTTTTCATTCCAATCAAATTTATAACATTTCTTTTGTAATGAAGTTATAGGATATGCTATCTTAGAAAATCCTTTAATAAATTTACGGTAGTAGCCAGTAATCCCCATAAATGATCTTATATCAGTTACATTCTTAGGAATAGGCCATTCAGTGATAGCTTTAATTTTATCAGGATCTACTCATATCCCATCCTTAGACACCACATGTCCTAAATATTAAATTCTTTCTTTGAAAAAGTCACAATTACTAAACTTGGGAAACAATTGTTCTTCCCTTAACACTTGTAGGATTATTTTTAAGTGTTCTTCACTCTCTTGTTTATTTTTAGAATAGTTTAATATGTCGTCGATAAAGACAACTATAAGTCTATCTAAGTATTTACTTCATATGTTGTTCATTAAACACATAAAAGATGTTGGGGCATTTGTTAACCCAAATTGTAACTGTAAAATACCGCTTACTGTAACTTTTCAAACTTCCACTTTCGAAAATACAAATAATACATGAATATATATAAATATTGATAAAATATATATGATGATAATTACATTAAGGCTCGCATTTATAGGCTTGAGCATGTGTAGTGAAGGGTTACAGCCTTTCACTTAATAATTTATAACTATAATTAATATATTATTTTATATTTATTACACTCTTCGTTAAGAGTTTAGTTATTTAATTATTAGTAGTTATTTATTTTTTATTTATTATATATTTTTGTTCATTACATTTCCTCTCCCTTAGAATTCATTTGTCGTCAAAGCACAATTATGGAATACTTTATCCCTTTTTCTTGCTTTTAATGCTTTCTCATGACATTGTGTGTTGGTAGTTGCAACACTCGACAAAATAAGACAATACGTTCTTTTAAACATTATGTGGAAATGTTGCATCATTTGTGAAGACGTCCATCCGAGATCTACCTTTAACAAAATTGTTTGCGAATCGATTGTCGGGAGTTATTGATTTTGTCTTTTCTCTTTGTAGGAATAATAGTGATAATTTTCCTTTTGATCTTGTTGTCTATCATAACGACTCTTGTGATTTAGATGGAAATATGGAACTCGAATCTCCTGTGAAGTGTTTACTAGAACTTCAACTATTGGTGCTTCTAACGATTTTGTAATTGTTTTTCGGCACTATTTCATGTTGATCCTTGTAGTGACGTGACAATAAGATTGTTCTTTTGAACCTTGATGATATTTTCATTGCTTCCCTTTTTTATGTTTGAATTTGAGCCTTTGATGACTTCTCTATTGTGTTAGTCACTGTTTCTTTGTCGACACTTGATCTCTTGCAATATAGCATTTCTTGTAAAGATTTATTCTCCTGCTTTAGATTCATAACTTGTATAAGAATGTCCCGATTAACTTCCTTTAAGTGTAAGAGTTCTTCTTTATAGTTTGACTTGACGACGTCATATTGATTTCCTTGATTTTTGGGTTCTCTTTCTTTTAAGTTTTTTATTTGCTCTAACAATTCCTTATTAACCCTTTTTAAAGAAGATATTTCTTCATATTTTCATGATAATTCTTTTTGAAGATCTCAATTCTCCTCTTATAACTGTTGATTGCATTGAAACTTATCCTTTTCCTTCTTGATTTGTAGAAGTAATTTTGGGTTATGATCTCTTAGACGAGAGATCTCTTCTTTTTTACCTGCAATAACCTTGTTGAAATCGTTTTGTATTGTCTGTATTGATTTCTCATTCCCCTCCAATAACATATTTGATATTTCTTTGAAGTCTTTAGGTGATGTGACCTCTGATTATGTCTTTATGTTAATGTCCGACAATGTGATTTTTTTCTTTCTGTAGGGGAATGTCAGAAACATTTTTTCATCTTTTAAGATAAAAGTGCCCAATGTTTTTAGCCATGGTAATCCAAAAACCAGATCATCGTTACTACTCCACAAGGATTTAACTATAAATTGTGAAACACCAGTATAATCTCCAATGTTCCATTGTAAATCGTTTATTGCATATTCTTTGTTATTCGAAAAGTCTAACCTTTCACTTATATTTTTCCTCTAATCGCTAGCTCATTAGAAAATTCATCACTAATAAAATTATTAGGTTCAGCGGGAGAAATAGAAATAGTAATGTTTTTCCCTCTATTTGTTCCTTTTATTTGGAGTAACATTGAAACATAAGTTTTTAAAGTGCTTGGAAATGTTCCTTTTTTTTGCCATAAGACTCCATTTTATTTTGTTTGTGTCGAAATTTTAGTTATTTATTTTGGACTTTACTTCTTTATATGCTTTAAACTTTTCACCTTCCAAATTCTAGTGCTTAACTTTTATTTTTTCCCCTTAAGTTTTGTAAAATGTGAGTAGTTTGGGTGGTTGGGAAGAATGAGTGTTACCTTCCCCACCTAAGTTCAAATCTCACTTACTTCTTAGTACAAATTATTATGTACTTTATTTTTTTATTTTTTTCCCCTTAAGTTTTGTAAAATATGAGTAGATTGGGTGATTGGGAGGAATGAGTGTTACATTCCCCACCTAAGTTCAAATCTCATTTGCTCTTTACTAGTAATTATTATGCACTTTTATATTCAAACCCAAACCCACTTTGAGAAACCACGTGTGGTTTTAGTTTTGTCCTTTTTTTAACTTTTACCTTTTTTGTATTAAGGACGATGTCCTGTTTTTTTGGGAAACCCTAATAGTGGTTAAAAACCAAATTTACACAATATGTAAATAATGTCCAAGGACCGTATAGGTCTGATAACACTATAACGATAAAATACCATTTATTGTAACTTCTCAAACTTCCACTTTCGAAAATACAAATAATGCATGAATATATATAAATATTGATAAAATATATATGATGATAATTACATCGAGGCTCGCCTTTATAGGCTTGAGCATGTGTAGTGAAGGGTTACAGACTTTTACTTAGTAATCTATAACTATAATTAATATATTATTTTATATTTATTACACTCTTCGTTAAGAATTTAGTTATTTAATTATTAGTAGTTATTTAGTGTTTATTTATTATATATTTTTGTTCATTACACAAAGGGAATTACTACAAACTCATAATGACCATATCTGGTTCTAAAAACAGTCTTTAAAATATCCTCGTCCTTGATTCGTACTTGATGGTATCCGAATCTCAAGTCTATTTTTGAAAAAAATGTTGCCCCTCGAAACTGATCAAATAGATCCTCAATACGAGGCAAAGGATATCTATTTTTAATTTTAATTTTAGTTAGTTGTCTATAATCTATATACAACCGTAAAGTTCCATCTTTTTTCATTACCAACAAAACTGGTTCTCCCCAAGGGAAAACACTAGGTCAAATGTATTTTTTATTGATTAATTCCTTTATTTGTGATTTTAGTTCAGTAACATCTACCATATTCATATGATAAGGAGCCTTTGATGTTGGTACTTCCCCTAGTGCCAAGTCAATTGTAACTTTTCATAGGTAGTCTGTGAATATCTTCTGCAAATATATATTTAAAGTCTTTTAAAAATGGTATGTCTTCTACATTAAGTTGATTTTTTTCCTCTTTATCGTCCATTATGTAAACTGCAAAAAATTTGCAACCTTTACGAACAAACATTTTCATTTGTAAGGCTGAAATTTCTGTTATGGAAACTCTCATGGGAATCCCTTTTATAACAATAGTATACCTTTATCATCCAAACAGGAGAATGTTTTATCATAATAGTTTAAAATAACTCGATGTTTCTCTAACAAATCCATTCCTATTAGTAAATCATAAGATCCTTGAGGTAGAATATTTAAATCAGCATGTGTTTTAAAACCATTCATAATAGAATCACTTTTTTTCACGGAACTAGTTACTTTTCACTTTGTGCATGTAGTAAGTTGAACTAACCAATATTTTTCAAATTTATCTTGTTGTAATCTGTATAGTTCTACAATTCTTGGAAATACATAACTTAAGCTTGCACCTAGATCAATCAATATAGAAATGGGTTTATCTTTCAACATACCTTCGATTTCGATCATAGACGTTTGATGTTCTCCAATGTTGCATTGATTCTAATCATGCTCCTTTCTATATATTCCAATGTAGTAGCTTATTGAATTGTATGTACATTATTAATACTTTTCCTTCTTCCAAGCCAATCTTTAAAGTAATGTAGTTCACCACATTCCCAACATTTTAATGGTTTTCTTTGTGCAATATTTGTGTTAAAAGTAGTGTACATTTCCCTTTCTTTTATTACTACAAGATTCTGTTGTTTATAATATTTAAAGTTATTCCCCTGGTATCCTCGATAATTATTTCCAGAATTCTTATAAAACTTAGTACCTTTCTTTTTTTGTTCAAAATTTTCAAGTATTTTATTTTTCCAACTAGGTATGTTCTCTTATTTGTTTTTATTTTGATCATAGCATAAATTTTGTTTTTTCATGGCCTCTTCTATAGTTTTCAGATTATCATATTCGATTCTCTCTTTAAACATAAGAGGTAAACAACTGAGGAAACACTGACTTTTTGGTTTTTCATCGATAATGCAAGGTACATAATGTAATAAACTTAAGAATTTGTTGAAAACTTCTTTCATGGTCATTGCACCTAATCATAATTCATATAAATCTTTATCATTTTCTTCATAATACTGTTTCGATAAGTATTTTCTTTAAAAACATTTCTTAAAATATTTCCACGTTACATAACGTTCTTTAATTATTTTCACTCTTTTTATATATTGCCACCAAATATCAGCCTTTCTTGTCAAATTATAAATTGTCATTTTTTCTTTTAGTTCATTCGAATAATTATGGATCTAGAAGTACTTTTCATCCCAGATAGCGAAGCTTCGACTTCTTATCCCTTTTCAATTTGTCCATTGAACATAGGAGATTTTATATTTCAAAACTCACCAGTAATCTCTTCATATGGTTTATATTTCTTTTTCCACTGATTACTATCGCTACTTTCACTAGAATACTTATATTTTTCCTTACTATGTTCACTGATTCTTTGCTTGAAGATTCAATCTCGTGATTAGAAAATTCTAGTTTCCTTACCTTACATTTATAAGGTGCAGTTCTTGCCATATTTAATTCGGGTCCTTTATTAATTTGTTCTTCCTTACTAAGTAGTTTAGTTAGCAAAACATTATTTAATTCTTCCAATGCTTTTAAAAATCGTTCATTATCTTCCTTAACTCGTTTCAATTCGTCCTTTAAATATTTTACCATTTGTAGGAGTTCATATGGGTTAGCATTCCTACTTTCATTCAGAGTCACCCATATTTCACTGTCACCAATATTACCTTTTTCATTGCTTTTTGAATCTTTAGAATGTGATTCTCCTTCAGTATACATTTCCACATTTGTCACGATTCCTCAACATCAAGGTTATTCTTCTATTCCTGTTTGTAAAGAGAGTCAAACCATCACAATATAATTAGTTTTATGGTTTATATTAGTTTGAGTGTTGGTATTTTAAGGCCAAGTGTTGTAACTATGCTTTGATACCATTCTGTCACATACCCATAAATTAAACCATAAAAATTTTCTTCTTATAATTTAAGTACTTATTCATCCCAAATTGTTCTCTTAGTCGTTAGATCATTTTTACTTGTTTTCAAGGAATATACTTATATGGACTTCTTACTTGTTTGACGATAGGGCTAGTTGTCCATCTGACGCTCACTCTAAATAAGATGACAACTGGGTTTGCAGCCCTCACCAAGGTGATATGTTAATGTTTTAAGTCGATGAATGGTTTAGTTTTGTTTACCTAGGATTCAATCCTAGACTTTGGAATTTAGTTCCAAATCTATACATTGCTAGACTTATGTTTTATGTGTTATTTTAAATTTTTAAATCCTACCTTCATAATGTGTTGGAATTTGGTGGTGTAAAATTCTTGTGGGATGTACAAGTGATGTGGGCATAATCTACAAGGTATTCCTATGTTTTAAAAAAATTTATGCCAAGGTTTGGCATGTGGCCACAGGAGAGACAAGGTGGAGGCCAGGTTTCAAGGGGGGAGGTTTTAATGAATTGTTAAATTTCTTTTTCATAAGCCTTGGCTACAAGTTGACACTGCAGCTAGACATAATGAATGAAGTGGCTGTCTCACATCCTATTTGGTGGGTAGAACTCATCTTGGCCCTCCATCTATACCTTATCAGATCCTTATCTTTAGAAATATCTTGTATGGTTCTAAGACACATTTAATTGGTCATAATGGTTTTGTTTTCTCGTTTTTGGTGGTGGTTTATGGAGGTTTTTCTCTAAGACGCCTTACTGCACAGTGCTACATGCAGTGACCTCATTTATCAATATGATATGTCTTCCATTGTTTAATTGGTTTATTGAAAGTATACATTATCTTTTAAATATTTTTAATGGTTTTTTAGTGGCATTTTAAGGTAGTTAATGGCCGCTTGGATTCCATTTAGAAAATAGGTTTATGGAAACCTCCACGAGACTTGACCCCGCGACCAGCGATAATTTTAGCGGTGAATTTTAGCCCAGTGGGCTATTTTTCCATGTTTTTAACCCAAAAAAGATTCGCCATTTTGCATTTTTTGAAGCCATGTTTTGACCAATTTTGATGGGGTGAAATGTTTTCACCCTAAAAATCACCAAATTATTATATAAACGATATAAAATCCTTGGAAATTAAAATATTTTTTGAAAAATATTGCCAATCATTTTATAGTTGGTGTTTTGAGAATTGGTAATATTCACCAACATTTAGACACTTTTAAATAAGTATGGTTACTTAAAATCATCCCTTCCTGCGACCTCCAGCTTGATGTTCCAATGACTTAAACGTGGGAACCTTTGTGTGCTTACTTTGATTTCTAGCAGAGGGATTCCCAAGCCAATTAGAATTTAGCAGGTAATTTCTAGCATGTTCCAATGACTTAAACGTGGGAACCTTTGTGTGCTTACTTTGATTTCTAGCAGAGGGATTCCCAAGCCAATTAGAATTTAGCAGGTAATTTCGTTTTTCCTTTAAGTCTATACACTTTATTTCAAATGAAGATTTAGTAGGTTCCAACAAGAACTAACTCGAAAGTTTGATTGTGCAGGGCAGAGGAAGATGAGAGATATAGGAGGATAAAATCCTTGGCCATATGTGTGTTTAGTGAAGGTATGACCTACATCCTTGCATCGTCTATTTAAGGAATTTATTTCAATTTCACAATTTAAGGAAATGTATTAACATTACAACTTGGTTATGGAAGGGGAGGCCAGGGTTCCAATGAGAGGTCACCCAAAAGTTTGTGGAAGATCATGGCCTTATATTTACAGCCCAAGCCCTCAATCAAAGTAACTTCCTCAGTAAAAATGTGTAGGGTTTAAGTTTTCATTCTTATATGCAAGGTAACAATTTTGGTATTGGATTAACAGATAACTTACAACCTTTATAAAATGTGGATAAAGGGTAAACGTATGGGAAAGCAAAACTGGCGATAGGATTACCTCATCTCAAGTTCATCCTTATTTTGTCTTTTGGTGAGGAACCCTATCCTTATACCCTGCTTATCAAAAACAATTTATAAATTAAGTGATTGCACTTTGTACTAACGTTAGCAATTTTGTGTGCATATAACCAATGGCGTGGCTACTTCAAATGTGCATTTGGATCGATTCTTCAGTTTCATGTATGCCTCAATTTAAAGTATGCAGATATGTAGAGCTTCAGGGTTACTATGTTTCAAAGTGTTAGGAAAAAATGGCTTTACAACCTCTATCGATTTAAGATAAATTTGATTAATAAAATGTTGGGTCTCTATTTCGATTTGGAAATCCATCGTGATTTGGTAAAAATAGGATGTGAATATATTTCTTGGATCTTTTAGTTAGATGTTTGGTTTGGATCTGTTAAGATGTTAGTTAATTACTTTGTTTTAGATCTACTTATTTTTCTTTATATATAAAAGTTAAAATAGAGTCTTATTGTATGTAAATTTACATTTTATTTAAAACATATATGATGTCTCTATAGGAAGCCTTACAACTCAAAGATGTCATGATTATATTATTAAATTAATTAATTAATTTATACCTTACTATATATAAATATGAGAAGAGAAGCCTCTAGGCTCTCCTAGTTATGTCTATATTTTGTTCAAGAATGAAGAGTTTGATTGATAGTTAATTAGCTTAACAATGGGATCTTTAGTAGAAGATTGATATAATTTAGAATTTAAATTTATTTGCATTCTTTATAAGAAAAGTAATTACAATCACTCCATTTTTTTGCATATGAAAATTAACTCCGTGCATATGAAAAAATAACTACTAACATAGTATAAGGAAAAATAATAATAAACATGTTTAAAGGAAACTAATTAGTGTATTGCATAATCTGAGTTTATAGAAACACTCAGAATTTATAATCTACTTTCATACTATTATTATCAAGAATAAAATAATATATGAATTTAGTAAAGAACTTGTCACCACCATATCACTGCTGACAAGAAAACATAGCTGAAAATTTCATTTCTCCCAACCAACTCCTAGAGTATCCAAAATTTACTTACTTCAGAACCGCCGAGCCTGTTTGTTGAACCACAAGGGAAAATTATGATGAATACGTCATCTCTTTGGATCAATATATTATTTCTCTATCCATCACCAACATCCTTCTTCTTCAATGGACATACTATTTTATAGTATTTTCCATAGGTCTTGGTCATTTATGAGCCTCCTGCTCTTTAATTCTCCACAAGGAGTCTTGACCTGATTTTGGGGAAGATGCCTCCTACATCACCTGAGTTCTCACTCAACAACTTTTTCCATTTTTCGTTTCCCCTTGTGGGTCAACAAACACTATTGTTAAGGAAATGCTCCTATGGTTGGGGTTGAGGCCACCAACGTACTAGGGGTATAAAGATCGATATACAAAGATTTGCAATCATAAATTAAACAAGGTTTCAAGGGTTAGAAGGGTCCGTACCTTAAAAACTAAAGGCTGATCCAAGATTTCTTTTTATCCTTCCTCTTTCTCTCCAATCTATGAGGCCTGCAAAAACAACTTCAAACCTTCCTCAAACCAATTTGACCACATCTAAAGTAATGATAGTCAAGTTAATATGAAACCCTAATTCGATTAACATCAACATCTGATCATAAAAATATATTTAATACCCATTACACAATGATTTGGAAAGGGAAAAACATCACATATTTATTAATCAATAGAATAAATACAAGATATACCTTCTCCTTGTGCAAGGCACTTCGTGAAACCTTCGATCTAGATCTCCTTCTTATATTCTCCAAGAATCTTAGCCTCCAAGATCTGCAACAAAGGGAGATGAGAACTAGGTCAAAGGTAGGAGGGATGAGAGTCCCAATTTCACCAGCAGAACAATTAAAAAGGCTAAGTCCCCTTTCATGGACACCTCTCCCTCTCTTATATAGTATTATGAAGAGTTAGGGTTGAGGATGGATCAGTGACAACCGAAGGAGCAGTTCCAAAACTACCCAAACGACCTAAATTTGAGATTTTTCCATTTTTTTATATTTTTTGACTACTATAGGAGATATTTGCAGGTTTCCTTACCAAATTCATGAGGGAAACACAGGTTTCCTTCATCAAACTTGCAAATGGGTAAAAAAAATCCATTATTTAGGGTATTTACAAGCATTTTCAGGAGTTGGTGTCTTCTGGAAAGTTGATTCTTGGTCTGATACATTTCCAATGGTTTATAGAAGAGGTTAAAAATAGTTACATAACTCCAAGTATGCCCCTTCCATACACTGGTGTCCTTTTAGTAACTAACAATAACTTTCATGAAGTGTCATCATGGAACTGTCGTCATGCGACGAAAACATGTAAAAGGAATCAAGGACAGAGAAGTGCCATTTTGGGATATAACAAACACTCTTTTGAGGGATACTTTAGTTCTAAATTCTCTCAATTATTAAATTATTCAATAATAATAATTCCATTCCATTTATTTTAACTTTATTTTTCAAAATATTTAAAAAAATATATTCAAAGTAATAAACAATTTAACAATTGTTTTGTGTATTACATACACCTCCCCTTTAAGGATAACATCATCCTTGGTGTTATTATTTCTTCATCCTTTTATTATTCCATTATTTCATTCTGATATAGAATTGGATATTATTCTCGCATATTACTTTCCAATTCCCAAGTGGACTCTTCTGGGCTAAGGTGCTTCCATTTCACCTTGACTTGTCTGATGTTATGGTTCCAGAGTAAAACGTCTCTCATGTTAAGAATACGTTATGGTTCCTCTTGAAATTCTCCTTCGGGTTCCACCTGTATAACATTCCAGTTAATCACATGAGTAACATCATGAATGGATTTCTTTAAAATTGAAACATGAAAAATGTTATGTACTTCTATTGTAGGTGGTAATGCTAATTGATATAGCATCGGTGCAATTCTTACTAAAATTTCAAATGGTCCACAATACATGGGTACCAATTTTGAGTATTTTCCCAACCTTAAGGATCTTTTTTTCTGGGTTTTTACCTTTACATAAACAGGTTCTCCTACCTGGAACTCTTGTGGAGTTGTTTTTAAGTCGGCATGACACTTTTTCCTATCTTGGGAAACCTTCAAATTATGTTGTACCTGTTTCACTGTTAGTTCCATATCTTTCAATATTTCAAGTCCTAACATTAGTCTGTCGACATGAATGCTCCAAGAAATTAGATTATTACACTTTCTTCCATACAATATCTCAAATGGACTTAATCTAATTGAATATTGAAAAATGATTGTTATATGCAAATTCTACCATATGAAAATAATCTTCCCACTTATCTGGTTTATGCATTACGTACATCCTAAGCATGTCTTACAAAAATTGATTTACTCTTTCCATTTTTCCGTTAGTTTGAGGATGATATGTTGTGCTAAAATTTAATTGTGTGCCTAATCCTTTAAATAAATCCTTGAAAAAATTTCTCGTAAATTTTGCATCTTCATCCGAAATACTATTTTAGGTACACCATGCAATCTGAAAATTTCCTTCATAAAAATATCAGCAATATTAATAGCCTTATATGTAGAATTTACTAGAATAAAGTGGGCCTCCTTACTCAATTTATCTACCACGTCCATGATTGGGTCATGTTTCTTAACATTTTTAGGTGACCTAGTTATGAAATCCTTACTCATGATTTCCCATTTCCATTTCAAAATAGGTAATGGCTGAACAATACGACTGGATGTTGATGTTCATCATTTAACTTTTGAAATTCAATACATCGTGCTAAATATTCTCCTGCTTCCTTTTTCATTTTAGGCCAAACGAAATCCTTCCTTGTCATGTTAATCATTTTCTGATATCCAGGATGTCTTGAATAAGGCATTTTATGTAATTCAACCATAATAATTAATTTAGTATCCTCTAAATTAGGTATATATAATATTCTTTTGTGTAATAATAACCCCTTTTTATTTATACTAAAATCTACTTTTACTCGATTTACTTCATTTTCTGTGGTCTTCTCTTTTAATTTCTGATACTCTTTATCAAATTTTTATGCACTTTTAATTTTATCTTCTAAATCTATTTCGTACATGATTCTTTCTGTTGCATACAACAAATGTGCATGATGGCTTAGTGCGTCTACCACTTTATTCTATTTTCCTTTTATATGTTTTATTCCAAAATATTATTCTCTTAAAAATGATAATCACCTAGCTTATCTAGCGTTAATATCATGTTGATCGTATAAGTATTTAAAACTTATATTATCATACATTATTAAAAATATCCTTCCTATGAGGTAGTGTCTTGGCATATTAAGTCCATGAATGATCGCAACTAACTCTAGATCATGAGTAGCAACATTCTTCTCGTGTTCCTTAATCTTCCTAAACTCATAGGCTATGACATAATTTTCCTGAATTAGTACTCGACCTACACCTTCTTTGCATGCATCCGTACATACAACAAAATCTTTAAATGGATCAAGAATTTTTAGAACATGAGTTGTTGTTATTAAGTGTTTTAATTTATTAAAACTCTCTTCGCATTTTTTGTTCCAATTTTATTTTTTACCTTTATTTTGTAATGATGTTATAGGATATGCAAGTATCTTAGAAAATGCTTCAATAAGTTTATGGAAATATCCTCTAATCCCCATAAATGATCTTATATCAGTTATGTTCTTAGTAACATGCCATTCAGTCATAGCTTTAATTTTATCAGGATCTATTGATATCACATCCTTAGACACCACATGTCCTATATATTGAATTTTGTCTTTGAAAAAGTCACACTTGCTAAACTTGGAAAATAATTGTTGTTCCCTTAACACTTGTAGGATTATTTTTAAGTGTTCTTCATGATCTTGTTTATTTTTAGAATAGATTAATATGTTGTTGATAAAGACGACTATAAATTTATCGAAGTATTTACTTAATATACTATTCATCAAACAAATAAAAGTTGTTAGGGAATTTTTTAACCGAAAGGGCATTTTGACAAACTCATAATGACCATATATGGTTCCAAAAGTAGTCTTAAAAATATCCTCATCCTTGATCTGTACTTGATGGTATCCATATCTCAAGTCTATTTTTTAAAAGATTGTTTCCCCTCAAAACTGATCAAATAGATCGTCGATACGAGGCAGAGGATATCAGTTTTTAATTGTCATTTTATTCAGTAATCTATAATCTATACACAACTATAAAGTGCCATATTTTTTCTTTACAAATAAAACCAGTGCTCCCTAAGGGGAAACACTAGGTCGAATGTATTTTTTGTTGATTAATGTATTTGTGATTTTAGTTCAATAATATCTACGATATTCATCTGATAAGGAGCCTTTGATGCTAGTACTTCCCCCCATACCAAATCAATTGCAAAATATATATCTATTTTCGTAGGTATTCCTGGAATCTCTTCCAAAAATATATCTTTAAAGTCTTTTAAAAATAGTATGTCTTCTACATTAAATTGATTATTTTTATCTTTATCATCCATTATGTAAATATTTATCATCCATTATGTAAACTGCAAAAACTTTGCAACCTTTACAAACATACATTTTCATTTGTAAGGCTGAAATTTTTCTTATGGTAAATATTCTAGGAATCCCTTTTACAACAATAGTATTACCTATATCATCCAAACATGAGAATTCCTTATCATAATAATTTGAAATAACTCTATGTTTCTCTAAGCAACCCATTCCTATGAGTAAATCATAAGATCCTAGAGGTATAATTTTTAAATGAGCATGTGTTTTAAAACCATTCATAATAAAATCACATTTTTTCATGAAGCTAGTTACTTTTTTCTTTGTTCTTGTAGCAAGTTGAACTAACCAAGAATTTTCAAATTTATGTTGTTGTGATATGTATAGTTGTACAATTATTGGCAATACATAACTTAAACATGCACCTAGATCAATCGGTATAGAAATAGGTTTATATTTTAACATACCTTCAATTTCGACCATAGATGTTTGATTATCTTCTTTCCTGTTCTCCAATGTTGCATTGATTCTCGGCATGCTCCTTGCTATATATTCCACTATAGTAGCTTCACCACACTCCTAACATTTTAATGGCTCCCTTTTTGCAGTATTTTTGCTAAAATTAGTGGGTATTTCCCTTACTTTTATTGCTGCAGGATTCTGCTGTTTATCATTTTTAAAGTTACTCCCCTGGTATCCCCAATAATTATTTCCATAATTGTTATAAAACTTAGTTACTTTATTTTTTTGTTCAAGATTTTCACGTCTTTTATTGTTCCAATTAGGTATGTTCTATTGTTTGTTTTTATTTTCATCATAGCAAAAGTTTTCTTTTTCCATGGCCTCTTCTAGATTTTTTGGATTATCATATTCGATTCTCTCTTTAAACATAAGACGTAAAAAACTAAGGAAATGTTATATTTTTGGTTTTTCATCGATAATGTAAGGTACATAATGTAATGAACTTAAGAATTTGTTGCAAAGTTCTTTCATTGTCATTGCACCTAATCATAATTCATAGAATTCTTTATCTTTTTCTTCGTAATATTGTTCCAATAAGTATTTTCTTTTAAAATATTTCTTAAACGTTTTCCACGTTACATAACGTTCTTTAATGCTTTTCACTTTTTTTATATCTTTCTACCAGATATCAACCTTTCTTGTCAAATTATAAATTGCCATTTTTTCTTTTAGCTCATCTGAATAATTATAGATCTGGAAGTACTTTTTCATCCCATAGAGCCAAGCTTCGACTTCTTCTCCCTTTTTGATTTCTCCATTGAACAAAGGAGGTTTGATCTTTTAAAACTCACCGATAATCTCTTCATATAGTTTATATTTCTTTTTTGTGTTGATTACTATCGCTACTTTCACTAGAAGCCTTATATTTTTCCTTACTTTGTTCAGCTGATTCTTCACTTGAAGATTCAGTCTCGTGATTAGAAAACTCTAGTTTTCTTACCTTACACTTATAAGGTGCAGTTCTTGCCATATTTAATTCAGGTACTTTATTATTTTCTTCTTCATTACTATATAGTTTAGTTAGCATAACATTATTTAATTCGTCTCGTGCTTTTAAAATTCATCCATTGTCTTCCTCAACTCGTTTCAATTCCGCCTTTAAATATTTTAATATTTTTAGGAGTTCAGATGGGTTATCATTCCTACTTTCATTCAAATTCACCTAGATTTCACCATCTCTAATACTAAATTCTTCATTGTTTTCTAGATCTTTAGGATGTGATTCTCCTTCAGCAAACATTCCCACATTTGTCACGATTCTTGCAAAATCAAGGTTATTCTTCTCTTCTTGTTTGCAATGAGAGTCAAACCATAAAAATAGAATTAGTTTTTTGGTTTATATCGTTTTGAGTGTTGGGATTTTTAAACCAAGTGTTGTAGCTGTGCTCTGATACCATTCTGTCACATACCCGTAAATTACACCATAAAAAATTCTTCTTACAATTTAAGTACTTATTCATCGCAAATTGTTCTCTTAGTCATAAGATCATTTTTACTTGTTTGCAAGGAATATACTTATATGGACTTCTTACTTGTCTAACAACAAGGCTAGTCATCTATCCAATGTTGAATCTAACTAAGATCACAACTGGGTTTGCAACCCTTGCCAAGGTGATATGTTAATGTTTTAAGTTAATGAGTTATTTAGTTTTGTTTACCTAGGATTAGTTCCTAGAATTTGGACTTTAGTTCCAAAGCTATATGTTTCTATACTTATGTTTTATGTGTTATTTTAAAGTTTTAAACCCTACCTTCATAAGGTGGTAGCATATAGTGGTGTAAAAGTCTTGTGGGATTTACAAGCGATGTGGGGATAAATTAAGGTATGACTATGTTTTAAAAACGTTTATGCCAAGACTTGGCATGTGGCCACGAGAGTGACAAGGTGGAGGCCATCTTGTCAGGAGGAGGTTTTAATGAGGTTTTAATGAAGTGCTAAATTTCTTTGTCATAATCCTTGGCTACGAGTTGATAGCGCAACCAGGAATAATGAATGAAGTGGCTACCTCGCATTCTTTATGGTGGGGACAACTGATCCTAGCCTTCCATCTGAACCATGTCGGATCCTTATTGTTGGAAAGATCTTTTAGGGTTTTTAGTCACATTTACTTGGTCATAAGGGTTTTTTTCTCTGGTTTACATTGGTGGTTGTTGGAGGTTTTTCTCTGAGACAACTTACTGTGCAATGGTGCATGTAGTGACCTCACGTATCAATATGACATGTATGTCATTGTTTACTTGGTTTATTGACAGTATACACAGTGTTTTAAATATTTTTAATTATGTTTAATTGGTATTTTAAGGTGGTTAAAGGTTGCTTGGCTTCCATTTAGAAAATTCGTCTATGGAAACCTCCACAAGACTCGACCCTGCGACCTCCAACTTGACGTTCCAAGGACTTAAAGGTGGGAACCTGGTGTGCTTACTTCGATTTCTAGTAGATGACTTCCCAAGCCAACCATAATTTAGTGGGTAATTTTGTTTTTCTTTTAAGTCTATACTCTTTATTTCAAATGTATATTTAGTAGGTTCCAACAAGAAATAACTCGAAAGTTTGATTGTGCTTTTAATTCCATACAATAAAATCTAATGGTCTATGTCCTTGACAAGATAACCCAAGATAACCCTTTTTGTGTTTTAAATAGTACCATTTAATAAATAATATATTACCCTCATGGATAATAAGCTCGATTCCTTTCTTCCTTTACTTTGTAATAATAAAGAGCTTTAAGCATGAACTTTATTGCAAGGTAGGTATTTACAATATGCTTGCTAATCTCACATTAACCATGGAACTCATTCTCCCAGAATCCCCAAGAATATTGGGGGCTTAATAATCCTTTGACATAACAATATGCACTTAACTATACATGAATAGAATTGTCCTTCTCTTCAAGAGAAGTCATTCTTTCCTACATAGTTACTTTCTAAACCATAAGTACATTAAACGGGATAGGGAAAAAGAGTTGGTATTATCCTTAAAAGATATCGTCCTGATATCCCCCTCTGCACATAGTATATCCCCCTCTACACATAGTGTCTAACTGTATAAATAAAACTAAACAAGGATTGGGATTGACCTTTCTATTGAGGCCATCCCTGATCTGTAGAGAGAATGAGATAAACAAATTTGCAAAGGATTATTCATATATGTAGATATATACAACCGAAGGAACTGGAATCAATACTCTTAACGAGGCCAACTCCTATCTACCCATAGATTTATATAATTTTAGTCACTGCCAAGGTAGTGCTTCGATACTCTTAATTCAATCATTCCCTTAAGTGAATACATTGTTAAAAGAATTTAATTTTCTAAACATAACAATATATGAACTAAATTATAATTCAACTTGGTAGCAACAATTTAAACTTGTAAAGAAAATTGTAAAGAGATGTTGAATCATTCTTTAAGGTGTGAGTTGGTTACTCCTTTCCAAGTATGTGAATCCAATCTCTCCTATGACCTCATTCCTCCTTGATCGAAACTATTATTCGAGGTTGCATCTCCTTCATTCCCTGCTTCTTCTCTTTCAAAACCCAAGAGCTCCGCTTACGTGGGAGAGGCCTCTCTTCCCCAAACGAAAAAGCTCCCTTCTTTTTTGGTGGGATTTCATTATAGTCATATCCAGAAACCTAACTAACCAAGTTTCATTAAAATAAAATTTACTTGTTCTTCTAACTAATTACTTGCACTTTTGGTATGCACATACATATTTTTATAAGGTCCTATTTATAATATATTAAATTATCTGGTATTTTATTATAATAATATCAATAAATACATATTATTTTTTTTTTTCATATCTATAAAAATATTTGTATGGACTTATAATTGTAAAATAAAATAATCATTAAAGATTATCTCTATGAAATTATATTTTTCCTCCTTTTTTTTAATACCCTTAGTATAAAAATATTAGATTCCTTTCATTTGGGGATGCTATCCCAGCATACCTAGCAATAACAGATAGTTTTCCCAATAATCATTTAATAATAGTTAGTTTTCTAGTTAATAAGTCACATAAGTTCATTACTTACCCACGACAATTAACCACTGATTTTTGATTTTTTGATGCAGCAGCATCGTGGCATGCCAACAATGTGTTGAGTTGGTCACATGCTATGGCATATTTTTTACTGTTGTTATGAGTCAGATTTTTTTAGCGGCGGTAGGAATGATGGCAGATCATGACTCCCTGCATGGAGATCAAGCTGCAATTTGTTTTGTTGAGATAGGGACATTTTTATCATGCTTTGTAGTTGTTTTTTTCCAGTTGTAGGACCACTTAGTGTAGAAGGTAACAATTTAGCTTAAACAAGCATAATAAAGAAGTAGAGGGGGTTTTGCTCTTCAGCATTGGAATTCTAAATTTGTAGAGAGACGGACAGACCTGCGTCTGGTTCTGCTTGTAAATATTTTTGAATAGATTGAAGAAGAGAGCTGAGCTGTGTGTTTGTGTGGTTTCTTAATAGGAAGAGTAGTTGTGTGTTTGCAGTGTTATTAGCCTCTATGCATTTACTATTTGAGCCGTGAATCCATGAAGAACTGACTTTGGAGTCTCCCTGAACATATGTGTATTTCTGTGAAATTATTGATTCAAGTGTTAAATTGTAGCTTGAATAGATGAAATAGGTTGTAGATGCATGCATAGAAGTGTTAGGCTAATTAATCTTAGATATTGCAGGCTAGATTGATCGATTCTCTGATCAGTTGGCCCAATGCACAAATTTTCTACCTTAACAAGTTTTTGCAAAGAATGAGTGCATATTGAGTCTACAGAAGAAGATATGATGGTCCAGGAGAGAACTGTAATGGAATTCACGAGGATGATAACAGATCCACAAATATATGTAAGAACGACACCAAAGAGTTGATCGACGGTAGTGGAGAAGGCCACAAAGATTTGACGGTTGGAAAAGTTGCAGAAGGGAAGTTGCAGGGGAGAAACTTTGGAAAGTTGACATCCTGCATCGCGCATACCGCAACCCACTTGCAGAAAAGCTGTTGCGAAAAAGGAAGTTGTGGGGAGCAACTTCAAGAGGTTGAAACCCCGCATCCCGCAACCCACTTGCGGAAAGGCTATTGCGGAAGTAGAAATGCAGGGAGGAATTTTAGAGCATAATTTGGCTGAGGGCTAAATTTGGTGATCCTACTAAGTGTAGGAGCCACGAGATCCTAGAGGTGCTGGTTGGGTTGGCTGTGGTTGATCCCGGCCTACACCAATTTTGGTATCAAATCTAGGTTAATCTCATGTGAGAGAGAAGTGTAGCAATCAAATCCTGGAAAGAGAAAAGAAGAGTGCTCAATAGGTTCTAGATAGAGGACCAGCATTACCAAAAGACCAAGTATAGAGAAGGGGATTGGTGAGGTAAATTGTAGCAGTGTGAAAGAGAATTGTTAGGTAGAGGCTTAGTGAAAAAGGATGGCTGCATGCGTAGGCAGATCAATAGGTCGTGACAAAGGTCGACCAGCGGTGAGCGCAAAAGTTATGGAGGAAGTGAGGGAGATTCGAGCACTTCTGGAATCCATGGAGACAGATAGACGAAGAGACCTAGAAGTGAGGGATGTAAGTGAACCTGAGGATGAAGAGAAAAGAGAATAAGTTGCACCTATGCAGGAGACACATGAGCTAAGGTATTTCGGATTGATTCTAGGAGAAACTTCAAGGCCGAAACCTGAGTCGTCTACCTATGATGGAAGTCTCATTGTTGAGCATCTCATTGACTGGATCAATGAGATGGATAAGTAGTTTGAGTACGATGAGATTGAAGAAGACAAGAGAGTCAAATTAGTTGTGACAAGGTTGAAAGGGCATGCGTCCTTATGGTGGGATAGTGTGCAAGCAAAAAGAAGGAGGTTAAGTCCTTGATAAAGAGATGGGATAGGATGGTAGTAAAGATGAGGGATAAGCTCTTGCCCAAATATTACCAGTTAATTATGTATAGACAGGTACAGAACCTTAAGAAAATTTTGTTAATAGTGAGAGAGTACAGTGAAGAGTTCTACAAAGTAAACCTAAGGGTAGGATATGTGGAAGAGTCAACAGAAATGACTTCTAGATATGTCAATGGTATAAGGATGGATATTAAAGAAGAGATCAGCATGATATCACCTAGAACAATGGAGGATGGGTATCAATGTGCCTTGAGGGGAGAAGAGAAGATAGCGAGGAAGCAGAGCTTCAACATAGTTCAAGGTTCAACTAGAGGAAGAGGACAAACAGCTAGAAGAGGAATATTTGGAGCATAGATGGGAGAGTCCAATAACTCTAACCAAAAAGATCAGCATGGTAGAGGAGGTGACTCTACCAGAAGAGGACCTTACCAAGGAGGTAGAGGCAGAGAAAGAGGCATAGGAACTATCATTAGGTGCGACAAATGCAACCAGTTGGGGCATAAATCGTTTGAATGTCCAAGGAAGGAAGATGTAGGACAAAGAGGAGCCTATGTAGCTAAGAATGAGCAGCAGCAAGAATAGTCAACAGTCGAGGATTTTTTTCCAGAGACAGGAGAGGCTTTGATGATGAATATGGTCTTGTTGAAACCTGAGAAGGAGCAAGCAAAGCCTGCTCAAAGAAAATATTTATTCAGGACCACGTGTAAAGTCTAAAGTGATTTGCTGAGATAACTCTTTTGTTGAGTGTTGAGTTGCAGAAGTTTGTTGATTTTGAATGAAATTCACAAAAGTCCTTACTCTAGCCATCTAGGGTATCAGAAAATGATAACTATGTTAAGAAAATAGTACTTTTGTCCTAACATGAAGAATGCGGTTGCTTAATTACTATCGCTACTTTCACTATAATACTTATATTTTTCCTTACTATGTTAGCTGATTCTTTGCTTGAAGATTCAATCTCGTGATTAGAAAACTCTAGTTTTATTACCTTACATTTATAAGGTGCAATTCTTGCCATATTTAGTTCGGGTCCTTTATTAATTTGTTCTTCATTACTATGTAGTTTAGTTAGAAAAAAATTATTTAATTCTTCTAGTGCTTTTAAAAATCATTCATTATCTTCGTTAACTCGTTTCAATTTGCCCTTTAAACATTTTACCATTTGTAGGAGTTCATATGGGTTAGCATTCCTACTTTCATTCAGAGTCACCCAGATTTCACTGTCTCCAATTTTACCTTCTTCATTGTTTTTTGGATCTTTAGAATGTGATTCTCCTTCAGTATACATTTCCACATTTGTCACGATTCCTACAAAATCAAGGTTATTCTTCTATTCCTATTTGTAAAGAAAGTCAAACCATCACAATAGAATTAGTTTTATGGTTTATATTAGTTTGAGTGTTGGTATTTTCAGGCCAAGTGTTGTAACTGTGCTCTGATACCATTCTGTCACATACCCGTAAATTAAACCATAAACAATTTCTTCTTATAATTTAAGTACTTATTCGTCCCAAATTGTTCTCTTAGTCATTAGATCATTTTTACTTGTTTGCAAGGAATATACTTATATGGACTTCTTACTTGTTTAACGATAGGGCTAGTTGTCCGCCTGACATTCACTCTAAATAAGATGACAACCGGGTTTGCATCCCTTGCCAAGGTGATATGTTAATGTTTTAAGTTGATGAATTGCTTAGTTTTGTTTACCTAGGATTCAATCCTAGACTTTGGAATTTAGTTCCAAATCTATACATTGCTAGACTTATGTTTTATGTATTATTTTAAATTTTTAAATCCTACCTTCATAATGTGTTGGCATACGGTGGTGTAAAATTCTTGTGGGATTTAAAAGTGGTGTGGGGATAATCTACAAGGTGTGCCTATGTTTTAAAAATTTTATGCCAAGGTTTGGCATGTGGCCACAAGAGAGACAAGGTGGAGGCCAGGTTTCAAGGGGGGACGTTTTAATGAATTGTTAAATTTCTTTTTCATAAGCCTTGGCTACGAGTTGACACTGCAGCCAGACATAATGAATGAAGTGGTTGTCTCACATGCTCTTTGATGGGTAGAACTAATCCTGGCCCTCCATCTGTACCTTATCATATCCTTATCTTTAAAAATATCTTTTATGGTTCTAAGACACATTTGATTGGTCATAATGGTTTTGTTTTCTGGTTTTCAGTGGTGGTTGATGGAGGTTTTTCTCTGAGACTCCTTACTGCACGATGGTGCATGCAGTGACCTAATTAATCAATCTAACATGTCTTCCATTGTTTACTTGGTTTATTGAAAGTATGCATTGTCTTTTAAATATTTTTAATGGTTTTTTAGCAGCAAGTTAATGTGTTTAATGGCCACTTGGATTCCATTTAGAAAATAGGTTTATGGAAACCTTCACGAGACTCGACCCTGTGACCTCCAGCTTGATGTTCCAATGACTTAAAGGTGGGAACCTTCGTGTGCTTACTTTGATTTCTAGCAGAGGGATTCCCATGCCAACTAGAATTTAGCAGGTAATTTCATTTTTACTTTAAGTCTATACACTTTATTTCAAATGAAGATTTAGTAGGTTCCAACAAGAACTAACTCAAAAGTTTGATTGTGCATGGAAGAGGAAGATGAGAGATATAGCTGGATAAAATCCTTGGCCATATGTGTGTTTAGTGAAGGTATGACCTTCATCCCTGCATCTTATATTTAAGGAATTTATTTCAATTTCACAATTTAAGGAAATGTATTAACATTACAACTTGGTTATGGAAGGGGAGGCCAGGGTGCCAATGAATGGTCACCAAAAAGTTTGGGGAAGAGCATGGCCTTATATTTACGGCCCAAGCCCTCAATCAAAGTAACTTCCTTATTAAAAATGTGTAGGGTTTAAGTTTTCATTCTTATATGCAAGGTTACAGTTTTGGTATTGGATTAATAGATAACTTACAACCTTTATAAAATGTGGATAAAGGGTCAACGTATGGGAAATAAAAAATGGCGAAAGGATTACCTCATCTCAAGTTCATCCTTATTTTGTCTTTTGGTGAGGAACCCTATCCTTATACCCTACTTATCAAAAACAATTTATAAATTAAGTGATTGCACTTTGTACTAACAATAACAATTTTGTGTGCATATAACCAATGGTGTGGCTACTTCAAATGTGCACTTGGATCGATTCTTCAGTTTTAGGTACACCTCAATTTAAAGTATGCAAATATGTAGAGCTTCAGGGTTACTATGTTTCAGAGTGTTAGGAAAAAATGGCTTTACAACCTCTATCGATTTAAGATAAGTTTGAAAAATAAAATGTTGGGTATGTATTTCGATTTGTAAATCCATCATGATTTGGTAAAAATAGGCTGCGAATATATTTCTTGGATCTTTTAGTTATATGTTTGGTATGGATTTGTTAGGATCTTAGTTAATTACTTTGTTTCAGATCTACTTGTTTTTCTTTATATATAAAAGTTAAAATAGAGTCTTATTGTATGTAAATTTACATTTTATTTAAAACATATATGATGTCTCTGTAGGAAGCCTTACAACTCAAAGCTGTCATGATTATATTATTAAATTAATTAATTAATTTATACCTTACAATATATAAATCTAAGAATATAAGCCTATCGGCTCTCCTAGTTATGTCTATATTTTTTTCAAGAATGAAGAGTTTGATTGATAGTTAATTAGCTAATAATGGGATCTTTAGTAGAATGATATAATTTACAATTTAAATTTATTTGCATTCTTTATAGGAAAAGTAATTACAATCGCTCCATTTTTGTGCATATGAAAATTAACTTCGTGCATATGAAAAAATAACTACTAACATAGTATAAGGAAAAAATAATAATAAACAAGTTTAAAGGAAACTAATTAGTGTATTGCATAATCTCAGTTTGTAGAAACACTCAGAATTTATAATCTACTTTCAGACTGTTGTTACTGCTGACGAGAAAACATAACTGAAGATGTCATTTCTCCCAACCAACTCCTAGAGTATCCAAAATTTACTTGCTTCAGAACCACTAAGCCTGTTTGTTGAACCACAAGGGAAAATTCTGATGAATTCACCATCTCTTTGCATCAATATATTATTTCTCCACCCATCACCAACATCCTTCTTATTCAATGGACATACTACTTTATAGTATTTTCCATAGGTCTTGGTCATTTATGAGCCTCCTGCTCTTTAATTCTCCACAAGGATTCTTGACCTGATTTTGGGGAAGATGCCTCCTGCATCACTTGAGTTCTCACTCAACAACTTTTTCCATTTGTTGTTTCCCCTTGTGGGTGAACAAACACTATTGTTAAGGAAATTCTCCTATGGTTGGGATTGAGGCCACCAACGTACTAGGGATATAAAGATCGATATACAAAGATTTGCAATCATAAATTAAACAAGATTTCAAGGGCTAGAAGGGTTCGTACCTTAAAAACTAAAGGCTGATCTAAGATTTATGTTTATCTCTCCTCTTTCTCTCCAATCTACGAGACCTGCAAAAACAAATTCAAACCTTCCTCAAACCAATTTGACCACATATAAAGTAAAGATAATCAAGTTAATATGAAACCCTAATCTGATTAACATCAACATTTGATCATAAAAAGATATTTTATACCCATTACACAATGATTTGGAAAGGGAAAAACATCACATCTTTATTAATCAATGGAAGAAATACAAGATATACCTTCTCCTCGTGAAACCTTTGATATAGATCTCCTTCTTATATTCTCCAAGAATCTCAGCCTCCAAGCTCTGCATCAAAGGGATATGAGAACTAGGTCAAAGGTAGGGGGATGAGTCCCAATTTCACCAGCATAATAATAAAAAAGGCTAAGTCCCCTTTCATGGACCCCTCTCCCTCTCTTATATAGTATTATGAAGAGTTAGGGTTAAGGATGGATCAGTGACAACTGAAGGAGCAGTTCCAAAACTACACAAACCACCCAAATTTGAGATTTTTCAAATTTTTTTTATATTTTTTTACCACTACAGGAGATATTTGCAGGTTTCCTTATACAAATTCGTGAGGGAAACATAGGTTTCCTTCATCAAACTCGCAAATGGGTCAAAAAAATCCATTGTTTAGGGTATTTACAAGCATTTTCAGGAGTTGGTGTCTTCTGGAAAGTTGTTCCTTGGTTTGATACCTTTCCAATGGTTTAGAGAAGAGGTTAAAAATAGTTACATAACTCCATATATGGCACTTCCATACACTGGTGTCCTTTGAGTAACTAACAATAACTTTCATGAAGTGTCATGATGGAACTATCGTCATGCGACGGAAACATGTAATAGGCGTCAAGGATAGAGAAGTGCCATTTTGGGATATTAGGTATAACTCCCGATTCGATATTATTCCAATGCCAATGCATATATTTATACATTTCATGCAGTGGTTGAGATTCCGAACAGCCTATCCATATTCCTACGTAACTGTTCAGCTTCCTATTCTTTATTTATTTATTTACAATATATAATCCCTACGGATTATATTCTAACAATCCCCCTCTTAATCCGAAGGGGTGTTCGTAAGTCCAAGCATGTTTCTGAATCTTTCAAACTTTTCTCGTCCAAGTGCTTTGGTGAAGATGTCTGCAATTTGATCATTTGTGGAACAATGTCGAATATGGACTGTCTTGGCCTCTACATGATGTCGAATCAAATGATACTTTTTGTTGATGTGTTTGGTTCGATCATGGAATCTAGGATTCTTAGCCAGCTTGATTGCAAAACTATTGTCAATCAATAATGGTGTGGAGTCCTCTTGTTTTTCTTGCAAATCTTCAAGTATATTCCTGAGCCATACTATTTCTTTCGTTTCTTCACCTGTAGCCACATATTCTGCTTCTATTGTTGAATCTGTCGGAACTGACTGTTTGCGTGATCTCTATGAGACAGCTGCTAATCCAAGACTCATAGTGTATCCAGAAGTTGATACTCCTGTCTCCTTATCACCATCAAAATATGAGTCTGAGTACCCAATAAGTTTGA
>LPNX010028145.1:268493-320496 GCA_001517045.1 Pseudotsuga menziesii
AATATCAAAATGTTCAAAATTTAACTTCAAAAGATGCTCGGTTAACTTTTCATACCATGCACGAGGCACTTGTTTTATGCCATACAAGGATTTGACAAGCTTGCATACCTTTTGTTCTTTTCCTTTCACAACAAAGCCTTCTGGCTGAGACATGAAGACATTCTCTTTCAAGTCTCCATTCAAGAAATCAGTCTTCACATCCATCTGATGAACTTTCCACCCTTTCTGAGCAGCTAAAGAGAGTAAGGTACGGATGGTAGCCCATTTTGCTGTAGGAGAGAACGTTTCTTCATAGTCAATTCCTTCCTTTTGTGCATAGCCTTTTGCTACAAGCCTCGCTTTGTGCTTGTCAAGTGAGCCATCTGATCTGTATTTGTTTTTGTACACCCACTTGCAGCCAATTGATTTGGTTCCAAATGGAGGGTCAACCAGCTTCCAAGTTCCATTCTTCATGAGTGCATCATACTCATTCTGCATAGCTTCTTTCCACTCAGCTCAAGTAGAAGCTTCTTCAAAGGAAGTTGGTTCAAAGTTAGCAGATAAATTAAATTCACAATCAAATGATACATCCATGTCATCACCTGAATTATCTGCTTCTCCTCCATTTGTTTTCGAACTTCTTGTTCCCGTCTTTCCAACTTCATCTGGATGGACACTTTCAAGTGTCTTTGTGGCCCATTTAGGAATCTTCCGTGATGGTCCTAGTTGATCAGCTGGAGGTGCTTCATCATTGTTTGAGAGTCTTTCAATTCTCTCAATCACATCATCCAGTTGAATTTCTTGATCAGGTGAAGTAGCAGGAACTTATTCATGCGAGGGAGTTGGTGCTTCATATGGAAATTCCAAAGGTTGATCCAGAATAGGAATCCCCCCTTCAAGGTTTGGAATTTCATATTAATTTTCAGAATATGTCTTTGGATGAGGATAACTTTCCAAATGATCAAGCTGTCTTTCAATGGACTGGTCATTTTTATTATTCTCAAGAAAAATGACATCTCTGGAAATAACAAATTTCTTGTTTACCTCATCATATAGACGGTATTCCTTGGAGTATTCTCCGTACCCCAGGAAAATGCATTTTCTGCTTCGAGCACCAAGCTTGTTTCTTTGCTCCTTTGGAATCAAGGCATAACAGGTGGAACCAAAAACTATGAGATGCCTGACTGAAGGGAGATGGCCAAACCACATTTCATGTGGAGTCTTGTTATCAAGAGCATTTGAGGGACTTCTGTTTCTCAAATATGCTGCACATTTTACTGCATCACCCCAAAACATTAGTTTTACATTCTTGAAAAACATCATTGAGCGAACCATATTCATTATGGTTCTATCCATTCTTTCTGCTACACTATTTTGTTGAGGATTGTAGGGAACTGTAGTCTGATGTGCAATTCCATGTTGGCGAAGATAATCTTCAAAAGCGTTTGAAGTGTATTCTTTCCCATTATCAGTACGAAGTGTACCAATTTTTGATTGTGCTTGTTTTTCTATCAATGCATGAAAGTCTTTGAATGTTTGAAATGCTTTTGATTTTGTCTTTAAACAGTAAATCCAACACATTCTTGAGTAGTCATCAACAAATGTCATAAAATACTTATTCCCATTTGCTGAAGGAGTTGGCATTGGGCCACATAAATCAGAATGCACTAGTTCTAATTTCCTACTTGCTTTGAAATTAGATTCATGGAATGGCAGCTTACTATGTTTCCCTAACATACATGCATCACATTTGTTCTTCTCTTTGGGAATGGTGGGCAAACCAAATACACCATTCTTTCTCAACAAACGAAGACTGTTATAATTTAGATGACCAAATCTTGCATGCCACAATGAACTAGATGACAAATTACCTTCTCCATGCTGAGAGAGGTAGGCATAGTTCTGAACTCTTGCAGATGAACCCTTTAGCTTCAGCAGCTTCCCATCTTCGTATCCAGTCATGATGACTTGGTTGTCAGAGGACTTTCTTATTTCTATGATTCCATAAAACATGTGGATGGAATGGCCTTGCTGTCGAATCTCCACCAAGGACAGCAGGCTTCTCTGCAACTCTGGAAGATAGAGAACATTCTTTAATAAGAAATCAGGGAATCCAGGCATCTTCAGTCGAATGGTGCCCATTCCCTTTGGTTTAATACTTTACTTATCTGCAAAGTACACTATGCCATCTGTTGTTTCATTAAGTTCTTCAAAACAATCTTTTCTAAATGTCATGTGTGATGTTGCACCAGTATCAAGCAGCCAACAATCTTTGTAAGATGAAAGTGAAGTCATTTCATTAATTCCAAGATTACAATGTGCAACAATACAAGAATCAGAAGATTTACTAGCATCTTGGTCATCTTTCTTCTGGTTATGCTGGTCTTTGATGGAGTCCCATGAAGCCAAACACTGATCTGATGTGTGCCCAGTCTTTCCACAACGCTTGCACTGCAGATCTGATCTTTTGTTTCTGCCCCCTCTGCCTTTGAAGTTTCTTATTCCTCGTCCTCTCTTGCTACAATCTCCCTTGGAAGGGTCTTTGAACCAATTCTTTGTTTTCTGAACAAAGTCAAGGGATTATTCGATAGGATCGCTTGATTTCTTGATCTTTCTAGACCATTTTGGATATGTTTCCTTGCCAATGAGGACATCACCAACAATAGATGCTATAGATTGCATATTTTACAACTGTTAGAGTAATGAACTTAATATGACAAAAATAGAGAAAAACAAAACCTTGCAGGTCTACAGTCTCTGCCAAGGTGATTTACAATGTTAATATCTCAACTTCAATTTTTTTTTTTTTAAAATGATACAATGACAGAGAGAATATTACAACCAACAATCAACAATTATCTCAGCTCTTCGCAGATTTCAAAATCCAAAACCTTATGCAGTCAACATGATGGGCAGCCTCAGCATAAAAGATAGGTATTAGAGCAGTCTTCAAATCGCAGCAGTCTTCAAGTCGCAGCAATGATCACAAATACTCAACGCATATATACCACAATCACAGGACGCAACATATATTTATTTCTCCACTTAATCTGAAAAAACTATGATTGCAACATTGAATATCATGTCCACAAATAAGTGAGGACGTCCAAGCATATTTTTAGTAGACACATAGGGCTTGGCATTTCTTGAGCTTCCCAATCAAAGAGCTTAGTAGCAGCGGCTATTGTTTTCTTAAGTGCAATATCAAATGAATCCTATAAGCAAGATGTTGTCAGTTGTTCAAGGATGGATGTATACATATATTTCTCTTAACACAATATTGGAAAATCCTCTAACAATAAATAGTTTTGATATGGCTCCCAATCACAGAATTGTAGATGCTTGTAAACAACGCTAGTAAACTGATTGAAGACTCATACATCGGCAATATTTAAAATATTTCTTACAGCCTTCTCCACGCAATAAATATGATCATTCTTCAACACAATATATATATCAGTGAGCATGATATATATCAGCATAAATGCAGTCTACAGCAGTCTTCAACAGGCTCCATGCTCTGCTAGAAGGGTTCACGGAGGCGTAAAGGCAGTCACCAATCTCAACACAGTGCAGTCATGATTCATGACTCATCATATATCATGCAGTCTCTCCATGAGCAGGTTCTCCACTCAGCAGGCTCTCCACGAACAGGCTCTCCACGAGCAGTCTCTCCACGAGCAGGTTCTCCACGAGCAAGTTCTGGCTCAGTCTTCAGGCATTAGCTTCAACATATATCAGTATATGTAGGATATATCAACACACCATATCAACACATATATCAGTCACAATATCAACGCATATATGCACACCATATCAATGCATATCAGTATATGTACGAGCTGCGACACAGAACCCTAGCAAAATGCGGGAACCCTAGCAAAACGCGGGAACCGGCAAATGGTGTCTTTACAAATCGGTGGCCACTATGAGATTGGAACTTGCGACCTGCAGAAGCTGTGAAATATAGAACACGACTTACAAAAACATCAAGCTGTGTGATTGCAAGTGAACCAGATACAAAAAAATGGAATTACGATGCTCTTATGGTGCAGTCGCTATGGCTTTGATGGTTTGGGAATCTAAAAAACAGGCCAAGTGGACCATACTAATATCATTTGGATACATAGCAAATGCATTTCCCCCTATACACTTGTTACACACAGAACAAATGCTTTCATTGCTAACCTTTACTACTCTTTTTCTACTCTCGTAAAGTTCATCCTTAAGCTGCAAATTTTCACTATGAAATATAGATAAAATTAATGTAATTCGATTCCTAGTAACTCTCATCTACGCTGTGTACCAGAAGTGTGAAGACAATAGAAACTCTTCAAGGGGGCGCATGAACCCCTTCCATCATAAAAAGAATGCAATAGCCAACCAACTGCTCGACTTTTACTTTCAGACAACACAATTTATGATTCTCAATTCATAAATTAGGGTTTCTCTTTCATGCTGGGTAGATTGCTAGGACTGAGGGAAAAAAACATCGATGCAGACAGGAGAGAGTGCATGAAGAAACGCCTTGAGCCAGGCATAACATTCAACTCTAAGCAGAACGGGATGAGCAGAAGGAGAAACGCACATAGAGATGAATGTAGGTAAGAATTTAGGGTTTGTTATTACCAACACACAGACACGCAGAGATGGAATACCAACAACCAGGTTTTGACATGTAACGCACTCAATGAATGCACTGGAAAGAGAAATGCATGCGACTGTTAGACTGACGGAGCAGGCAGTCTGGCAATGGACTGGCAAGCAGAATGCCAGGAGTGAAATGAAAGCAGAATGCCAGGAGTGAAATGCAGTAGGCAGGAGTTATGGCTAATAGCCAAGCTCTGATACCACTTGTTAGGTATAACTCCCGATTTGATATTATTCCAATGCCAATGCATATATTTATACATTTCAGGCGGTGGTTGAGATTCCAACCAGCCTATCCATATTCCTACATAACTGTTCATCTTCCTATTATTTATTTATTTATTTACAATATATAATCCCTATGGATTATATTCTAACATGGGATATAACAAACACTCTTATGAGGGCTACTTCAGTTCTAAATCCTCTCAATTATTTAATTATTCAATAATAATAATTCCATTCCATTTATTTTGACTTTATTTGTCAAAATATTTAAAAAAAATATATTCAAAGTAATAAACAATTTAACAATTGTTTTGTGTATTACATACACCTCCCCTTTAAGTATAACATTATCCTTGGTGTTATTATTTCTTCGTCTTTTTATTCGTCCATTATTTCATTCTGAAATATAATTGGATATTATTCTCGCATATTACTTTCCAATTCCCAAGTGGACTCTTCTGGGCTAAGGTGCTTCCATTTCACCTTGACTTGTTTGATGGTACGGTTCCAGAGTAAAACTTCTCTCCTATCAAGAATACGTTCCAGTTCCTCTTGAAATTCTCCTTCAGGTTCCACCTGTATAACATTCCATCCAATCACATGAGTAACATCATGAACAAATTTCTTTAAAATTGAAACATGAAAAACATTATGTACTTTTATTTTATGTGGTAATGCTAATTGATATACCATCGATCCAATTCTTACTAAAATTTCAAATGGTCCACAATACATGGGTACCAATTTTTAGTATTTTCCCAACCTTAAGGATCTTTTTTTTTGGGTTTTTACCTTTACATAAACATGTTCTTCTACCTGGAACTCTCGTGGAGTTCTTTTTAAGTCGGCATAACACTTTTTCCTATCTTGGGAAACCTTCAAATTATGTTGTACCCGTTTCACTGTTAGTTCCATATCTTTCAATATTTCAAGTCCTAACATTAGTCTGTTGACATCACTGCTCCAAGAAATTAGAGTATTACACTTTCTTCCATACAATTTCTCAAATGGACATAATCTGACTGAATCTTGAAAAAGAATTGTTATATGCAAATTCTACCATATGCAAATAATCTTCCCACTTACTTGGTTTATGCATTACGTACACCCTAAGCATGTCTTCCAAAACCTGATTTACTCTTTCCATTTTTCTATCAGTCTGAGGATGATATGTTGTGCTAAAATTTAATTGTGTGCCTAATCCTTTAAATAAATCATTCAAAAAATTTCTCGTAAATTTTGCATCTTCGTTCGAAATACTATTTTAGGTACACCATGCAATCTAAAAATTTCATTCATAAAAATATCAGCAATATTAACAGCCTTATAGGTAGACTTTACTAGAATAAAGTGGGCCTTCGTACTCAATTTTTCTACCACGCCCATGATTGAGTCATGTTGCTTAACATTTTTAGGTGACCTAGTTATGAAATCCTTACTCATAATTTCCCATTTCCATTTCAAAATAGGTAATGGCTGTAACAATCCAACTAGATGTTGATGTTCATAATTTACCTTTTGAAATTCAATACATCGTGCTAAATATTCTACTACTTCCTTTTTCATTTTAGGCCAAACGAAATCCTTCCTCGTCATGGTAATCATTTTCTGATATCCAGGATGTCCCGAATAAGGCATTTTATGTAATTCAACCATAATAATTAATTAATATCCTCTAAATTAGGTATATATAATATTCTTTTGTGTAATAATAACCTTTTTTTATGCAGACTAAAATCTATTTTTACTCAATTTACTTCATTTTCTATGGCCTTCTCTTTTAATTTCTGATACTCTTTATCAAATTTTTATGCACTTTTAATTTATCTTCTAAATCTATTTTGTACGTGCTTCTTTCTGTTGCATACAATAAATGTGCATGACAGCTTAGCGCATATGCCACTTTGTTCTATTTTCCTTTTATATGTTTTATTTCAAAATCTTATTCTCTTAAAAATGATAACCACCTAGCTTATCTAGCGTTAATATCATGTTGATTGTATAAGTATTTAAAACTTATATTATCATATATTACTAAAAATATCCTTCCCATGAGGTAGTGTCTTGGCATATTAAATTCATGAATGATTGCAACTAACTCTAGATCATGTGTAGCATCATTCTTCTCATGTTCCTTAAGCTTCCTAAACTCATAGGCTATGACATAATTTTCCTGAATTAGTACTCCACATACACCTTCTTTGCATGCATCCGTACATACAACACAATCTTTAAATGGATCAACAATTTTTAGAATATGAGGTGGTGTTATTAAGTGTTTTAATTTATTAAAACTCTCTTCGAATTTTTTGTTCCAATTTGATTTTTTACCTTTCTTTTGTAATGAAGTTATAGGATATGCAAGTATCTTAGAAAATCCTTCAATAAGTTTATGGCAATATCCTCTAATCCCCATAAATGATCTTAAATCAGTTATGTTCTTGGTAACATGCCATTCAGTGATAGCTTTAATTTTATCAGGATCTACTGATATCACATCCTTAGACACCACATGTCCTAGATATTGAATTTTGTCTTTGAAAAAGTCACACTTGCTAAACTTGGAAAATAATTGTTGTTCCCTTAACACTTGTAGGATTATTTTTAAGTGTTCTTCATGATCTTGTTTATTTTTAGAATAGATTAATATGTTGTCGATAAAGACGACTACAAATTTATCAAAGTATTTACTTAATATATTGTTCATCAAACACATAAAAGTTGTCATGGAATTTTTTAACCCAAAGGGAATTTTGACAAACTCATAATGACCATATATGGTTCTAAAAGCAGTCTTAAAAATATCCTCGTCCTTGATCTGTACTTGATGGTATCCATATCTCAAGTCTATTTTTGAAAAGATTGTTGCCCCTCAAAACTGATCAAATAGATCTTCAATACGAGGCTGAGGATATCGGTTTTTAATTGTCATTTTATTCAGTAGTCTATAATCTATACACAACTATAGAGTGCCATTCCTTTTTTTACAAATAAAACCAGTGCTCCCCAAGGGGAAACACTAGGTCGAATTTATTTTTTATCGATTAATGTATTTGCGATTTTAGTTCAGTAATATCTACGATATTCATTCGATAAGGAGCCTTTGATGCTAGTATTGCCCCTTGTACCAAATCAATTGCAATATATATATATATATATGTATGTATTCGTAGGTATTCCTGGAATCTCTTCCAGAAATATATCTTTAAAGTCTTTTAAAACTAGTATGTCTTCTACATTTAATTGACTATTTTTATCTTTATCATCCATTATGTAAACTACAAAAACTTTGCAACCTTTAAGAACATACATTTTCCTTTGTAAGGCTGAAATTTCTCTTATGGTAAATATTGTGGGAATCCCTTTTACAACAATAGTATTACCTATATCATCCAAACATGAGAATTATTTATCATAACAATTTAAAATAACTCTATGTTTCTCTAAGCAACCCATTCCTATGAGTAAATCATAAGATCCTAGAGGTATAATTTTTAAATGAGCATGTGTTTTAAAACCATTCATAATAAAATCACATTTTTTCACGAAGCTAGTTACCTTTTGCTTTGTTCTTGTAGCAAGTTGAACTAACCAAGAATTTTCAAATTTATGTTGGTGTAATATGTATAGTTGTACAATTCTTGTGAATGCATAACTTAAATGTGCACCTGGATCAATCGGTATAGAAATAGGTTTATATTTTAACATACCTTCAATTTCGACCATAGATGTTTGATGATCTGCTTGCTTGTTCTCCAATGTTTCACTGATTCCGGGCATGCTCCTTGCTATATATTACACTATAGTAGCTTCACCGCCTTCCTAACATTTTAATGGCTCCCTTTTTGCTAAAAGCAGTGGGTATTTCCCTTACTTTTATTGTTGTAGGATTCTACTGTTTATATTTTTTAAAGTTACTCGCCTGGTATCCCTGATAATTATTTCCAGAATTGTTAGAAAACTTAGTACCTTTATTTTTTGGTTCAAAATTTTCACGTCTTTTATTTTCCAATTAGGTATGTTCTGTCGTTTGTTTTTATTTTCATCATAGCAAAAATTTGCTTTTTTCATGGCCTCTTCCAGATTTTTTGGATTATCATATTTGATTCTCTCTTTAAACATAAGAGGTAAACAACTGAGGAAATGTTATATTTTTGGTTTTTCATCGATAATGTAAGGTACATAATGTAATAAACTTAAGAATTTGATGCAAAGCTCTTTCATGGTCATTGCACCTAATCATAATTCATAGAATTCTTTATCTTTTTCTTTGTAATATTGTTCCAATAAGTATTTTCTTTTAAAATATTTCTTAAACGTTTTCTACATTAGATAACGTTCTTTAATGCTTTTCAATTTTTTTATATCTCTCCACCAGATATCAACCTTTCCTGTCAAATTATAAATTGCCATTTTTTCTTTTAGCTCGTCCGAATAATTAAAGATATGGAAGTACTTTTTCATCCCATATAGCCAAGCTTCGGCTTCTTCTCCCTTTTTGATTTCTCCATTGAACAAAGGATGTTTGATCTTTTAAAACTCACCGATAATCTCTTCATATGGTTTATATTTCTTTTTTATGTTGATTACGATCGCTACTTTCGGTAGAATCCTTATATTTTTCCTTACTTTGTTTAGCTGATTCTTCACTTGAAGATTCAGTCTCGTGATTAGAAAATTCTAGTTTTCTTACCTTACACTTATAAGGTGCAGTTCTTGCCATATTTAATTCGGGTACTTTATTATTTTCTTCTTGATTACTATGTAGTTTAGTTAACATAACATTATTTAATTCTTCTCGTGCTTTTAAAATTCATCCATTATCTTCCTCAACGTGTTTCAATTCTGCCTTTAAATATTTTACGAATTGTAGGAGTTCAGATGGGTTATCATTCCTACTTTCATTCGAATTCACCTAGATTTCACCATCTCTAATATTACCTTCTTCATTGTTTTCTAGATCTTTAGGATGTGATTCTCCTTCAACAGACATTCCCACATTTGTCACGATTCTTGCGAAATCAAGGTTATTCTTCTCTTCTTGTCTGCAATGAGAGTCAAACCATAACAATATAATTAGTTTTTTGGTTTATATCAGTTTGAGTGTTGGGATTTTTAGACCAAGTGTTGTAACTGTGCTCTGATACCATTCTGTCACATACCCATAAATTACACCATAAAAAATTTCTTCTTATAATTTAAGTACTTATTCATCGCAAATTTTTCTCTTAGTCGTAAGATCATTTTTACTTGTTTGCAAGGAATATACTTATATGGACTTCTTACTTGTCTGACAACAAGGCTAGTCGTATGTCCATCCTTGACTCTAACTAAGATCACAACCATGTTTGTAACCCTCGCCAAGGTGATAGGTTAATTTTTTAATTCAATGAATTATTTGGTTTTGTTTACCTAGGATTAATTCCTAGAATTTGTACTTTACTTCCAAAGCTATACGTTGCTATAGGCTTATGTTTTATGTATTATTTTAAAGTTTTAAACCCTACCTTCATAAGGTGTTAGCATATAGTGGTGTAAAATTCTTGTGGGATTTACAAGTGATGTGGGGATAAATTAAGGTATGACTATGTTTTAAAAATGTTTATGCCAAGACTTGGCATGTGGCCACATGAGTGACAAGGTGGAGGCCATCTTGTGAGGAGGAGGTTTTAATGAAGTGTTAAATTTATTTGTCATAATCCTTGGCTACGAGTTGATAGCGCAACCAAGAATAATGAATGAAGTGGCTACCTTGCATGCTTTATGGTGGGGACAACTGATCCTGGCCCTCCATCTGTACCATGTCGGATCCTTATTGTTGGAAAGATCTTTTAGGGTTTTGTTGCAGCTGCAACTGTTTTCCCAAATTTTTGAAATTTTGGACCCTCCTTTTTTATTTTATCTTGCGTGGGAGTGTTTGGATTTCTGAACTTTGTCTTTCACTGCTATAAATTTGGATTTTGAGGTTGACTGTTTTCTTTCATCTCGGAAGTGGAATGACCTAAAAAAAAAAAAAAAACTGCCAATGCTTTGACTGTGGAACTTAGCAATTTTCCGCTGTTTTGATTGTATCGCTGTCGTAGTTGGTTGAAATTCAAGTCGAGGTTTTTATTCTCTATGTCGCCGCTGTTTCAGAGATAAGAAAAACCTTTTAACCGCTGCACAACTTTAAATTTTTCCAAGCACTTAACGTTTTCGGTGATTTTCCCTTTTTTTGATGATTTTTCTACTCGCTATCGGAAGCCTATTCATGTTTGAGTTGGAGATTGTTCCTCTTTGCTGTCACTATTTCGGGGGTTAAACAAACTATTTTCATCACTCCCCAGCCTAAATATTTTGAACACTTAATACTTTGTTTTTCGATAAATTTGCGTTGTCGGAAGTTTTTGGACAGTAAAACGGAAGCCGTAGTCTTTACATTTTCTGCCATTGCAGAAGCTAAACGCTGAATGTTCCGACGGTTAGCTCTTTTATTTTTCGATGCCGAGGTTTTTGACTTTGTGATATTTTGCTTTTCTCTCTCGGAACGTTTTATAACTTTAATCAGAAGTGATAGTCCTTATGTTGTCCGCCGTTGCGGCTCCTCAACAGACTAACCATCCGCTATATAACTGCTCCGATCGTCGATGGTTTTATGATTACCAAGACTCGTAGTTGGTTTGACATCCATTGTTGCGGCTTTCTAGTAAACTATCTTTCCTCTGCTTAGTTGGTTTATCTGCCGACGCAGTACCGATTAGGCCTCTGAGCTTCCGATCACCGATATCCTCAGTTGACCGCGGAACTCGTAGTCTGATGGTCTTCCGTCGTTGCAGCTGTGTAATGCACTAATCGTCCATCATATAGAGTTTTCGATCGCCAATGAAAGTTTGTTGTGGTCCGTTGCTTAGTATTTTCCCGCCAGTCAAGGTTTCCCGCCTTTCTCATGTGCTTTTACCCTATTTTTCGATGGCGGTTCCTTTGTTTTTTTTTTTATGCTATCATTGGAGGATGTCGAGTTGGTCCAAATACAGTTGGGATTGAGATGAAGAGTATGATCTTTCAAGATCATTTTTTTAAAATTGGACAGAGGGTTTAGAAAAAAATTTCAGACCCAGTTGTCAGGATTTTCTATGCATTTTCATGTTTTCTTTTTATGCAGAATGCATGTATTGATGCATTTCATATTACTTTATTAAACCCTAAATGGTCTAAATCTGCTATTTTCATGAGAGGATGTTTACCGCGAGTAGGATGTGTTTAAAAGACAAAGTAGAAGGGAGGCAGTAAGGAAGAAATTGGCTGAAGAATGAAGAAGCATAAATAGAGAAAAGAAGAAGATAGTCAAGTCTGAGCTCAAGAGGCTCTAGCAAGGAACTAACGGATTACTGAGTAAAAAAAAAATAACGCAAGTGGATTTAATAACAACTGAGGCCCAGGAAATTTTTATCACTGATCAAGCTATTCTCTTGTTATACAAAGCGCTTGTAAATCTTAATCTAAAATGTAACGTATTGGACGAATCATGAGCACTCACAAAAGGACAAAATTGTGAGGTTAAATGGTTGAGGAGCCCAAAGGTCACCGAGGAGCATCCCAAGAGTTTGCTTATAGTATAAGTATAGGAGAGTTAGAGAGAATCTGGGCTTTTTTCCTCGTAAGACAAGTAAGGAGATATTGTAAGAAGTACTACTTTTTTTTGCAATAAAGAATTATTGTTTGCCTGTCGGAGAAAGTTTGGTGGGACGTTCAAATGTTGTGCTATGGATTGATGGAAGATGAACTATTTCGTTTTTCAGTTTTTTCCATTAACTGTGAGATCGTTCTAACTCTGAGGGCCTATGTTCTTGTTTTAATTATTTCTGGTTTATTCTGTGAAATTACCACCATGAGTAATGAATGTTGTTCATAAGCAATTAGCTATCTAATTGTCTAAATATCTTTAATAGTTCATGTGTTGTGTGAAATAATATCAGCTATCTGTAATTTATCTTTATAATGCATGTACAATATACATTACTCATTGATAAGTTACATTTCGGCTCCCCGGGGATAGGTAGATAGTTAGATTTACTTTATTTCTGTGTATGTGATTTAGAGGCTTGTGAGTTCTAAGATGAAAGTTAAGAACCTGCACATCACTTTGTGACTACTCCTTGCATACTTTATCACCTTGCTTGTTAATTAGGCACGTGCATATCATACTTTAAGTCAAAATACAAAAACATATACGGTGGACCGGGCCACAACCAGTAAACCCTTTTAGCTTTGTTACTTGACCTATGGTAGCGAGACCGCAAACTGGACGGATTCCCTACACCAAACAGTCACGGGCTAATTGGGAACGTTGACTGGGGAGAATCCCTTACTGTTGTTTCCTGCCTCAACAGTTTCTGGCGCTAGAAGGAGGGTCGCCAGTGCATGGCTGGCCGAGGAAACTCATTTTCCCGAAACTATTCCACCGGTAACAGTTCAGAATTCAGTGTGTTTCCTAATCCAATTCCGAAAGAAGAGGGTAGAGAACATTTGTATTCTGTCAACAACAAAGTTGTTAATAACTTGAGAAGACACACTAGGGCATATGTGAAGAAGATTGGAGGATTGTCAATCATCCCTTAATTGCCCAGAAGAGAATATAAAAGGAAGGATCGTCCTATATTGGAAGACTCAGTGCTGGTTGAGGATTGGGAAGAACTTGTAGAAACAGCCTTACAGGAAGTTGTACTACCTTTGAATCAAGAGGGCCTGGATACTCCTCATAGTTCTCCTGCTCACACTCCTATTTTCTCACCTCCTCGCTCTCCACCCAGACTCATGGCAGGCGTAAATGCAAATCAACCACTCAACCCACCGAATCCACCACCTGCCTGGACAACCAGATCACCTTTAAATCTAACACCTCCATTACATGATTTACCTCAATCCTTTGAAAAGATGCTGCCCAAATTCGACCCAAGTGAAAAGATACTAGTAGATGACCACTTGCAAAATTTATATTTGGCAATAGAAGGGTTAAGGGCTGGGGAATATGAAGATGTAGTTTGTAGACTTTTCCCACACATCCTTAAAGGAGTTGCGGCATCGTGGTACTTTGGTTTGCCTACGAACTCGATCCCTGATTGGGATTCCTTCGAGAGGATTTATAGAAGTAAGTATGCAACCCAGAAGACTCATGTAACTCTTATGAAAGGACTATGCGCCTTGAATAAAGAGAAAAAGGAAAGGGTGCATAGTTTCACTCAAAGGTTTGTAGTATATCTCAAGAATTTCTCTCAAGTTGATAGGCCTACAGATAAAGTCCTGATTGAATATTATACCTCAGCTTTGGGACCTGAGTTGGCCATGTTTGCCAAAATTAAGGCCAAGCCCACTTTAGCAGAGACCTATGAGGAGGCGGAGAAAGTAGAGGCTGAAAGGGAAAGTATTGAATATTATCCAGAACGATCAGGAGAGAAAAGTGTGGGAAGGAAAGCCTTGTTGTTTACCAAGCCTAAGGAAGAGCAATCACATGATTTTGAGGGAATGCTAAAAATGATTCAAAAATTCTCCAACCGAATAATAGATCTGGAGAAAGAAAGGGAAGTTCATAAAACTTATAAACCCTACTACCAAAAAAGGGAGGATAACAACCAATTGAAAATCCCTCCACCTAATTCAGTATCAATGAATTTGACAGAGGTAGGGATGGATAATTTTTGCACTTTTCACCAACAACCCCATTCTGAAAAGAATTGTCCTCAATGGTTAAATTCGATGACGTTGGTGATGAATCAGCTCTTGGATTCTAAATTGACCGAGGACACTGATGAAGAGGAAAAAGGTAGTAAGACCATAGAAAAACAAGAAAATGATACCATGTTTTTATGGGATTGTGTCTCGTTGTTTGATACAGAAAAAAGTACTCTGAAACCTGAGAATATACCAATGACAACAAAAGACCAAGATTTGGTGAATAAAGACAAGTCAGTGATCTCAAAAATTAGGAAGTTGCAAGAGAATGTCAGGAGACAACCAAAGAACAATGTTGATGACAAAATACCTGAAACCACCATTATCGGCCAAGATCTGAAACAAATCAACAAGCCTGTTATGCCTATGGAAGACAAAGTAGGTGTTAACAACAAAAACAATAAAAGGCCTGAAGAACCAGTGGAAGACATACCTACCGAAAACCAACCTATGGAGGAAGATGTTGAATCAATTGGGGAAAGGAAAGCTAGGTTTAAAAACCCACCTTTCCTTTTGACTTTGGAAATTTTACACCATAAGGTGCATAATTGTTTGGTAGATTCTAGATCATCAGTGAATGTTATGCCACTCGCAGTCTGTAAAAAAATTAATGGGCAGCCCAAACCTACTGCTTGGGAGGTTACTCAACTAGACAGAACTAGTGTGAAAGTAGTCGGGGAAATGGAGGATGTCCTTATTTGATTGTCTGCAAATAAAAAGATATGTCAGTACATTGATATTGTAGTAGCATACATACCTGATGGCTATGGACTGATTTTGAATCGAGACTGGTCAGCAAGACTAAATGGGTATTTTGCTTCAGATTGGCCACACTTGTGGTTTCCTTAGAAGGGAAGTCCAAACCAGATTAAGATTTTAAGGGAACCTTACATGAAACATACTATCACTAAGTTGGAAGAAGAAAAGGAACCAACAAATTCTGTTTTGTGGAATTATGTAATGGAGCTTAAACTAAGACATCTGGCATCAAAAGAAGCCAACAATATGACTGACACTCAGCTCGATCTCCTTCGGTTTTCACGGGCTGATGAGATTGATTGTAAAATAGTAGTTTCAGTTTCAGATATAGTTTTTTCAAGGCCATTAGATGTAGTTTTTGATAATGGGTAGGTCTTTCTCATTTTGTAGTCAAGCCTAGCCCCTTAACTTACAAGTTGTCTGATTTACAGGGGTGGGCAGAGGACTAACCAGTTAGTGGTTTAGTTCTCAAAATTTATTTTTCTTGGTTTTTATGTTTCTTGATTATCTTCTACATAAATAAATTGATTTGGTTGTTTATTTTGATTTATTTTATTTTTGTTTGTTTTTAGTTTAGATTTTGATTGATTTCAATAAAAGAGGCAAACTTTTGGTTGCATGGAGGGCATCAGAATTTTGGATTAACTAAAATCCTTGATTATAAGACTGTGTACTATTGTTTTATCTGAAAGAATTTCTTCTAGTTTAACAGTTTTTCTAAATGTCTATGAACACATTGAAGTCCTACTTAATCCTTGTAAAATAACTCAGGATCAAAAGTCTGGAATACTCTTTCGGGGCTCCATCCATCTCACATGTAAAAATGTCCTAGGGGTGACAGCAAAAGACCCACGGAAAGGAAGCAGGGTAAACAATATATTATATATAAATAATCCCATGCCAAGAATTGAAAACCAAAAGGCAAATAAGAGTCAAAATCTCCTAAGGAAGCCATATGTATCAAGACAAAGTACTGAATCAGATGAGTACAAAGCTGCCAAAAATTTCTTCTCCGTCTGTGAGCTGAAAATTAAATACATCTCTCACACAAAAGGACACTATGGATAGAGGAGCCTAACTAAAAAAAAAATTCAGAAAGAAAGGCATGCAGGAGAACTCAAAAAAGGACAAAAAAGTCCAAAAGCACAAAAGTGCAAAATGGCATGGGAATGAGGAACAAATGAATATTTCTGTTTACCATATGTTACAATACTGTGGTGTCCAAGATGGAAGCTACTTGAAGATAGAGGTAATAAATGAAACTCATCTTCCTGGCCTCAAAAGAGTTATCTTGACTTGGAAATCTTGGTTTCCATTCTCCTAAATTGGACTATCATCAATGATTAAAAGTACATATATTTTCCATTTGGGAAATCTAGAGATATAGAATAATTCAACATGTTGGTTTTATTGTTAAACAGTCTGTTACTTAAGGAATGAATTGTCCAGAGATTTAGGTTCACCAGGTAGTCGCCAATTGTTGCAGCTGCAACTATTTTCCCAAATTTTTGAAATTTTGGACCCTCCTTTTCTATTTTATCTTGCCTGGGAGTGTTTGGATTCCTGAACTCTGTCTTTCACTACTAGAAATTTGGATTTTGAGGTTGACTGTTTTTCTTTCATCTCGGAAGTGGAATGACCTAAAAATAAATAAATAAAAAATTTAAAAAAACTGCCAATGCTTTGACTGTGGAACTTAGCAATTTTCCGCTGTTTCGATTGTATCGCTGTCGTAGTTGGTTGAAATTCGAGTCGGGGTTTTTATTCTCTATGTCACTGTTGTTTCGAAGATAAGATGAACCTTTTAACTGCTGCACAACTTTAAAGTTTTCCAAGCACTTAACGTTTTCGGTGATTTTTCCTTTTTTGATGATTTTTCTACTCGCTATCGGAAGCCTATTCATGTTTGAGTCGGAGATTGTTTATCTTTGTTGTCACTATTTCGGGGGTTAAACGAACTATTTTCATCACTCCCTAGCCTAAATCTTTTGAACACTTAATACTTTGTTTTTTGATAAATTTTCGTTGTCGAAAGTTTTTGGACAGTAAAACGGAAGCCATAGTCTTTACGTTTTCCGCCATTGCAGAAGCTAAACATTGAATGTTCCGATGGTTAGCTCTTTTCTTTTCCGATGCCGAGGTTTTTGACTTTGCGATATTTTTCTCTTCACTCTCGGAACAGTTTATAACTTTAATCGAAATCCATAGTCCTTATGTCATCCGCCGTTGCGGCTCCTCAATAGATTAACTGTCCGCTATATAACTGCTCCGATTGTCGATGGTTTTATGATTACCAAGACTCGTAGTTGGTTTGACATCCGTCGTTGCGTATTTCTAGTAAACTATCTTTCCGTCACTTAGTTGGTTTATCTGCCGACGTAGTACCAGTTAGACATCTGAGCTTTCGATCGCCGATATCGTCACTTGACCGCGGAACTCGCAGTATGATGGTCTTCTACCGTTGCGGCTGCGTAATGCGCTAATCGTCCATCGTATAGAGTTTCCGTTCGCTGATGAAAGTTTGTTGTGTTCTTTGCTTAGTATTTTCCTGCCGGTCAAGGTTTCCCGCCTTTCTCATGTGCTTTTACCCTATTTTTCGATGGCGGTTCCTTTGTCATTTTTTTTATGCTATCATTGGAGTATGTCGAGTTGGTCCAAATACGGTCGGGATTGAGATGAAGAGTATGATCTTTCAAGATCATTTTTTTTAAGTTGGACAGAGGGTTTAGAAAAAAATTTCAGACCCAGTTGTCAGGATTTTCTGTGCATTTTCATGTTTTCTTTTTATGCAGAATGCATGTATTGATGCAGTTCATATTACTTTATTAAACCCTAAATGGTCTAAATCTGTTATTTTCATGACAGAATGTTTACCACGAGTAGAATGTGTTTAAAAGACAAAGTAGAAGGGAGGCAGCAAGGAAGAAATTGGCTGAAGAATGAAGAAGCATAAATAGAGAAAAGAAGAAGAGAGTCAAGTCTAAGATCAACAGGCTCTAGCAAGGAACTAACGGATTACCGAGCAAAAATAGAAAAACAGGGCCAGTGGATTTAATAACAACTGAGGCCCAGGAAATTTTTATCACTGATCAAGCTGGTCTCTCGTTATACAAAGCGATTGTAAATCTTAATCTAAAATGTAACGTATTGGACTAATCATGAGCACTCACAAAAGGACAAAATTGTGAGGTTAAATGGTTGAGGAGCCCAGAGGTCACCGAGGGGCATCCCAAGAGTTTGCTTGTAGTATAAGTATAGGAGAGTTAGAGAGAATCTGGGCTTTTTTTCCAGTAATACAAGTAAGGAGATATTGTAAGAAGAACTACTTTTTTTGCAATAAAGAATTATTGTTTGCCTGTCGGAGAAAGTTTGGTGGGACGTTCAAATGTTATGCTATGGATTGATGGAAGATGAACTATTTCGTTTTTCAGTTTTTTCCATTAACTGTGAGATCGTTCTAACTCTGAGAGCCTATGTTCTTGTTTGAATGATTTTTGGTTTATTCTGTGAAATTACCACCATGAGTAATGAATGTTGTTCATAAGCAATTAGCTATCTAATTGTCTAAATATCTTTAATAGTTCATGTGTTGTGTGAAGGAATATCAGCTATCTGTAACTTCTCTTTATAATGCATGTACAATATACATTACTCATTGATAAGTTACATTTCGGCTCCCCGGGGATAGGTAGATAGTTAGATTTACTTTATTTCTGTGTATGTGATTTAGATGCTTGTGAGTTCTAAGACGAAAGGTAAGAACCTACGCATCACTTTGTGACTACTCCTTGCATACTGTATCACCTTGCATGTTAATTAGGCATGTGCATATCATACTTTAAGTCAAAATACAAAAACATATACGGTGGACCGGGCCGCAACCGGTAAACCCTTTTAGTTTTGTTACTTGACCTACGGTAGCTGGACCGCAAACCGGATGGATTCCCTACACCAAACAGTCACGGGATAATTGGGAACGTTGACTGGGGAGAATCCCTTACTATTGTTGCCTGTGAATTTCCAGGCCTCAACAGGTTTTAAGCCGCATTTACTTGGTCGTAAGGGTTTTTTTTCCTGGTTTACGGTGGTGGTTGTTGGAGGTTTTTCTCTGAGACTCCTTATTGCACGATGGTGCATGCAGTGACCTCATTTATCAATTTTACATGTATGTCATTGTTTACTTGGTTTATTGACAGTATACACAGTGTTTTAAATATTTTTAATTGTGTTTAATTGGTATTTTAAGGTGGTTAATGGTTGCTTGGCTTCCATTTAGAAAATTTGTCTATGGAAACCTCCACAAGACTTGACCCTGCGACCTCCAACTTGATGTTCCAACGACTTAAAGGTGTGAACCCGGTGTGCTTACTTCGATTTCTAGTAGATGGCTTCCCAAGCCAACCATAATTTAGTGGGTAATTTTGTTTTTCTTTTAAGTCTATAATCTTTATTTCAAACGTAGATTTAGTAGGTTCCAACAAGAACTAACTCGAAAGTTTGATTGTTTTTTTAAGTCTATACAATAAAATCTAATGGTTTATGTCCTTGACAAGATAACCCTTTTTGTGTTTTAAATAGTACCATTTAATAAATAATATATTATCCTCATGGATAACAAGCTCGATTCCTTTCTTCCTTTACTTTGTAATAATAAAGAGATTTAAGCATGAACTTTATTGCAAGGTAGGTATTTACAATATGCTTGCTAATATCACATTAACCATGGAACTCATTCTCCCAGAATTTTCAAGAATATTGGGGGGCTTAATAAGCCTTTGACATAACAATATGCACTTAACTATACATGAATAGAATTGTCCTTCTCTTCGAGAGAAGTCATTCTTTCCTACATAGTTACTTTCTAAACCATAAGTACATTAAACGGGATAGGGAAAAAGAGTTGGTATTCTCCTTAAAAGATATCGTCCCGATATCCCCTTCTGCACATTGTATATCCCCCTCTACACATAGTGTCTAAACAAGGATTGGGATCAGTCCTATTGAGGCCATCCCTGATCTATATAGAAAATGAGATAAACAAATTTACAAAGGATTATTCATATATGTAGATATATGCAACCGAAGGAACTGGAATCAGTACTCTTAACGAGGCCAACTCCTATCTACCCATAGATTTATATAAATTTAGTCACTACCAAGGAAGTGGTTCGATACTCTTAATTAAATTATCCCTTAAGTGAATACATTGTTAAAAGAATTTGATTTTCTAAACATAACAATATATTAACTAAATTATAATTCAACTTGGTAGCAACAATTTAAACTTGTAAAGAAAATTGTAAAGAGATGTTGAATCATTCTTTAAGGTGTGAGTATGTGAATCCAATCTCTCCTATGACCTCCTCATTCCTCCATGCTCGAAACTATTGTCCAAGGTTGGATCTCCTTCATTCTCTCTTCTTCTATTTCAAAACCCAAGAGCTCCGCTTACATGGGAGAGGCCTCTCTTCCCCAAATGAAAAAGATCCCTTTCTTTTTGGTGGGATTTCATTATAGTCATATCTAGAAACTATTTCTAACTAACCAAGTTTCATTAAAATAAAATTTACTTGTTCTTCTAACTAATTAATTGCACTTTTGGTATGCACATACATATTTTTATAAGGTCCTATTTATAATACATGAAATTCTCTTTTATTTTATTATAATAATATCAATAAATACATTTTTATTTTTTTCATATCTATAAAAATATTTGTATGAACTTATAATTGTAAAATAAAATAATCATTAAAGATTATCTCTATGAAATTATATTTTGCCTCCTTTTTTTTTAATACCCTCAGTATAAAAATATTAGATTCCTTTCATTTGGAGATGCTATCCCAGCATACCTAGCAATAACAGATAGTTTTCCCAATAATCATTTTATAATAGTTAGTTTTCTGGTTAATAAGTCACATAAGTTCATTGCTTACCCACGACAATTAACCACTGATTTTCGATTTTCTGATGTAGGAGCATCGTGGCATGCCGGCAATGTGATGAGTTGGTCACATGCTGTGGCAGATTTTTTACTATTGTGATGAGTCATAGTTTGTTACTGGCGGTAGGAATGATGGCATATCATGACTCCCTGCGTGGAGATCAAGCCGCAGTTTGTTTTGTTGATATAAGGACGTTTTCATCATGCTTTGTAGTTGTTTGTTTTCAGTGGCAGGACCACTCAGTGTAGAAGGTAACAATTTAGCTTAAACAGATAGATTAAAGAAGTAGAGTGGGTTCTTCTCTTCAGCATTGGAATTTTGAATTTGCAGAGAGATGGACAGACCTGCGGCTGGTTCCGCTTGTAAATTTTTTTGAATAGACTAAAGAAGAGAGCCGAGCTGTGTGTTTGTGTGTTTTCTTAATAGGAAGAGTAGTTTTGTATTTACAGTGTTCCTAGCCTCTATGCATTTACTATTTGAGCCATGAATCCACGAAGAACTAACTTTGGCGTTTCCCTGAACATCTGTGTATTTTTGTGAAATTATTGATTCAAGTGTTAAATTGTCGCTTAAATAGATGAAATAGGTTGTAGATGCATGCATAGAAGTGTTAGGGTAATTAATCTTAGAGATTGAAGGCTGGATTGATCAATTCTCTGATCAATCGGCACAGCACGCATGTTTTCTACCTTAACAAGTTTTTGCAGAGAATGAATGGTGGAGATTGAGTCTGTAGAAGAAGATATGATGGTCCAGGAAAGACCCGCAATGGAAGTCATGAGGACGATAACAGATCCACAAAGATATGTAAGAACCACACCAAAGAGTAGATCAATGGTAGTGGAGAAGGCCACAAATATCTAACGATTGGAAAAGTTGCAGAAGGGAAGTTGCGGGGGAGAAACTTTGGAAAGTTGAAATACCACATCCCACATACCGCAACCCACTTGTAGAAAAGCTGTTGCGAAAAAGGAATTTGTAGGGAGCAACTTTGAGAGGTTGAAATCCCACATTTCGCAACCCACTTGTGGAAAGGCTGTTGTAGAAGTAGAAATGTGGGGAGAAATTTTAGAGTAGAATTTGGCCGAGGGATAAATTTGGTGATCCTGCTAAGTGTAGGAGCCACCAGATCCTTGAGGTGCTGGTTGGGTTGGCTGTGGTTGATCTCGGCCTACACCAATTTTGGTATCAGATCCAAGTTAAAATCACGTGAGAGATAAGTGTACCAGTCAAAGCCTAGAAGAGAAAACAAGAGTGCTCAATAGGTTCTAGATAGAGGACCAACGTTACCAAAAGACCAAGTACCGAGAAGGGGATTGGTGAGGTAAATTGTTGTAGTGTGAAAGATAATTTTTATTGTAGAGGATTAGTGCAAAAGGATGGATGCATGTGTAGGCAGATCAAGAGGTCATGACAGAGGTCGACCAGTGGTTAGTGCAGAAGTTATGGAGGAAGTGAGGGAGCTTCGAGCACGTATGGAATCCATGGAGACAGACAGACAAAGAGACCTAGAAGTGAGGGATGTAAGTGAACTTGAGGATGAAGAGAAAAGAGAAGAAGCTGCACCTATGCAGGAGACACCTGAGCTAAGGTATTTTAGATCAATTCTAGGATAAACTTCAAGGCTGAAACCTGATTTGTCTACCTATGATGGAAGTCTCATTGTTGAGCATCTCATTGACTGGATCGGTGAGATGGATAAGTACTTTGAGTATGATGAGATCGAAGAAGACAAGAGAGTCAAATTAGCTGTGATAAGGTTGAAAGGGCATGTGTCCTTGTGGTGGGATAGTGTGCAAGTAGAAAGAAGGAGGAAGAATAAGTTGTTGATAAAGAGATGGGATAGGATGGTAGCAAAGATGAGGGATAAGTTCTTGCCCAAATATTACCAGTTATTTCTTTATAGACAGGTACAGAACCTTACGAAAATATTGTTAACAGTGAGAGAGTACAATGAAGAGTTCTACAAAGTAAACCTAAGGGTAGGATATGAGGAAGAGTCAATAGAAAAGGCTGCTAGATATGTCAATGATCTAAGGATGGATATTAAAGAAGAGATCAGCATGATATCACCTAGAATAATGGAGGAGGCATATCAATGTGCCTTGAGGGAAGAAGACAATATAGCGAGGAAGCAAAGCTTTAATAGAGTTCGAGGTTCAACCAGAGGAAGAGGACAAGTAGCTGGAAGAGGAATATTTGGAACATAGAGGGGAGAGTCCAGTAACTCTAACTAGAAAGATCAACATGGTAGAGGAGGTGACTCTAGCAGAAGAGGACCTTACCAAGGAGGTAGAGGTAGAGAAAGAGGTAGAGACGTTGTCATTAGGTGCTGCAAATGCAACCAGTTGGGGCATAAATCATTTGAATGTCCAGGGAAGGTAGACGTAGGACAAAGAGGAGCCTATGTAGCTTAGAATGAGCAGTAGCAAGAACAGTTGACAGTTGAGGAAGTTTTTCCAGAGACATGAGAGGCTTTGATGATGAATAAGGTCTTGTTGAAACCTGAGAAGGAGCAGGCAGAGCCTGCTCAAAGAAAATATTTATTCAGGACCACGTGTAAAGTCTAAGGGAAGTGTTGTAAGATGGTGATTAATAGTGGGAGAACTAACAATCTTGTTTTTGCAGAGATGGTGGAGAATATGAGTTTAAAGAGGACCAAGCATCTTGTTCCATACAAAGTATCTTGGTTACATAAAGGACATCAAATCTTGGTAAGTGAGCAGTGTGAAGTTGGTTTCCAAATAGGTCCATATAAGGACAAGATTATGTGTGATGTTATTCCCATGGATGTTTGTCATATACTGTTAGGAAGACCGTGGAAATTTGATAAGAAAGTGATTCATGATGGTAGGAGTAACTATCATAGTTTTGAGCAGAATGTAATAAAACATGTACTTAACCCTTTACAAGAAGGTGGTGCAGCAGGACAGTCAACACCCAAAATCCTGATGTTGTCAAGAAAAGAATATTTGGAATTGATTGAGGAGGAAGAGTTGAACTACATTGTGGTATGCAAACTAAGAGTGGTGATAATGAATACTAATGTGATAGATCTACCTAAGGAGATTCAGGAGATGCTGACTAAGTTTAGTGACATCGTGGTGGATTATTTTCCCAATGAGTTACCACCAAGGAGGGATATAAGCCATCAAATTGATTTTATTCTAGGAGCCAGTATACCAAACAAGACAACATATAGGTTGACACCTCAAGAGAATGAAGAAGTGAGGAAACATGTCCAAGGATTATTGGACAAAGGATTGGTCCACAAGAGTCTGAGTCCATGGGCAGTACCAACAATATTGACACCAAAGAAGAATGGTGAGTGGAGGATGTGTACTGAATCCGGAGCAATTAACAAGATTACTATCAGGTATAGATTTCCATTACCAAGGACAGATGACATGATGGATTTCCTAAGTGGGGCAACGTGATTTTCGAAACTAGATTTGAAGAGTGGATATCATCAGAGCAGAATCATAGAAGGAGATGAGTGGAAGACAACCTTTAATAAAAATGATGGGTTGTATGAGTGGTTGGTCATGCCATTTGGATTGTCCAACGCACCAAGCACTCTTTTGATATTGATGAATGAAGTCTTGAGAGATTTCATAGGTAATTTTGTGATAGTTTACCTTGATGACATTTTGGTTTTCAGCCAATAGAAGAAGAGCATCTGAAGCATCTGAGATATGTTTTAGAGAGACTTCAACAAGAATATTTGTTGGTAAATGTGAAGAAGTGTACATTTATGAAGCCAGGGCTAGTATATTTAGGCATTGTTATCTCAAGAGAAGGGTTGAAGATGGATCCAGAAAAGGTGCAAGCAGTCATTGATTGGCCTTCACCTAGGAACATATTTGAGGTAAGAATTTTTCATGGATTGGCAAATTTTTATAGGAAATTTATAAAGAATTTCAGTGGTATTTGTGCATCTATTGTCGAGACAATTAAGAAGGACAGAAAACCATTTCAATGGACAACAGAGGCTGAAAGGAGTTTTCAGTTCTTGAAGAAGAAGATCACTAAGAAACCAGTATTAAAGTTACCAGACTTCAAACACCCTTTCCAAGTAAAGTGTGATGTCAATGGAGTAGCAATCAGAGCTGTACTCAATCAGGAGGACAAGCCTAAAGCGTATTTCAGTGAGAAGCTTAATGATGTAAAGCAGAAGTATTCATCTTATGACAAGGATTTTATGATGTTGTTCAAGAAATGAAGCACTGGAGACATTATTTGATGACTAGAGAATTTGTGCTATATTCTGATAACCATGCATTGCAATACATTATACAGCAACCTAAGTTGAACCTGAAACATGTCAAGTGGGTTAAGTTATTACAGTGCTTTACCTTTGTGTTGAAACACATAAGTGGACAGTAAAACAAAGTAGCTTACTCCTTAAGTATGAGACTGCTGATTATGCAAGACAATCATATCCAAGTCTTGGGATTTGAGCATTTAATGGATTTGTATGAGACTCACATTGATTTCTAGGGGGTTTATAGCACTTGTAAGAATCTAGTGGAGGTGGACAGAGATCCATGGATGGGATATACGCTACAATATGGTTTACTCTTTAGAAACAATAAACCGTGTATACCAAAGTGTTCCATGAGAGAGAACTCGATACATGAAAAACACAATGGAGGTACGACAGGTCACTTTGGAAGTGATAAAACCTTTGGATAGTTATATCATTTCTATTTTTGTCCAAGGATGAGGTTTAAAGTTGAGAAGTTTGTAAGCAGATGTGGAGTATGCCAGCATGATAAAGGAAGAAGCCAGAACAAAGGGTTGTATACACCATTGCCTATTCCAACTAGGCCTTGGGATTATGTGAGTATGGATTTCATTCTGGGTTTACCAAGAACTTAGAAGGGACATGATTCAATCTTTGTAGTTGTTTATAGATTCACTAAGATGGCACATTTCATTCCATACTACAAGACTAGTGATGCTACACACATTGCTAACTTGTTTTTCGATGAAGTTGTGAAACTACATGGTTTACCTAGAAGCATTGTATCAGACAGAGATGTGAAGTTCATAGGTCATTTCTGGAGGACCTTGTGGAAGAAGTTGGGTACCATACTGAACTTTAGTTCAACATATCACCCATAGTCTAATGGAAATACAAAGGTAGTTAATAGGAGTATGGGGAACATGTTGAGAAGTATGATTGGAGAGAGTCCTAAGCAGTGGGATAGAGTATTAGCTCAAGCTGAGTTTGCCTATAATGATTCACCAAATAGAAGTACAGGGATGAGTCCATTTTAAATTCTGTATGGAATGCATCCAAGGGGAGTGTGTGAACTTCGTGACTTAGGTCAATTGGAGAAAAGGAGTGTTGAAGGAGAATATTTTGCAATGAGGATCAATGAACTATAGGAGCAAGTGAAAGCAAGGTTAAAGCATAGTAACACCAGTTACAAGGCCAAAGAAGATTCCAAAAGGAGAGAAAAGAACTATGAAGTAGGAGATTTGTCCTTAGCATATCTAAAGAGAGACATATTTCCAAAGGGAGAGTATAACAAGCTGAAGATGAAGAAGATTGGACCCTGCAAGATACTCAGAATTTTTTTAGCAAATGCTTATGAGTTAGATATGCCTACTGGAGTGGGTATTTCACCAATCTTTAATGATGCATATCTATATCCTTATGTAGCAGGTGATACTGGAACCTTTGTAGAAGGTGAAGATCCTATTGAAGACCTACAATGGGTGGGGAATATGCCTGTGGCACAGCCATTGGAATTTGAGGATATTGTAGACACTAAAGTGGTCAAGAATACAAGGAAGAAGGACTATCTGGAGTATTTGGTCAAATGGAAGAAGTGACCAACAGATGATTCTACTTGGATGAGTGCTGTAGAGTTGGAAGCCAACGGTTTCACTGTAGCTGATCTAATGAACTGGGGTTCATAATTTTTCACCCTTACGAGTCTGATGCAAGAGCATCGTGCAATGGCAGCAATGTGATGAGTTGGTCACATGTCGTGGCATATTTTTTACTGTTGTGATGAGTCATAGTTTGTTAGCGGTGGTAGGAATGATGGCGGATCATGACTCCCTGCGTGGAGATCAAGCCGCAGTTTTTTTTTTGAGATAGGGATGTTTTCATCATGCTTTGTATTTGTTTATTTTCAATTGCAGTACCACTCAGTGTAGAAGGTAACATTTTAGCTTAAATAGGAAGATTAGAGAAGTAGAGGGGGTTCTTCTCTTCAACATTAGAATTTCGAATTTGTAGAGAGACGGACAGACCTGCGTCTGGTTCCGCTTGTAAATAGTTTTGAATAGACTGAAGAAGAGATCCGAGCTGTATGTTTGTGTGTTTGCTTAATAGGAAGAGTAGATGTGTGTTTTTAGTGTTATTAGCCTCTATGCATTTACTGTTTGAGCTTTGAATCCATGAAGAGCCGACTTTGACGTTTCCCTTAACATCTGTGTATTTCTGTGAAATTATTGATTCAAGTGTTAAATTATTGCTTGAAAAGATGAAATAAGTTGTAGATGCATGCATAGAAGTGTTAGGATGATTAATATTAGAGATTGTAAGATGGATTGATCGATTCTGTGATTAATCGGTGCAATACGTAGATTTTCTGTCTTAACAAGTTTTTGCAGAGAATGAATGGTGGAGATTAAGTCTGCAGACAAAGACCTGACGGTCCAGGAGAGATATGCAATGGAAGTTGTGAGGGAGATAACAGATCCACAAAGATCTGTAATATCTGCACCAAAGAGTAGATCAATAGTAGTGGAGAAGGTTGCAAAGATCTGATGGTTGGAACAGTTGTGGAGAAAAATTGCAGGCGAGCAACTTTGGAAAGTTGACATCCCACATCCCGCAACCCGCTTGCGGAAAGAAAGTTGCGAAGGGGGACCTTGGGAGGTTGACATCCCGCAACCTGCTTGCCGAAAGGCTGTTGCAGAAGTAGAATTGCGGGGAGGAATTTTAGAGCAGAATTTAGCTGAGGGCTAAATTTTGTGATCCTGCTAAGCGTAGGAGCCACTAGATCCTGGAGGTGCTGGTTGGGTTGGCTGTGGTTGATCCCGTCCTGCACCATTTTCAAAACACATTTAATGTATATATTATAAGAATGATTTAATTTGACGTTTTAAATGTTTTAATTAACCACATTAAATTAAAAAAAACTAAACAATTTGACATTATATATATTTAACTATGAAAAAAACTAATCAATACAAATCAATAATAAAGTTTGTTGGGCTAGTTTTAGTAATTGAATTTTATCAATTGCAAATATGTTATCGAGTTAACAAATTTTAAATTAAATATTTATTTCCATTGTAATTAAAATTATATTTTATGTTCATTTAGTTATAAATATATGTATTTTTCAATTTTAAAACGACACATGTGAAGGAATTAACCATACTCCCCCATATTTTGGGTTGCTTGGCCGGAGCAGCGGCTCGAGATTCTTGGTCTATATCGGAACGAAATAGAGATAATTGGATTCCTCTCGATAGATTCGTTGAGCATGATTTCGATCTAGCTTCTAGTCTTTTAAAAAGTCTTCTGGTGGAGTTTCCATGGTTAGGAATATGTCGGGGTAAGTCCAATAAGGATCAAATAACATTTGTTCCTCAGCCCAAAACAAGAAATCATCTAGATATGATACGATTTCTGAAAGAATATGAATTGAAGTTTATACAAGAAACTCTCGACGCAAAAAAAATGGATAGGGATACGGATGAAGAATTGATCAATAACATAGTTTGGGCTCCTAAGACCTAGCGTCTTAGTTTTCTTCGCAGTAATCGATTCAATCGTACAAAAAGACCCAATTCATTGGAATCTTCGTAGGGCTCTCAATATTTACAATACTATTTTTTAAGTATCAATAAAAAATTGAAATATTAATTTTTTAAATGTCAAATATAGGAAAAAATATTACTAATTACTAACTCAAAATAGTATATGCGTGTAAATAATTATACACACAAACATAACGTAACANTAAATTATGAATTTAAATAAAAACGCATCCATTAGCATTAAATATATTTTATATGCAAGTTTAAATAAAATTAATGGAGTTAATTTTATTATGAAACTTTTGAAATTTCTTTTTTTATAAAATTATTTTGAAAAAACCATTTTTATAAATTTGTTTTTTAACTAAGTTTTAATAAAAACATAAATTCAAAAATCAAAATCAAAACATAAATTTAAAATTTATTTTTAAATAGAATTTTTATTATAAAAAATTAAATAATACAATAAAATAAGTTAAAAGAATAAACACATAATTGAAACACCTCTTACATAGCTTTAGTGGTAGCTATCTTTAAAGAGTTTGAGAAGGGTTAAATCCCTTGAGTAAAAAATAATGATGGCTTTATTTATATATAGTTTTTGAGAGTTTACAAAGGAAATAATTTATATTTACAACCGTACATCTCTAATACAAATTATTCTTTATCTATCTTTAAAGTGCACTCTTCATCATTTTCCATATGATTACATCTTCATGAATTACTTTGCTACTCTTCATTTACCTGTTTTACATTACAAAAATGTTAGAAAAATAATCACTACACGATTAAGAACTATGTTAATTCAATTAGTAACATAAATATATAATTAAAGTTACATAAATATATAAAAATACTAAAAATTGAAATTATTTAGTGATCAATTAGATATTACGTTTAAAACTCAAACTACTACGTTTAAAACTCAAACTACTAAAATTAGGTAATAGATTGGATGAATTAAATTAAACCATATATATATAACATATTCAAAACTGAAAAATAAATTATTATTTATTTTAACAAAAACATTATGTTAATTTTTATTGCAAAATTTATGACCAAGTAGGTTAAGGATGACTGTATATAAAGAAATATTTATTTAAATAATTAATAAAAAGAGACACATATTCAGGGGAGACTATTAAATGAGTGTTCACTTCCCACTAGGAGGAAGGAGCAACTGTAAAATGTTGATTGACAAGTGGCAGCACCAGCCTTCACTTTCTAGTTGTTGCAGGAGCATAATCCCTAAAAAGTGGTCATGTTCCCTAAGAGGGGGAATTGAGCTGGGTGGCTCATTAAATTGCAAAACTGACCCTAAGACATAGGAAATCTTATATAAACCATCAAATTGAGCAGGAGGCTCACCACTCATTCCGATTTCTGAGAAAATGAAGTTTGTAATTGCTGCAAACTGAAAATTCAGGCACACAAAGAATTTTATGAGGCTATAGCTAAAGTGATTTGTTGAGTTACGTCTTTTGTTGAGTGTTGAGTTGCAGAAGTCTGTTGATTTTGAATGAAATTCACAAAAGTCCTTACTATGGCCATCTAGGGTATCAGAAAATGATAACTATGTTAAGAAAATAGTACTTTTGGCCTAACATGAAGAATGGGGTTGCTGAATTTTTAACTAGATGTATTGAATGTCAGCAAGCTAAGGCCGAACATCAACACCCAACAGGCCTTTTACAACCATCACCAATTCCAAATTGAAAATGGGAAGTTATAAGTCTCGACTTTGTAACTGGTTTACCTAAAAACCAAAACCAGAATGAATCCATAATGGTGGTTGTAGTTAAGTTAAGTAAAGTAGCACACTTATTCATGTTAAAACAACTCATACAGCTACTAACATTGCAAACATTTTCATGAAAGAGATATTCTACTTGCATGGAATCCCAAAGGTAATTATTTCTGATCGAGATCCTAAATTTACTGGTAATTTTTGGAAAACATCATTTAAAGGATTAAACACTAAATTAAATTTTAGTACTGTTTATCATCCGAAAATGGATGGACAAACAAAAAGAGTTAATAAGGTACTAGAAGATATGTTGCGAATGTATGTTAGTGATTAGCCCTTTTGAGATATTATATGGTAGAAAGTGCAATACTCCTATTACATGGAGTAATCGAGTGGACCGATTGATGTTAGGACCTGACATGTTAAAAGCATTGGAACTAACAGTGAAACAAGTGCAAGACAACTTGAAAATTGCACAAGATAGACAAAATAGTCATGCCGATCTTAAAAGAACTCCGAAGGAATTCCAAGTCGGTGAGCATGCGTTTGTTAAGGTGAAACCAAGAAAGAACTCTTTTAAATTAGGGAGTTGTGCTAAATTAGCACCCAAGTATTGTGGACCATTTGAGATATTGAGAATAGTGAGTCCAGTGGCTTATCAACTATCTTTGCCACCTAATCTTAGGATACACAATGTTTTTCACATTTCTATTTTGAAAAAATATATACATGATGCTACACATTTGCTTGACTGGAATTTGATTCAGGTAGAACTAGAAGGAGATTTTTCGGTGGAACAAGACAGAATTCTCGGCAGGAGGAAAATTTTTCTCTGGAATCACATCATTAGATAACTAAAGGTGCACTGGAAACACCTCATTCTAGATGAAGCGACTTGGGAACTGGAGAGCGATATGCGGGTGGCATATCCATCTTTTTTCAAATAAGACTCATAATAACTTAAGCAACATCGTGGACGATGTTCAGCTTAAGGGGGGGTGTTTGTAACATACCCAAAACTGAAAAATAAATAGTTATTATTATTTATTTCAACAAAAACATTATGTTAATTTTTATTGTAAAGTTTATGACCAAGTGGGTCAAGAATGACTGTAATTGAAGAATTATTTATTTAAATAATTAATAAAATGAGACACCTATTCAAGGGAGACTGTTAAATGAGTTTTCATTTCCCACTAAGAGGAAGGAGCAGATGTAAAAGGCTGATTGACAAGTGGCATCACTGTCATTCACTTTCTAGTTGTTGCAGGAGCATAATCCCTAAAAACGTGGTCATGTTCCCTACGAGGGGGAATTGAGCTGGGTGGCTCATTAAATTCCAAAACTGACCCTAAGACCTAGGAAATTTTATATGAACCATCAAATTGAGCAGGAGGCTCACCACTCATTCTGATTTCTAAGAGAATGAACTTTGTGATTGCTGCAAACTGAAAAGTGAGACACACAAATAATTTGATGAAGGGATAGCTAAAGTGATTTGTTGAGTTAAGTCTTTTGTTAAATGCTGAGTTGTAGAAGTCTCTTGTGTAGAAGAGATCTCCGTCCTAGTGGTGCAATGAGAAACTTGAGGGTTCTAAGCAAGTGATTTGACTGCTTCAGAAAAAGGTTGGGTGGAACAATCTCCCTTAGGTTTTGGTCCCATTTCTCTGTAGCATTTCTAGGTTCCAACTCTAATCTGTTTATGTCAGTGTTTATTGTTGTTTAAAAGAACTGTAAGTTGTTTAAAATGAAGTTATAGTTTATAGAAAAAATATTCTATGATTGTAAAATTTAGTAATGGGAAGAGGATAATTGAGTTAGAAATGAAAAACAATTATCCCCTATATTTTTCCTCTCACCGAAGTGACCGACTCTAGTATAGGAGGATATGGAATTATGTTGAATAAGTAGTATCAGATTGGATGAATAAATGTGTATTTTTATGATTACAGAGTATAGATGAAATATATATAATTAGATATAATTTTTAATCTTTTATTAATTAGAAAATATGTATTTATCTAAAATAGAAAGTACAACTCTAAATTGAAATCTTAAACAATTACTTTTCATAAAGAAAATAAAAGAAATTACAAAGTAATTGAAAGTACATAAACTGAAACATCTATGCTAGATCTTAAGAGTTTTATAACTTCAGTTTTTCTTAATATTTAAACTATTTTAGTAATATCAAGTCAAGATGATCGACGAATCTTAGCACTGATTATAGGATTTCAATTGGATTTGATATTGTTCTAAAGTGGTTCTCCTATAGAAAACAAGTTACAGCTTTAGGGCTTAACTCTTTTATCATTCAAATAATATGATAGACGAGGGTTACATACAGTCTTTAAACCATAAAGAAGTTATTTTTAAAACATAACTATTTAGCTCAGAACTTTACGGTTTGAAATAAATTACTGAAATCAGAGATCTGTTTGTATTTGAGTTATTTCTACCTAAGTAGTCAGAGTTTTTAACTGTCAAATAAGAGAATAAAACTACTCTGAAATAATCCTTAAAGACTAACAATCTTAAACTGTATCTAAAAACCTTGTAATTACTTATAGTCTAAATATTTTTTTAAGACCTTCTTGATAGCAAAGACTCAATGACTAAAATTTTCAGTATTCAATAAAGAAACGAACTTCAGTAAATCGTTTAGTAGCTAGTCACACTAGCATAACCAGAAAATGTATGATAAACATATAGTAAAAAATGTATCTAGAGAGGTCTCTTAAACTGAAGTTTATGTGATAGTGAGTTTCGCAGCATAGTAACGAGTGCACGGGTTGATCCCATAAACTTAGACCTTTATTCCTTAATAGTGAAGTATTACGACTTTGGCTGAAAGCCAATAGAGATTACAAACAAGTAAAATATCCCAAACTAAACTTGATATTACATTAATAGAATCTAAACAAGATATAACCCTCATGGGTTCAAATCTCACCAACAATAATTTACAAGATTTACAATTAGTAACAAAGAAAAATAAACTATGTTCTCTTTTAAACCAAACAAGCCATGGCAAAAGACTAGTCGTATCTACGAAATCCAAATACTGCTAGTTTGATTTTATCATCAAATTAACCATACTATGATTTTAAAGTGGATTTCTTTCCCCAAACTAGATAGGCAGATGAACGCTCATGACCTTTAGATCACATACAAGAAATCAACTGTGTAGAGATACACGACTTTAGAGAAACAGTAAATAAAAAGGTCCTCGGAGGCGCAGAATCATTTTGAGATCTGTATACAGGTATTAATAGAAGCATGTGATAGTTTAAAATAAAAGAACTTATAACAAGACTCCATGAGTAGTGTTTAGACTCACTTTGTTGGATTTTACATGATTACCTTAAACCCTTACTGAGCTACAAACCAAAATATTATAGAGTCGATGAAGTAAATAAGGAAAATTGTTATATTCAAGATGAGTACTAAAAATGACTACATTACATTTCTCTGGATCACGTTTTTCCCATAGTTCTGGAATCTACACCAGTTTTGTAAAAAGAAAAAAAATGATTCAAACAGAGATATAAAACCCTCACAGGTATTTATGTTTATACAAGTATCAAAACTAATAAAAGTGTAGAATGGTGTAGTCACCTACAGGTGGCAAAACACGTTCACCTATTAAAATGTTCATTACTAAATCCAACATGGAGTAAGAAGAAAACCAACAACATAGGGATTACTCCATGGGTCTCTTCAAGAACCACATAAGAAGTTTCTTAGGGCTTACCAATTAAGGAAAGGGTTTCACAAACTTTATTTCCAAGCACACCTGTAATGACTATCATCCTACATACAAAGGGAACATCAGTTAAACCTTGATTAACTTAAAGCTCGGTACATAAATTGGAAATAAATATGTTTTTCTTTGTATTTATGTTCGACCTTCTAAACATACAGGAATTACCAAACCGAATTTTCCAGGTTCCTCTAGAAAACGAATTAGGCTCAACAAGTTTTGAAGATTTTCAAGGTTTGTTATCAACCCAAATGGAACTTCTTCTTCTGAGTGCCGACTTTGCATATGTTGGTACACAAAAGGACACTATAGGATTGAAATTTTCCTAAACACTATAGATGGGCATGACATGAGATGCATTTACCCTTTAACCAACTTGCCATTTTAATTTTCTATGTGTTGATTTCTGTATGTGACTATCTCCACTGAAACTCGCGTACATACACGACTATATCTGTTGACAACCCGCGTACTGTACGCGACTATTTTCATTGCAACCCACGTACATATCTGTACACGGGTTTCCTATATCAATAGTCACGCACACATTCATTCGACATTAAAAAATATAAAAAACGATTAATGCATATTAGTTAAGCCTTAATCATTAACCATCTCAACTGTCTCAACCTCCTCAACCTTTGCAGCTGCTCTATTTCCCAAAGTATAAATAGAGGCCTTGGAGAGGGAATTAATAGAATGAATCTTGGAGAGAAAAGTTATGTTGGTGGAATATCTTCAAAAGTATTTGGAGTAGCATAACTCAGAGTCCTTTGGTTGCAGAGGAGTCCTTGTCTCATGCGTTGGGTTGTACACTTATATCATTCACTAATTGTTAATAAAGAGAATTCTTCTTCCAACTTTGTGTTGAGTTTATTTCATGTATCATGGTTGATAAATATATTTGATTAAGCACTATATATGTTGTTTATTTAACCTTTCATATATACATGTATAATATTGTACTTGGATAATTTGCTCTTTGCAGGTGAAGGAGGTGCATTCCTAAAATCTTTGGAGAGAAGCAGAGCGGGAGAAGATAAAGCTTGGATCAATCGTCGGTAATCGGGTGAGTCCAACATTTATTCCTATTTCCTTTCTATACTTTAAAGCTAATTGTCTGCAAGTTTTAGAAGTACGTTGGTAACCCCAGACCCTATGTTACAAGGGTGTTTATTCTTGAACAACAGAACTGGCGACTCCGCTGGGGAGCCCAGACTGCTGTGGGTTAATTCTGTAGATCAGTGCCCAGTCTTTTCCTTGATTCAGTGTGTGGTGTCTTGTCTTGGTTCATATTTGTAGTGGTGCTTTGAAGTACTTGATAATTTTTCTTTTTTTGAAAAATTTAACTCCTGTACGTGGGTTTCTCTTACGCACAGTTGCGTATAGAGGTCTGTGTATGTGGGTTGCTCTATAGCACAGTCGCATACAGTACATGGGTTGCTCTTGTACACAGTAGCATACAAGCCTGAGTAAAGAAATTTTTGGGTTAGGTTTTTCTTGTCCCTGTCCTTTTATATATTTTGTTTTGCTGAGTGGCCTTCACTATGAGCATTTCACTATGAGTTTGATGACCTTGTTAGCCATGCCTTGTGCTTTCTTGAAATCCCTTGAGTTCTTATTGTTTGGATTACCTGTCTGTTAGCAACTTGAAGTAGATTTTCCTGTTGGGTAATAGGTTTAAGTGCTAGTTGTCTGAATTAGTGATTAGGGTTCCAGACACTCTATATTCCATTCTATTTTCGAATAGTATTGGTTTGTCACTTGCCTTTGATTGAGTTCAGTGATTTCTATTCATTATGCCTTCCCAAGTTAGGGTTCCAAGTCTTCCTTAGGTGGTTGATCCTTGGTTCTATGAATCTGCTTTAATTCATTTTTCTTATTTTATACAGTTAGTTTATTCAAGCATACTCAAGTATTGTGCATTTAGGTGCATAGTAGTCTTTGAGCAATTTGAAAAGTGAAAAGAAAACATTAGAAACTTTTGCATTTGATTTTCATACAGTAGTTTTGTTTTCAGTTTTTAAATATAATCTCAAAAATTACAAAAATATAGTCTTAGTTTTCTCTTTATTCGTTGCATTTTCATCAGTTTACATTTACAAAAAAGAAAAGAAAAGAGAAGCTTTTTTTTTAAGTAGTGATAATTTGCTTTGGAAGTATACACCTATTGTTTTTTACATTTCTTATCAAGTCAAAAAAATCATAGTCTTTCACTCCACTTTCCTTCTGAGTAAAAAATAGCCCTTAAAATGAAGGCAATAATTAAAATTTATTAGTAATTTTTGTTTTTTTAGGGCCATACACCCACTAGCTTAGGCTAGACTTGTGGGATAGGAAGTGTAAACTCTCCATAATTATTTAAATTCAGACATAGTGGGCCAATCGATAGGTAAATCCTTCTCTTTATCGATCGTATCTGGGAAGCTCCTCTCAAATGGGAGTCAAGCACGAGGCCGCGTGGAGGCATTGGACTAAGGAGATAACCCTCCAATTCCTTATCGAAACATAAACTAGGGTTTTTATGCATCTGGGGATTCTATCCTAGATAGAGTTTTGGGCTCAGATACCCTGCCCATGCACATGAATCAGGCTTACGACTGTTCCGCCAGACTGTTGGTATAGTTAAGGTAGCCTCTAGTCTCTTGACATCTAGGGTTCATACATAGGTAAATCGGAAGGCTATTTCTGGTTCACCTTGGACGGGCTTGGAAGGTAACCCTTGTTGAAAGTGTAGGAGGGCAGTGGGTGATTCCTCCGCTTGTGCCTAAGAACCTCTTCAAGGATGCCAAGCAACTGTCTTTCAGCTTTCTTCGGGAAAGCATATATTTTACCCTTGTTGACTATTGAGACTTTAGGATTTTTTGTAGTGATTGCTCTATGGTTTGTCTGTGTTTAGCTGACCTTAGGGTTTGAATTGTCAAATTTACAATCATGGAGGACCAACCTATCAGAAGGTCACAAAGGTTGCAAAACCTTCCTCCTCTTATCACATTGGAACCTCCACCTCTCCCTCAAAGGCAGATATTGGACACAGACGGTTCATTTGAACTGATAGGAGTCAGTGAAGTTTCGGGTGAACCAGAACTTAGGGAAAACCGTCTTAATTTAAACACAGTTGAGATAGAAGACTTGCAAACTGATGAGTTTGCAAGGAATTTTAATACACCTCTGACTGATTTAAACGATCATGTGATCATTCAGGTTCGTCCTTTTGATCCACCTGTGATTGGTGTCCCTGTGGGCAGAATAATGTCTAGTTTAGGAGAAAGTTCTTTCATTTTCACCTCAGCCATCTCGACTGAATGGGTACTACCTCCCTCGATAAGTAATCCTAGATCAAGCATACCTACTACGCCCTTAACTCCAGTGAGCCGAGTGGTCCAACCGTCGGTTCCCACAAGCCTACCAGGTGCTTCTGGTGGTATGGTCACTGGGATTTCCACTGTACCTACAGTTCCAACCTCCTTCACACACACTTCCCAGAGTGGTCCTATAGGATCCTCGGATTTTTTTCCAAGGATTTCCTTGGAATGGGGGGCACATACCCCCATCCACTCCATATGTAGGCCCACCACCCTCTTATGTAGAGGTGCAGTTTGGGGACACTAACCCTTATGGTCAAGGTTTCCAAACCCTGGTCTCTGCTCTGTTCACAAGCTCTCCCTTTTCGCTTTTTAGCGGAGGGATACCTTCTCCTGTATTTCAAACCCTAGTTTCAACTAGGGTAGCCAGAACCTCTTATACTGCACCTCACACCAACAATCCTATGTCTTATGAATGGAATCCGTTTCAAAGTAACCCATCCACTTCGCAATCGGTGGTAGGGGGCAACCCCACCTTTACATATGGGAATTTGGGGGCAAGTCCATCTAATCCCCAAACTGGTACTTTTAGTGCTCTAGTTTGACCTAATATTCCTTTCCTAGCAATGTTAAACTTACCATATTTGTCTAAACTGATGAATGACCCGGTGAGGCATGATCCCTCCTGGCCACCTGTACCCACCAAGTTGCCCTCGGACATCCCAAAATTCGAAGGAAAAGTTGGTGAAGATCCTGGGGCTCATGCCACCACTTTTCATTTATGGTGCTCTTCCAACTCACTGAATGAAGATTCAGTTTGGTTGAGGCTATTACAAAGAACATTGACGAGTACTGCAGCAAAATGGTACATTGAGTTTCCTTCTGCTGCGTTTAGTAGTTTTTGGGACTTGGCTAATGCATTCCTTAGCCACTTTTAGCTTCTTGTCCGATATGATTTTGGAACAGACTTGTTATCTACCTTCTGACAGAACAAGGCTACCCATATCTCAGATCACATCCAAGAATGGAGGAGGCGGAAGGGCCTTATTAAAGCCACTATTCCTCCTGAGTTCTTACTAGAATGGTTCCTTAAATCACTATTGCCTTATATAGGGGCGTATCTACTTTAGGAGTGACGAGTGAGGAAGAAGCTATCCTTAGGGCCCAGCAACTAGATTTGATATATTCTCAGTCTGGGATCTTATATGAGATTATCCCTGAGACATTGAGGCCAACACACGATGTAGAGAAACCTAATCTTGGACCCCATGCCGATGGTGTGGTTGGGTCCATTAATTCTCCCACTGTAGAATCTTTGGCTAAACAGCTCCATCAACTGTCCATCAAACATTTTATGGTGGAGGCAACAAAGGCTTCCCCCTCACCCCAAAATGCAAATGTTTTTGCACAAAACTCTCAGAAGGGAAATCAACAGCTTGGTGGGAAAAAGAAGAGAGGAAAGAAAGGGGAGGGAAATCAAAACAAGCAGAAACCCGCAAATAATGCTGATGGGGGAAAGAAAGAAAAGAAAAAGGTGAAATTCCCATGCAAGTTGTGCCATGAATATCACCTTACCCATATTTTTCCCCTTATGGAACAAGCCCAGAAGCTGTTAAAAGCTCAACAACCAGCTGTCCTGAAGGATCCTTTTCCCCAAGGATAGAATTTTGCTTCAGCTTCAAATGCAGCAGGGGCACCCCAAATGCCCTTGACCCCAATTATATCAACATCGTTCGATCTTCAACTTTGTTATAGGTCAGGAATAAGAACTATGAAAAAGATACCTCTGAGAAGGGTAAGTCTATAGGTGAAACTTCTAACCCTCTCACGATCAAGAAACCTGCCAAAATTATGCCCAAGATATAAAAAGGTGTCTTTAAGAAGACCTTCCATAATCCTAATGCTAGGGATACATCCAACTACTCTGTGGTTTAAGACTTAGCCCACACACCTTATGCAATGTCGGCTTTAGAGGTGTTACAGAGTTGTCCCACCTAGCGGGATGCACTCTTAGCATCCTTAGGCAATATGGACTCATCGAGTCTCATGGAAAAATTTCACTTGTTTGTTGTCAAAATTCGCCTACCTTACCATGTAGCCTTATCGATATATTTCATCCATGGTGGAAAGACCATTGGAAGGGCATTTGTCGATGAAGGTGCTTCTACATGTGTTATGTCCTTGTAATGTTGGAAAGCTCTTGGAGCCCCAGAGCTGGTCCCGTCAAAAACCCTGCTTACTACTTTTGACGGAAGGTCATTACGTCCACATGGTATCCTACCGGATTTTGAAATTAAGCTGGCAGGGAAAGTGGTGTCTGTTGAGGTGGAGGTGATTGATGCACCTTTGGACTATAATTTTCTCTTGGGAAGAAGCTGGACTTATGCCATGTCTGTTATTTCATCAGCCGTCTTTCAGATGGTAGTGTTTCCACACGAAGGGAAGTTGGTTACTGTTGACCAACTCAATTTTACTTGAAAAGGCCACATGGAATCTAATGAGTCCACTGTGCCATTCGTTGATTAGGTCAAACCTACTGCATAGAGCTTAAGGGCTGGAATGTACGCATCATTGATGGGTACATTCGATCTTCCAGCTCTTATTAATTATATAGGTTCTACTAGTGTGGGAAAGTCGATTTCTACGATTGTTGGTAGGACTGATCCTTGGGTTCTCCCTACCCACCATGAACTTGAAGTGCCCCTATCTACAGTGGAAGTAGCTTATCAAGATATCACACAAACCACTGTTGATCCCTTTTCGGTTCCACTCTCAGTCTCAGAGGAATTGGAAGAAGTCTATTTACCTGCTTGGGAAGAAAACTCTCTGAGGGGGAACTTATTTTGCTCTAGGCCCAAGACAAGGAACCCCTGGGGGCAGAAAATTTCAGGTCTATGTGGTTATGACCTTATATCGTGTTGAAAGTGTTAAAGAAAGGCACATATGAATTCATATATTTCGATGGGAACAAGCTGGCTGAGCCTAGAAATGGGCTCTACTTGAAAAAGTACTATGCTTAGGCTTAGCAATTTTTCTTATATTTTATTGTACACTAGTTTGTTAGTTTATGTACACTAGTTTGTTAGTTTATGTTTTTTATACCATCTTTTGGTTGTTTTAGATGTCTTCCAAGAGGTTCGTAGGTTTCGCTGATGGGGCCAGTCGCCACACTTGTCATTTAGCTTCGACTGCATGGGTTATTTATTCACCCTCAGGACAGCTAGTTGCCTCAGGAGGCACTTTCTTAGGCCCTTCTTCCAATAATGTGGCTGAATATAGGGCCATCATTGAGCTTCTATGGGATGCTTTGTCACGTGGTATCACTCAGCTGGAATCTGGACTCTCAACTGGTTGTTTCCAAGCTCAATCAGGCTTATCAGGTTCGAAACCCTATTCTATTGCGTCAGTTTATGCAAGTTAGGTTATTGGAAAGAAATTTGGAGTTCATTACATTCATTCATATTCCAAGGAATCAAAATTCATTAACTGATGCATACACTAATTACATCTTGAATTGGCATTTAACACATTTTCCATAAAAGTATACAGCAAACACATAAAAAACATTTGTAAATAAACTGGCAAATATATATATATATATGTGTGTGTGTGTGTGTGTGTGTGTGTGTGTGTGTGAATATCTGTTCATATAGATAGGTTGAGTCTCAGATCCTCATATCCAGTCATAATTGTATAATATACAAAAAATATACAAAATATGGATTAAAGTCCATCAAATGCTCCTAGATCTAAGCGGGACCACCATGGTCACCCTGTACTCTAGCTTCTTCAGCCTCCTCGGCTTCAGCAGCCTCAACAACATCTATGTATACCAATACTGCTTTGGCTACCCACCTCAAAAGGCATATCCATACAGGTGGCACACCAACCACGAACTCCTACATGATGGCTAGGATGTGCTCAATCTGTAAGGTGGGTACTCTCTGGGTAAGGCTGGCTAGCTTCCCCTCAAGAACCCTAATCATCCCCTGGTCTTCTCCCAAGATAAGACGCACATACATGCATTGATTCCCTTTAGGATGGACTGGTCCAATATCTGCATTTTGACATTTTAAAAGGATTAGAACTCTTATACATATGTATATATCTCTATATTTTAAAATTCATAAAAATTTTAAAATTTTAAAATAAAAATTACCTAACTCTCCCCATGCTCCTCCTGGAGGGAGGACGAGGTCTGGATCACCACAGAAGTCCATTCCAACATATGGAAACTGCTCCAGTACTTGTTGTTGGGCTAAATGGTCAGACCCAGGTTTCACCTTTAACTTCGCACCAACAAAAGACCCACAGTGTTGGCCCTTTCGGCAACAGCCTGCGAACAGGCTTTAGTCTCACCCGAAACAGCTATGGGGTGCCGCAGAATCAGGTTTCTGCAAGCAAAAGAGAGAATCTTACTGTTGTTGGGATAAATGGGCAGACCCAGGTTTCACCTTTAACTTCGCACCAACAAAAGACCCACAGTGTTGGCCCTTTCGACAGCAGCCTGCGAACAGGCTACAGTCTCACCCGAAACAGCTATGGGGTGCCGCAGAATCAGGTTTCTGCAAGCAGAAGAGAGAATCTTACTGTACCTTTAGTCTTTAACGATTAACAATCACTTAACAGAATGCTTTTAATATCAATTATGCAGCTTCGCGATTAGATAAATAAACAGTTACTTGCACAACCCTTATCTGGGAATTCACAGCGAAGCTAGTTATTAACAGCAGTCTTAATTTAGCATTTATTTACTTAACAGTGCATACAATATAATAACAAATCGCACAAATGAACCACAACACCAGATGTCACATGGTTCACCCCCAGTGTAGGGGTTATGTCCACAGAACTGCGCTTTATTTAACTCTTTACAACTAAAACGATAGTTCTGATCTGCGCACTCAGCTGCAGATCCCTTAGGTTCTCAAGGCTGCGCACTCAGCAGCAAGCCTCTGCGCACACAGCTGCAGATCTTCCTTTTCACCCACAAAACCCCTCTACGCACACAGCTGTAGAGTTCGTCCCGCACATAGCTGGGACTTAACCTTCTTACAAAAACCCTTATACAATCTCTTATCTTTGCATTACAATAACTTCATAAGATAATCATTCAAGACCTAACCCTACTTTTTTACATGAGTTCCTATTTATATAGCGCACTGTTACAAAACCATGGATTTACACCATGGGCGCCCAATACCCTAACCCTGGATTTAGCCCAAGGGTTATTTACAAAAAGCGGGTTCGACCCACCTGCGACACCCCTAAGACTATTTTAGGTTGTAACTCTGCTTACACTTCTTCAAGAACTTCGGAGTTACCGAAACTAAGGACCTTTAGGGTTGGAGCCCCAACATGTCCCTAAGACTTTCTTGTGGCTCGTCCCGGGGCACTCTGCTGCTGTTCTGATGGTTGGAAAAACCTAGTGCACTACTTACTAACGCCCTCCCTACTGCTGTTGGCTGCTTGCTTCGGTCCTTCATACTTTTTATGCTGAGGAAGGTCATCCGGATCCATCTGCAACCCCACTTGTTACTTTGTCTGCCGAACACTTGACCATCCACAACTAAGGGTTCCAAAAATTGTGTGTCAAGCTGCATAAGACAAACAACCACCTTGGCTCTGTCAGACCAGGCAGAGACATAGAGGGATCCTCCAGAGTCTTATTATGAGGCCTTGTGCCTTTCGTCGCTCCTCGTTAGAGTGAACTTCTGCCTGCCTTCATCCAAATTAGAGCAAACTTCTGCCTTCCTTTGTACCTTAGTTGGATAGGACTGTACTGGGGAATTACTCAAAAGGTTCTACAACCTTCTCTCTTTGAACTCTCGTACTAACTCCTGGACTTCACAATTGTTTGACATGGTTCCAACTGAGCAACTCAAAGAAGTGCTTAATGCGGGAGTCGCAGGCCAATGCAGTGTTTTATAGAATCCTGTAACAGAATTTGTCATCATTGTGCATTAATGACACCAAATCTGGCGGGATGCCAGAAATCTTGTCCACACGGCGCCAGGCTTTCCCCCCGAAATCTCATTATTACAGGTATGGAGAGCGGTGCTCGTGCCGCGCCGCCGAATTTAATTTGTCCCATCCATCGCATTTTAAGCTGCGATGCACTTTGGACCTTCGACATGACAACTACTCACAACTGCGGCACAACATTAACCCTTGCTCCTTACTACCCCATGCGGTACCCAAATTTCAACTGTTCATGGGGTTCAGACTGTCCTTCTTAGAGCTACTGCTGATTAGGGGGTCCTGGCCTGTCCCTATACTTCTTCAGACAACTGCCATTTACCATCAAGGGTAAAATTTCTCTATTCAACTTAGCTAGTTGTACCGTGCCACCATCAGTAACTTTCTGTACTATGTATGGTCCTTTCCAATGTGTCTTGAACTTACCTGGGAATTTCATGAATTTCCTGTCGTATAAGAGCACAAGGTCACCTATCTGGAATTGCTTCTTTTTAATATGCCTGTCATGCCATGCTTTTTCTCTAGCCTTCTGCACTTGCTGCTGGAACCCTGCAATGAATCTGTCTTCTTCTAGTTCTGTTATCTGAGATAGCCTTTTATTCAACATACCTGGGTCATCCATTTCTGTAAAAGCATCTATTCTGAGACTGGGAATAATATACTCCATTGGCATTAATGCTTCTTGCCCATAAACCAGCTGAAAAGGTGTGTGACCTATCAATTTCTTGCAAGTGGTTCTATAAGCCCATAACACTGCCGGGATTCTAAGATCCCAATCATTTCTATTAATATTACAAACCTTGGTCAGAGCCTGCTCAAGAATCTTATTGAAGGCTTCCTCAGTTCCATTTTCTTGAGGATGGTACGTAGTACTCTTCTGGTGATATACCTGAAATTCTTCGGTCAATGCTTCAATAGTTTTATTCAAAAAGTGTGACCCTTGGTCACTCATAAGAATTCTAGGACATCCAAACCTTGTTAAAGTATTGTCAAAGATGAACTTCGCAGCTGTAGCAGCGCTACAATCTTTGACCGGTTGAGCTTCAGCCCAACGAGTAAGGTATTCAGTTGCTGTAATAATATACCTTGTGCCCAATTTCTTTGCAGGGGGATTTATAGGTTCGACAAAATCAATAGCCCACTTATCAAAGGCCTATAGGGTTACCTGTGGAACGAGGGGCATCTCATCCCTCCTGGATGGTTTTCCTGCCCTCTGATAGATGTCGCAGCTGTGGCAGTACTCCCTGGCATCCTTATGAAGTGTAGGCCACCATAACCCTGCTTCCAGAAGCTTCTGTGCTGTAGCTTTCCCTGCATAATGTCCTCTTGCTGCGCCAGAATGTTCCTCAGCCAAAATCAAGGGTTTCTCATGCTCCAAGACACATCTACGCAGGATTTCATCTGGTCCCATCTTGTACAGTTGTCCTGCTATCAGTGTAAAATCAGCAGCCTAAACCACCAACTACTTCTTCTGCTGTGTTGTCATCTCCAGGGGTGCAAAACCTGTAGCCAAATACTGAACAATGTCCTGAAAGTAGTCATCGACCATCTGGATAGCGAATAACTGAGCATCACGAAGACCTTCGTCTAAGCTAGTAGGCTCTTCCCTTGATTCGAGCCTCGACAGATGGTCAGGTCCCAAGTTAATTCTTCCTGGCTTAACTATAATCTCAAATTCATATTCCTGGAACAATATTAGCCATCGACATATTCTTCCTCCCAACACAGGCTTGTTAACCAAGTATTTCAAAGCAGAGTGGTCAGTGAACATTTTAAAGTGAGAACCTAACACATAATGTCAGAACTTTTGCAAAGCATATACCATAGCCAAACCTTCCCTTTCTGTCGTAGTATAGTTTCTTTCTACTGTGGATAATTTGCGACTTGCAAAGGCAATAGGGTGGTCAATATTACCTTCGCCTGTCTGAGCTAGTACTATGCCCAAAGCAATCGAGGAAGCATCGACATGCACATGGAACTCCTTATTCCAATCAGGAAACACTAGGATAGGGGCATTTACCATCTTTTCTTTTAGGATGTCCAAGCTTTCTTGACACTCAGGTGTCCATTCAAACTTAATCTCTTTCTTCAACTGTTTCTCCATCGGGGCTGTGATCTGGGCGCAACCTTTAATAAACTTCCTTTAGTACCCGGTGTGACCAAGTGTAGTGCACAGTTGCTTGACTAACTTCGGAGGTGGCAAGTTCATGATAATTGCTATCTTCGTCGGATCCACCATCAATCCTTGCTTACAAACAATATGACCCAACAGGATTCCAAAGGGTGCATAGAAGATGCACTTTTTTAAGTTCAAGGAAATCTGATGCTGTTTACACTTGTCCAACATAAGTTCTAAGCTAGTTATGTGGTATTTTAGTAACCCAAAAATAGTCGAGTCATCAAAATACACTTCTAAGAATTTATGTATAAAGTCTTTAAATACACAAATTACCACTCGAAAAAACATGCATTCTTTAATCCAAAAGGCATAACTGTGTATTGAAAGGATCCCATTTCTGTAGCAAATGTTGTCTTATGTCGATCCTCTGGAGCAATTCTGATCTGATGGTAACTTGAAAATCCATCAGTAAAAGAGTATACTTCCTGACCTCCAACATTATCAAGAACTTCATCTATAAAAGGAGTAGGAAAGGGGTCATGTAGGCACACATCGTTCAGCTTCCTTAAATCAACACAGATTCGGATTTCACCCTTATTCTTCTTTTCTTGGACTGCCATCGAACTGACCCATTCGGACTCTTCAACAGGTTCAATAATTCCTGCGGCAAGCATCTTATCTAACTCCAGTCTAAATTTTTCCTTATACTTGGGGTTCAGCCTATACGGGCGCTATTTCACAGGCTTCGCATCAGGTTTCAATGGAATCTTTATGACTCCTATATCGCCAAGGATACCCTTCATCTCAAAAAACTTCGTCGGAAATAGGTCTTGATACTCGTGGAGAAGTTGGGTCACTTTTCTTACCATTTCATCATCCCAATAATCTCCAATTGTAGCATAGTTGGGGTTTTCCTCTGACCCAATGTTTACGGTCCATGTCTTCAGAGACTGAGTCACTTCAGGTGTTTCGACCACTGGTCCATGTACTTCGTAGTTTCCTTCTGACTCCGAAATATTGATGTTACGCGGATCGTCATCCTCGTCAATTGCGAGGTTGTAACATTCAACTGCATTAGCTTCTTGTGCTGCCCAATCGGTTTGGTATTCCCCTATTTCTTGGTCATCAAATATCTTAGTATGGATCAATCTAACAGCTGCATCTAAAGCAGGACAAACTTCGTTAATAGAAAATGTAAGTATAAAACTATCAACAAGATCATCCCAACTTACAATACCGTGTTGAAGCTTGACCTCCGTATACCATTTTTTTGCTATAGGTTCCAACGTGTGCACAAACTTATGCACCCATTCCTCATGAGGTACATGTTCCCATGCTGCATAACATTGCTTCAAATGTTCTTGAGGACTGTTCTGCCCATTGAACTTACTTCACACCCCTTGAGATTGGTCTAGGAATTAGAGGCGTAGAAATTACTGGCAAGCTTCCCAACTGTGAATATACTTCCTGTGGCCTTTCCACCATCTCGCTGCTGTAGCTCTTAATGCTGCTTCCAAAGTCTGCATTCTCTGTGATTCTGGCACTTGTTCTGAGAACTGCGCAATGAATTTTCCAGGATCTGTCAACCCATCATATGTAGGCAAGTCTCTGACCTGTGCTCTAAGGCATCTAAGAGATTTGGTAATTCATGTACACTGATGGCCATGTAGCTCGTATAATTGATTCTGCCAACTCTCTAGACCATCATCTGAGTCAGACATGCAGGAGCTATCACTTTGTCAATCCATTACACCTTCAGCATTAGGCTTGACATAATCTTCTTCTTTTGCTATGATATTATAGATGTGGTCCAGAATATCCTGATATTCCTCTCTAACTGGCTCCATATATCTTTCTCCTTGAGAAGGATCCAATGGTAGTATAGCTCTCAATCCCTTCCCTTCAAAAGTCATTTGTCTCTTTTTAAGATTGATAACTGCATCACTATCTATTGCCCACTCAATTCCTAGCAAAGTTGGATAGGGTTTACTGTCATCAATGATCTCAATAACTTCAAAATATGCTATAGTACTGACTCCATCTATATCTACTGGTACCCAAGGAAATCTTCCTAAGGGTACAATCCTCTGCTGATTGGCTAGTCTCAACTGTATAGGTGACCAATCAAGGGTAGGTTTTCCCATTTGTACCCATGTTTGCTTAGTTAAAATATTGACTTCAGAACCCAGATCTAAAATAATATCCTTCATGTCATACTCTCCTACCTGAGCATGTAGTCTCATCTCTCTTCCAGTTCTTCTAACTCTACTAACATCTCTTTCACTATCAGGACTTTGATGAGGTTCACAAGACTGTATAACTTTTTGTAATTCATTTAAGGCATTCTGATTTCTTAACAATTTGATGCAACTCTATAAAAATGATGACAAAGTACTTACTTGGCCTTGTGAGTCTTCCTGGGATTTCAGCTGCTGATGCTGCTTGTTTGGTGCTGGTAAATCGGAATCAACAAAGTCTTGTCTGGCCTCCAAAAAAATTTCTTTTTCTCGTCGAACATCAAATGCTGGGGTTTTTTCTACGGCCTTGCGAACCCAAGCTTCGTCAGGTTTCTTTGCCTGACACTGCGCCTCTGTCGTAGCTCCACTTCTTGTAACAACATTAACAGCTGGGATCGGTCGTGGCTCGACAGCAATCAACTGGACACTCGGACTAGGTTTGCTATTTCTTTCTTGGATTTTAGCTAGTAACTGTGGGCACTGCTCGATGACATGATCAACTGCTCTACAGTATCGGCATGTTGTGGTTGGGTTTTGACAGTCTCGAGCTAGATGTCCTGCCTGATTGCAGTTATAGAAAATAACTTGACCTTGACCTCCGCCAGGAATACCTCGACCACGGCCTCTAAAACTGCCTCGACCACCTCGGTAACCATATCCATCATTGCCTTGTGCATCCGGGTATATCCTATAAGTGTTGTAGGTCCACTCCCTCATAAGGTCAAAACTGCGACATTCATCTTCATTGTGGCCAAGGGACTTACAGAATTTACAATAAGGGTTCTTCGGGACTTGAACATACCTCTGTAATAGATAACAGTCTTCCGGTTGATGCTAGCCAGTAGTTCGATAGATCTCACAGTACAGAACACTAGGATTCAGCGGGTTTGGTGCGCCATTATTCAAATAGTTTCTCAGTGTCGGGCACTGGTCCTTGTCGTGGCCTTCTGTTCGACAATGTATACACCATACCTCTTCACGGGTGGACTTCCCTTTTTTCATGTCGCGAAGCTCTAAATCCATCTCCGCAAGCTGCGCTTGAATTTGAGCTATACCAGAATTATCTTCGACAGGTGCAGTTTCAACCTTTATGGCAATCTCTAAGGCCTCTTGCTGATCAGTAACCTTCTGCTGCATGAGTGGAGCTCTGATGTGGGGTAATAATGCTTCAATAAACCACTCATGTTGTGCTAGTCCAATCATGAAGCTAACTTGGTCAAGCAGAAATTTGAATCTCTGATCAAAGTCCCACATAGATTCGCCTCGCCGCTACTGAATCTCTTTTAACTCAGTGATGCACTGCGACTCTGATTTAGGTTTCTTAAATTCTCGGATCAGTGTTGCTTTGATGTCAGCAAAGACAGGATTCTGTGTGCTAGCAAAATTCATAAACCAAGTCAGGGCCCGGTCTTTGAAAGAAGTGATCAGCTGCACTCGTTGAACATCTATGTCTATAATGTTCTTCGCAGTCCACACAGCTTCGCACAGAAACCAGAACTGCTCTGAGTCTTCTGACCCAGTTCCTTTAAAAACTGGTAGTTTGATGTCATCATGAACATGGGACATCTGGGATCTAGGGGAGGAGGAAGGGTTTGAACTGGCTGGGGAAGACTGACCTGCGACAGGGATACTCGGGCTAGGGTTACTTTCAGACTGCGATAGGTTCTCGGGGATAATAGGTCTTTGCTGCGGGGTTATCGGAGGGTTTCTAACAGAGGGGACCTCGGTGGACTCAGAGGCTTCAGAGCTTAAAGGGGTATACTCAGTGAAGGAGCCGAGATCTCTCTTATATCTTTTGTCGTTTCGCAGCAAACCACTTTTCTCGTCGCAGTCCCAGTCACTTCCAATCATAGGTTAGCAATACTAGATCTAACAATCTAATTCGATAACCAAGATTCCTTTTTCAGCCAATAGCATTTTAATATTCAAACTAAATAGGTTCAAGTACTTACCCCTTGGTCCTTTGAAAAATTGTCGTTCAGCTTCGCTAAAGGAGGTACTTATGTCGATGGCGAACTCCATCACAAATGCCTTGAGAGTTTGCGCAGTCCAAAAATCCACGGCTCGCGAGATCGCGTTGTTCATTCTTTTCAAGATCGCGATTCTTGCGGGGGTCCAGGGGGGAAACTGATTTTCTTGGAAGTTCGTCCTCCTTTATGTTAACCTGGATAACCACTGGTGCAACTCTATGTGTATAGAACCAAAGAAAATTTCATGAACATCAGAAAAAATGTACCTTTGCAAAAATTGTTCTGCGCTACAACGGGGATCTTTGTTTTCCTGTTCTGCAAACTTCAAATAGGTCGCTTCGATCCAATCACCAATTTCTTTTACAGAGGGCCGCTAAAACATAGCCCTCGAGGTATGACATAGATCTCTCTTCAACAGATACTGAGTTCAACCGGCAACGGAACCAATTTGTTGGGATAAATGGGCAGACCCAGGTTTCACCTTTAACTTCGCACCAACAAAAGACCCACAGTGTTTGCCCTTTTGGCAACAGCCTACGAACAGGCTACAGTCTCACCCGAAACAGCTATGGGGTGCCGCAGAATCAGGTTTCTGCAAGAAGAAGAGAGAATCTTATTGTACCTTTATTCTTTAACGATTAACAATCACTTAACAGAATGCTTGTAATATCAATTATGCAGCTTCGCGATTAGATAAATAAATAGTTACTTGCACAACCCTTATCTGGGAATTCACAGCGAAGCTAGTTATTAATAGTAGTCTTACGTTAGCAGTTATTTACTTAACAGTGCATAAAATATAATAACAAATCACACAAATGAACCACAACACCAGATGTCACGTGGTTCACCCCCAGTGTAGGGGTTACATCCACAGAACTGGGCTTTATTTAACTCTTTACATCTAAAACGACAGTTCTGATCTGTGCACTCAGCAGCAAGCCTCTGCGCACATAGCTGCAGATCTTCCTTTTCACCAACAAAACCCCTCTACGCACACAGCTGCAGAGGTCATCCCGCACACAGCTGGGACTTAACCTTCTTACAAAAACCCTTATACAATCTCTTATCTTCGCATTACAATAACTTCATAAGATAATCATTCAAGACCTAACCCTACTTCTTTACATGAGTGCCTATTTATATAGCGCACTGTTACAAAACCATGGATTTACACCATGGGCGCCCAAAACCCTAACCCTGGATTTAACCCAAGGGTTAATTACAAAAAGGGGGTTCGACCCACCCGCGACACCACTAAGACTATTTTAGGTTGTAACTCCGCTTACACTTCTTCAAGAACTATGGAGTTATCGAAACTAAGGACCTTTAGGGTTGGATCCCCAACAACTGTACCCTTAGTCTTTAACTATTAACAATCACTTAACAAAATGCTTGTAATATCAATTATGCAGCTTCGTGATTAGATAAATAAACAATTACTTTCACAACCCTTATCTGGGAATTCACAGCGAAGCTAGTTATTAACAACAATCTTACTTTATCAGTTATTTACTTAACAATGCATAACATATAATAACAAATAGCACAAATGAACCACAACACCAGATGTCATGTGGTTCACCCCCAGTGTAGGGGTTACATCCACAAAACTGCGCTTTATTTAACTCTTTACAACTAAAATGACAGTTCTGATCTGCGCACTCAGCTGCAGATCCCTTCAGTCCTCAAAGCCGCGCACACAGTAGCAGGCCTCTGCGCACACAGCTGCAGATCTTCCTTTTCACCCACAAAACCCCTCTGCGCACACAGCTGCAGAGGTCATCCCGCACACAGCTGGGACTTAACCTTCTTAC
>LPNX010028145.1:320675-358958 GCA_001517045.1 Pseudotsuga menziesii
TATAGCCCACTGTTACAAAACCATGGATTTACACCATGGGCGCCCAAAACCCTAACCCTGGATTTAACCCAAGGGTTAATTACAAAAAAGGGGGTTCGACCCACCCGCGACACTTCTAAGACTATTTTAGGCCGTAACTCTGCTTACACTTCCTCAAAAACCGCGGAGTTACCAAAACGAAGGACCTTTAGGGTCGGAGCCCCAATAGGCCCCTAAGACTCACTTGTGGCCCGTCCTGGGGCACTCTGCTGCTATTCTGGCAGTTGGTGAAACCTCGTGCACTGCTTACTGGTGCCCTCCCTACTGTTGTCGGATGTTCGCTTCCGTCCTTCATACTTTTTATGCTGAAGAAGGTCTTCCAGATCCATCTACAACCCCACTTGTTACTCTGTCTGTCGAGCACTTGACCATCCACAACTAAGGGTCCCAAAAATTGTGTGTCAAGCTGCATAAGACAAACAACCGCCTTGGCTCTATCAAACCAGGCAGAGACATGGCGGGATCCTCCAGAGTCTTATTATGAAGCCTTGTGCCTTTCGTCGCTCCACGTTAGAGCGAACTTCTGCCTGCTTTCATCCAAATTAGAGCAAAATTCTGCCTTCCTTTGTACCTTGGTCGGATAGGACTATACTGGTGAATTACTCAAAAGGTTCTGCAACCCTCTCTCTTTGAACTCTCGTACTAACTCCTAGACTTCACAATTTTTTGAAATGGTTCCAACTGAGCAACTCAAATAAATGCTTAATGCGAGAGTCGCAGGCCGATGCAGTGTTTTATAGAATCCTGTCATAGAATCTGTCATCATGGTGCATTAATGACACCAAATCTGACGGAATGCCCGAAATCTTGTCCACACGGTGCGAGGCTTTCCCCCGAAATCTCATTATTACAGGTATGGAGAGCAGTGCTCGTGCCGGCGCCGCCGAGTTTATTTTGTCCCATCCATCGCATTTTAAGCTGCAACGCACCTTGGACCTTCGGCATAACAACTACCCTCAACTTCGACACCATATTAACCCTTGCTCCTTACTACCCCATGCGGTACCCACATTTCAACTATTCTTGGGGTTCAGACTGTCCTTCTTAGAGCTGCGGCGGATTAGGGGGTCTCGGCCTGTCCCTATACTTCTTCAGACGACTACCATTTACCATCGAGGGTAAAATTTCTCCATTTAACATAGCTAGCTGCACTGCGCCACCATCAGTAACTTTCTGTACTATGTACGGTCCTTTCCAATGTGTCTTGAACTTACCTGGGAATTTCATGAATTTGTTGTCGTATAAGAGCACAAGGTCACCTATCTGGAATTGCTTCTTTTTAATATGCCTGTCATGCCATGCTTTTTCTCTAGCCTTCTGCACTTGCTGCTGGGACCCTGCAATGAATCTGTCTTCTTCTAGTTCTGTTATCTGGGCTAGCCTTTTATTCAACATACCTAGGTCATCCATTTCTGTGAAAGCAGCTATTCTGAGACTAGGAACAATATACTCCATTGGCATGACTGCTTCTTGCCCGTAAACTAGCCAAAAAGGTGTGTGACCTGTCAACTTCTTGCAAGTGGTTCTATAAGCCCATAATACTACCAGGATTCTGAGATCCCAATCATTTCTATTAATATTACAAACCTTGGTCAGAGCCTGCTCCAGAATCTTATTGAAGGCTTCCATAGTTCTATTTGCTTGCGGATGGTACACAGTACTCTTCTGGTGATATACCTGAAATTCTTTGGTCAATGCTTCAATAGTTTTATTCAAAAAGTGTGACCCTTGGTCACTCATAAGAATTCTGGGACATCCAAACCTTGTTAAGATATTGTCAAAGATGAACTTCGCAGCTGTAGCAGCGCTACAATATTTGACTAGTTGAGCTTCATCCCAACGAGCAAGGTATTCAGTTGCTGTAATAATATACCTTGCTCCCAGTTTCTTTGCAGGGGGGTTTATAGGTCCGAAAAAATCAATAGCCCGCTTGTCAAAGGCCTGTAGGGTTACCTGTGGAACGAGAGGCATCTCATCCCTCCTGGATGGTTTGCCTATCCTCTGACAGATGTCGCAGCTGTGGCAGTACTCCCTGGCATCCTTATGAAGTATAGGCCACCATAAACCTGTTGCTAGAATCTTGTGTGCTATAACTTTCCCTGCATAATGCCCTCCCGCTACGCCAGAATGTGCCTCAGCCAAAATCAAGGGTTTTTCATGCTCCAAGACACATCTACGTAGGATTTCATCTAGTCCCATCTTGTACATTTGTCCTGCTATCAGTGTAAAATCAGCAGCCCGAACCACCAACTGCTTCTTCTGCTGTGTTGTCATCTCCAAGGGTGCAAACCCTGTAGCCAGATACTGAACAATGTCCTAAAAGTAGTCATTGACCATCTGGATAGCGAATAATTGAGCATCAGGAAGACCTTCTTCTAAGCTAGTAGGCACTTCCCCTGATTCGAGCCTCGACAGATGGTCAGGTCCCAATTTAAGTCTTCCTGGCTTAACTATAATCTCAAAATCATATTCCTGGAACAACATTAGCCATCAACATATTCTTCCTCCCAACACAGGCTTGTTAACCAAGTATTTCAAAGTAGAGTGGTCAGTGAACATTTTAAAGTGAGAACCTAACACATAATGTCGGAACTTTTGCAAAGCATATACCATAGCTAAACCTTCCCTTTCTGTCGTAGTATAGTTTCTTTTTGCTGTGGATAATTTGCGACTTGCAAAGGCAATAGGGTGGTCAATATTACCTTCGCTTGTCTGAGCCAGTACTATGCCCAAAGCAATCGAGGAAGCATCGACATGCACATGAAACTCCTTAGTCCAATCAGGAAACACTAGGATAGGGGAAATTACCATCTTTTCTTTTAGGATGTCCAAGATTTCTTGACGATCAGGTGTCCATTCAAACTTACTCTCTTAGTTCAACTGTTTCTCCATCGGGGCTATGATCTGGGCGTAACCTTTAATAAACTTCTGGTAGTACCCAGTGTGACCACGTGTAGTGCGCAGTTGCTTGACTGACTTCGGAGGTGGCAAGTTCACAATAATTGCTATCTTCGCCAGATCCACCATCAATCCTTGCTTACAAACAATATGACCTAACAGGATTCCAAAGGGTGCACAGAAGATGCACTTTTTAAAGTTCAAGAAAATCTGATGCTGTCTACACTTGTCCAGCATAAGTCTTAAACTAGTTATGTGGTCTTTTAGTAATCCAAAAATAGTCCAGTCATCAAAATATACTTCTAAGAACTTATGTATAAAGTCTTTAAATGCACAAATTACGACTCGAGAAAACATGGCAAGTGCATTCTTTAATCCAAAAGGCATAACTGTGTACTGAAAGGATCCCATTTCTGTAGCAAATGTTGTATTATGTCGATCCTCTGGAGCAATTCTGATCTCATGGTAACCTGAAAATCCAGCAGTAAAAGAGTATACTTCTTGACCTCCAACATTATCAAGAACTTCATCTGTAAAAGGAGTAGGAAAGGGGTCATGTAGGCACGCGTCGTTCATCTTCCTTAAATCAACACAGATTCGGATTTCACCCTTAGTCTTCTTGTCTTGGACTACCATCAGACTGACCCATTCGAATTCTTCAACAGGCTCAATAATTCCTGCGGCAAGCGTCTTATGTAACTCCAGTCTAACTTTTTCCTTATATTTGGGGTTCAGCCTATATGGGCGTTGTTTCACAGGATTCGCATCAGGTTTCAATGGGATCTTTATGACTCCTATATCACCAAGGATACCCTTCATCTCATAAAACTTCGTCATAAATAGGTCTTGTTACTCGTGGAGAAGTTGGGTCACTTTGCTTACCATTTCATCATCCCAATAATCTCCAATTGTAGCATACCTGGGGTTTTATTCTGACCCAATGTTTATGGTCTGTGTCTTCAGAGTCTGAGTCACTTCCGGTGCTTCGACCACTAGTCCGCATACTTCACAGTTTCCTTCTGACTCTGGAATATTAATGTTACGCGGATCGCCATCCTTGTCAATTGCGAGGTTGTAACATTCAACTGCATTAGCTTCTTGTGCTGCCCAATCGGTTTGGTATTCCCCTATTTCTTGGTCATCAAATATCTTAGTATGGATCAATCTAACAGCTGCATCTAAAGTAGGATAAACTTTGTTAATAGAAAATGTAAGCATAAAACTATCAACAAGATCATCCCAACTTACAGTACCGTGTCGAAGCTCGACCTCCGTGTACCAGTTTTTTGCTATAGGTTCCAAAGTGTGCACAAAATTATGCACCCATTCCTCGCGAGGTACATGTTCCCATGCTGCATAACATTGCTTCAAATGTTCCTGAGGACTATTCTGCCCATTGAACTTGCTTCGCACCTCTTGAGATTGGTCTATGAATCTGAGGTGTAGAAATTTCTGGCAAGCTTCCCAACTGTGAATATATTTCTTGTGGCCTTTCCACCATCTCACTGCTGTAGCTCTTAATGCTACTTCTAGAGTCTGCATTCTCTGTGATTCTGGCACTTGTTCTGAGAACTATGCAATGAATTTTCCTAGTTCTGTCAACCCATCATATGTAGGCAAGTCTCTGGCCTGTGTACTAAGGCATCTAAGAGATTTGGTAATTTGTGTGCACCGATGGCCATGTAGCTTGTAAAGTCGATTCTGCCAACTCTCTAGACCATCATCTGAGTCAGACATGCAGGAGCTATCACATTGCCAATCCATTACACCTTTGGCGTTAGGCTCGACATAATCTTCTTCTTTAGCTGTGATATTATAGATGTGGTCCAGAATATCCTGATCTTCCTCTCTGACTGGCTCCGTATATCTTTCTCCTTGAGAAGGATCCAATGGTAGTATAGCTCTCAATCCCTTCCCTTCAAAAGTCATTTTTCTCTTTTTAAGATTGATAACTGCATCACTATCTATTGCCCACTCAATTCCTAGCAAAGCTGGATAGGGGTTACTGTCATCAATGATATCAATAACTTCAAAATATACTATAGTACTGACTCCATCTATATCCACTGGCACCCGAGGAAATCTTCCTAAGGGTACAATCCTCTACTGATTGGCTAGTCTCAACTGTATAGGTGACCAATCGAGGGGAGGTTTTCCCATTTTTTCCCATGTTTGCTTAGTTAAAATATTGACTTAAGAACCCAGATCTAAAATAATATCCTTCATTTCATACTCTCCTACCTGAGCATGTAGTCTCATCTCTCTTCCAGTTCTTCTAACTCTACTAACAACTCTTTCGCTATCATGAATTTGATGAGGTTCACAGGACTGAATAACTTTTTGTAATTCATTTAAGGCATTCTGATTTCTTAACAATTTGATGCAACTCTGTAAAAACGACGATAGAGTACTTACTTGGCCTTGTGAGTTTTCATGGGATTGCAGCTGCTGATGCTGCTTGTTTGGTGCTGGTAAATCTGAATCAACAAAGTCTTGTCTGGCCTCCAAACAAGTTTCTTTTTCTCATCGAACATCAAATGCTGGAGTCTTCTCTATGGCATTGCGGGCCCCATCTTCGTCAGGCTGCTTCGCCTGACACTGCGCCTCTGTCGTAGCTCCACTTCTTGTAACCACATTAATAGCTAGGATTGGTCGTGGTTCAACAGCAATCAACTGGACACTCGGACTAGGTTTACTGTTTCTTTCTTGGATTTTAGCTAGTAACTGTGGGCACTGCTTGATGACATGATCAACTGCTCTGCAGTATCTGCATGTCGTAGTTGGGTTTTGACAGTCTCGAGCGATATGTCCTACCTGATTGCAGTTATAGCAAGTAAATTGACCTCGACCTCCTCCAGGCATACCATGACCACGGCCTCTAAAACTGCCTCGACCACCTCGGTAACCATATTCATCATTGCCTTGTGCATCCGGGTAGATCCTATAAGTGTCGTAGGTCCATTCCCTCATAAGGTCGAAGCTGCGACATTCATCTTCATTGTGGCCTACTAACTTACAGAATTTACAGTAAGGGTTCTTCGAAACTTGAACATACCTCTGTAGCAGATAGCAGTCTTCTGGTCAATGCTGGCCAGTAGTTCAACAGATCTCACAGTACAGAACACTAGGATTCAGCGGGTTTGGTGCACCAATATTCAAATAGTTTCTCGGCGCCGGGCACTGGTCCTTGTCGTGGCCTTCTGTTCGACAACGTATACACCATACCTCTTCATGGGTGGCTTTCCCTTTTTTCATGTCACGAATCTCTAAAGCCATCTCCGTGAGCTGCGCTTGAATTTGAGCTATGCTAGAATTATCTTTGACAGTTGCAGTTTCAAGCTTTATGGAAATTCCTAAGGCCTCTTGCTGATCAGCAACCTTCTGTTGCATGAGTGGAGGTCTGATGTGAGGTAATAATGCTGCAATAAACCACTCCTTATGTTGTGCTGGTCCAATCGTAAAGGTAACTTGGTCAAGTAGAACTTTGAATCTCTGATCAAAGTCCCACACAAATTCGCCTCGCCGCTGCTGAATCTCTTTTAACTCAATGATGCACTGCGACTCTGATTTAGGTTTCTTAAATTCTCGGATCAGTGCTGCTTTGATGTCAGCCAAGACAGGATTCTGCGTGCTAGCAAACTTCATAAACCAAGTTAGGACTCAGTCTTTGAAAGAAGTGATCAGCTACGCTCGTCGAACATCTATGTCTGTAATATTCTTCGCGGTCCACACAGCTTTGCATAGAAACCAAAACTGCTCTGGGTCTTCTGACCCAGTTCCTTTAAAAACCAGTAGTTTGATGTCATCATGAACATGGTTCATCTGGGATCTAGGGGAGGAGGAAGGGTTTGAACTAGCTGGGGAAGACTGACCTGCGACAGGGATACTCAGGTTAGGGTTACTTTCACACTGCGACAGGTTCTCGGGGATAATAGGTCTTTGCTGCGGGGTTATCGGAGGGTTTCTAACAGAGGGGACCTCAGCGGACTCAGAGGCTTCAGAGCTTAAAGGGGTATACTCAGTGGAGGATCCGAGATCTCTCTTATATCTTTTTTCGTTTCGCAGCAAACCACTTTGCTTGTCGAAGTCCCAGTCACTTCCAATCATAGGTTAACAATACTAGATCTAACAATCTGATTCTATAAGCAAGATTCCTTTTTCAGCCAATAGTATTTTAATATTCAAACTAAATAGGTTCAAGTACTTACCCCTTGGTCCCTTGAAAAATTGTCGTTCAGCTTCATTAAATGAGGTACTTGTGTCGATGGCGAACTCCGTCACAAATGCTTCGAGAGTTCGCACAGTCCAGAAATCCACGGCTCACGAGATCGCGTTGTTTACTCTTTTCAAGATAGCGATTCTTGCAGGGGTCCAGGGAGGAAACTGATTTTCTTGGAATTTCGTCCTCCTTTCTGTTAACCTGGATAACCACTGGTGCAACTCTATGTGTATAGAACCAAAGAAAATTTCATGAACATCAAAAAAAATGTACCTTTGCAAAAATTGTTCCACGCTACGACGGGGATCTTTATTTTCCTGTTCTGCAAACTTCAAATAGGTCGCTTCGATCCAATCACCAATTTATTTTACAGAGGGCCACCAAAACATAGCCCTCGAGGTACGACGTAGATCTCTCTTCAACAGATACTGAATTCAACCAGCAATGGAACCAATTTGTTGGGCTAAATGGGTAGACCCAGGTTTCACCTTTAACTTCACACCAACAAAAGACCCACGGTGTTGGCCCTTTCGGAAGCAGCGTGCGAATAGGCTACAGTCTCACCCGAAATAGCTATGGGGTGCCACAGATTCAGGTTTCTGCAAGCAGAAGAGAGAATCTTACTGTACCTTTAGTCTTTAACTATTAACAATCACTTAACAGAATGCTTGTAATATCAATTATGCAGCTTCGCGATTAGATAAATAAACAGTTACTTGCACAACCCTTATCTGGGAATTCACAGTGAAGCTAGTTATTAACAGCAGTATTACTTTATCAGTTATTTACTTAATAGCACATAACATATAATAACAAATCACATAAATGAACCACAACACCAGATGTCATGTGGTTCACCCCCAGTGTAGGGGTTACGTCCACAGAACTGCGCTTTATTTAACTCTTTACAACTAAAATGATAGTTCTGATCTGCGCACTCAGCTACAGATCCCTTCAGTCCTCAAAGTTGCGCACACAGCAGTAGGCCTCTGCGCACACAGCTACAGATATTCCTTTTCACCCACAAAACCCCTCTGTGCACACAGCCGCAGAGGTCGTCCCGCACACAGCTGGGACTTAAGCTTCTTACAAAAACCCTTATACAATCTCTTATCTTCGCATTACAATAGCTTCATAAGATAATCATTCAAGACCTAACCCTACTTCTTTACATAAGTGCCTATTTATATAGCGCACTATTACAAAACCATGGATTTACACCATGGGCGCCCAAAACCCTAACCCTGGATTTAACCCAAGGGTTAATTACAAAAAGGGGGGTTCGACCCACCCGCAACACCCCTAAGACTATTTTAGGCTGTAACTCTGCTTACACTTCCTCAAAAACCGTGGAGTTACCAAAACAAATACCTTTAGGATCAGATCCCCAACACTTGCAACTGTTGCTCGCACCAAAAGTAGAAGTCATCATCATAGACACTCTGCACTGAGTCACCACCTCCCTGGCGGAGGAACATATCTCCCCATCTACTCAGCCTAGGATGATGAGGAGAACAAAATGGAAAGGGTACTGCAGGGCTCAATCCCAACACTCTCTCAAAGAAGAAGGCTACTAGTATGCTAGAATATCCAAAATTATTCCTCTTGCCTCTCTTGCAGTCAGAGAGTTGTTTTCTCATAATCGGGATCACTCCCGAGCACTAGTCATATAGGGCCCCCTGCGTACAATCCATTGCTAGTCTCATCTAGTTCCGTTTTGCAAGGTGAAGTGAAGATGACCCTGCAACCCTCACTAGAGTACTTGCCAATACATGTAGGGGAAGATCATGTATGTGCACAATAGGGATGCAGCTACCCCTCTTTGTGTGCCTAGTGTGTAGTATATATCAATATAGTTCTAGACACTTAGAGGGTCACCGCCTTTACCGGTGCCTTCCAAGTTTACTAGAGCTCCCTGTTGTGATAGACTAGTAATGAAATAAACATCCTCTAAAGTAATCTCCAAGGACTCACCTTGAAGGTCAAACATGCCCAAGTCATGATCCCAATAATTTATCAGGAACTCTAAGAGGCAGACATTGGCCTACATAGGTGAGGTACAGAAAAACTTTAACAACCCACTTGAACCTAAAACATTCACGGTGGGGGCATCTTGGAGTGCTTCTTGGTCCATATCTTCATGTTCGTTCTCCCTCCACTCAAGCACCATCTTTCAACCTGGTAAACAAGAAATTGCAAACCTTTAGTTTCATATAAAATTTTGAAATTTTGACCCTATATGCTTCTTTTCCACCTCACGCAGCATACGCGACTGTCTATTAAGGCAAGTTGCGTATTATACGCGACTGTCCTTTGGGCAAGCCGGGTACAAAACGCGTGTACGCGACTTTTACTATAGCAAACCCGTGTACACAACGTTTCTTTGTTGAGGACGCTTAAAAACATGAAATTAGGGCTTAATTTTGATAATTTCTTGGATCAATTTGAAGAGCATGGAGTGTAGTATTACCTGATGCTTGTAGATTTGGAAATGGTTCACCAGATTGTCCACACTGAGCAATTGAAAGTAGAGGTGAAAACTTGTCTTTTATGGCTAAAAATCTAAATGGTGAGTTTTTATTTATGTTTTGAACTATTTATAGAAAATTTATTTTTTAAGTGGGTTTTTCCCTATAGTTCATAATTTATAAAACTAATACCCTATATTTTTGCCTTGTAACAGGTTTATCATCGTTTCAAGGTGTTTTTTGCTCATATAGGATGGTTTTTTGTCGTTTCACATACATTCTGCATTTATACCTACTCCATCTTAAACCTAGCAATTAACATTCTGACCACAAACTATGGTATTTTTAACCATTAGCTCCTTGTCTTTACCATTGTTCTTTCATGGATAGGGCTTTCCTCTCATGAGTATCCCCATTTAAAACCTATTTTTTCTTTTGATACTCATGCTGCAGCTGTCTTAGGTACAGGGAAATATTTTTAGCTATTTTTCACGCCAAATTGAGCCTCATTTTGGTCTCTTTTTACATGCTATCCCTTTATAGGACTCCCTACCTTTATGGAGTTTCTTTAGGCCCATTTTTGACTCCTTAAAACAGACTTGACTGCCGAGTTAACTTGTCTGTTCAAGCTCATTAAGAATATGTGAATGGGCATCCACATTGGTGGTAGGTTATCTCTTTCTCGGACCATGTGGAATAATACAAGAAAGGATCACTCTCTTTTCTACGGAATTGAGAAGAGTATTCTCAGGTACAGGTTTATCACTTTTCCGAACCTGAGACACTAAATTTACAGAAAAGGAACACTCGGTATGAGCTCAATTTTCTCTTTTTCATGCTCTGGACCTAAACATGAAAAATATTCTGAGTGTACTTTATGTCTTTGTCATGCTCTTTAAACACTAAGAACAAAGCATCGAGTTTATTGTTGTAAGCCCCATTTCTCATACTCAAATGGATCTGTTCGAGTTATCTTGCTTTCCTTCACACTCATAAAACTCAAGCTATATGCTGCTCTCGAAGAAGCGTTGGGTAGGTGGTAATTTAACATTTTTCAGACCTCCCTGACTAAGTACGAAAAAGGTTCACCTTTTCTTCTATGGAAGTTAAGAGAGTTCTTATGTGGTGTGTTTTATACTTTTCCAGCCTCAGGAGACTAAATTGGATGAAAAAGCACCCCCCTAGAGTCTTCTTCGAAGTTTTCAGAATTTCTAAACATGAAAAAACCAACTGAGCATGTACTACTTTGGGCTCATAAAATCCACGAATTAGTGACACTATCAAGCATTATTGCCTCTTCTCTACAAGCTTGTCAAAAAATGAAGAGAGACTCAAGTTGAATTTCCTGGACTCGTTAAAATTCAACAGGGAAGGTAAGGAAGATGTTTTCTTTTGGTTTTCAGTTAGTACAGCATGTCATCCTTGAACATAGCACTCTCTGTTTTTTTCGATACTCATGTCTCAGTGTTCGCTTTCAATTCAGCTATTACTTCGAGTTTCTTACTCCTCCTCTTGTCAGCTCTACCTGGGGAATCTGATCATGTCTCCTACATGACAGATAAGTCTAGTTTTTCTATCTATAAAGTTAAAAGCTTCCTTGGTTCATCTCTGTGTTGTGCTCACTATTCAAGGAATTAACCCAGTATATGATCTATATCTTGAACCCATCATTGTCGTATATGTTACTACTTGCGTCTCCCTTCCTTTATCTAGTTCCTTGTCACTCTTGTGATCTGTTGGAGGATCTATTTCCTTCCTTATCATAGTATGGTTCCACATTTGTACTTCCTAACAATGAATACCTAGAGCTTTCACGATTGTACCTCAGGATTTACTCTCATTATTGGTGAATTCCTTTTCTTCAGTTGTCAATTATCACCTATTTATTGGCAATATGTTGAATCTGCTCCATGTTTGACTTCAATAACATCTATTCACATGGCTTGGATTGTACTGGTTATTTGGGATTGTTTATGAATACCTTAGTTTCCTATCTATGGAATAAGTTGCGCAAGATTATGTTGTACCTATTTACACAGCTTCCAGATCTTTGAAAACTCATCATTATTGTATATTGTGGCTCTGATTCACCTTTGTAATATGCATGGTCTTGTACCCATACTATATGATGTACTCAAATATTGTACAGGAGCTAGTGTTCCAGTTTATTGAACATAGCATCCTTAGATATGACTTTGTATATGAAATTATTATGTATTTGTTTCAGGTACTACCTCTGCTCCATTGGACTTCTGAGTTCTCCAAAGATAATGATTATAATGTATTTCATCCATCACTTCCCTCTGACCTCACACATTAGGGGGCATATGTTATCAACCCAAATGGCACTTCTCCGTTCGAGTGCCGACTTTCCATATGTTGGTACACAAAAGGACACTATAGGATTGAAGTTTTCCTAAACACTATAGATGGGCATGACATGAGATGCATTTACCCTTTAACCAGCTTGCCATTTTAATTTTCTATGTGTTGATTGCTGTATGCGACTATCTCCATTGAAACTCGCGTACATATGCGACTATATCTGTTGACAACCCGCGTACTATACGTGACTATTCTCATTGCAACCCGCGTACAGATCTATACGCGGGTTTCCCTTAAAGAAACTCATGTGTCATACATGGGTTTCCTATATCAATAGTCGCGTACACATCCATTCAACATTAAAAAATATAAAACATGATTAATGCAGATTATTTGAGCCTTAATCATTAACCATCTCAACTGTCTCAACCCCCTCAACCTTTGAAACTGCTCTATTTCCCAATGTATAAATAGAGGCCTTGGGGAGGGAATTAATAGAATGAATCTTGGAGAGCAAAGTTATGCTAGTGGTATATCTTCAGGAGTCTTTGGAGAAGCAGAACTCAGAGTCCTTTGGTTTCAGAGGAGTCCTTGTCTTAGGCGTTGGGTTGTACACTTATCTCATTCACTAATTGTTAATAAAGAGAATTCTTCTTCCAACTTTGTGTTGAGTTTCTTTCATGTATCATGGTTGATAAATATATTTGATTAAGCACTATATATGTTGTTTATCTAAACTTTCATATATACATGTATAAGATTGTACTTGGAGAATTTTCTCTTTGCAGGTGAAGGAGGTGCATCCCTGAAATCTTTGGAGAGAATAAGAGCGGGAGAAGATAAAGCTTGGATCAACCGTTGGTAATTGGGTGAGTCCAACATTTCTTCCTATTTCCTTTCTGTACTTTAAAGCTGATTTTCTGCAAGCTTAAGAAGTACGTTGGTAACCCCAGACCCTAGGTTACAAGGGTGTTTATTCCTGAACAACAAGGTTCCAGGTAGTAACTACTCCTGTTAGTCTCACAACCAGGGAAAGGTTAAGTTCAAGCAACCGAATGATAAACACAGTTGTAGAGAAATTTCTCCTTCAGACTTTTTCCCATCGAAACAATAGATCCTCTCACTGGAGCATGCTAAAATTGTAGGGTTTTGGTCAGTTTCAAGTGTTAACGAGTTGTTTTCCACATAGCCTTCATGTGTTCTGAGGGTAGACACCTTAATAAATTGTACTAGATCCATTGTATTCGTATTAATGATTCCAGGACAACTATCCTTTCAAGTATTTAAGACTTTGCAGGTGGTTCAAACCAAACTCAAGTTTTATGACATTTACCTTGTTGCAAGGGTTAAGGTTATACAACCTCTTGCTTTTGAAAGAAAACCTTATATTGTGTTATATCCTGCATCATTAAGTTTAAGATTCAGTATGAATTACAAGATCTTGTTGCAATGCCTTAATTTATTTTAAATATGATTTTTCAAAAGTGAGTTAAGCATAGGTTCTTACCAAACCTTACATTCTACTTGTAGATGCTCCTTTTGGTGTCAAATTTTTAGAATTTGACCCTTAGCTGTTTTGTCAGTTGCCTCAGAGCCTATACAAGCAAAAGTGAAGGAATCATGTTTTAGTCACGACGACTAAGTAATCCCATAATCCATCTCATGGGCAGCTCAGGTTAAGAGTTTACATCGACAAACTGCCTTGTGACAATAAAATAAGTTTAAGACTGTTGTATAAAAAAATATGTAATGACATTTTCGACAGATCACCAAATAAGTAATCAATTAATAACTTAATTACAAGACGAAAGAAAAGACAAGTAATAACATCTCTCTAAGTACTTTCTAGTAAATTTTAGTATTACATGCAGTTAAATTTTTATTTATTTATTTATGAAATTAAGGGATGTTGCATGTGGTATCAGAGTGAGATTTCAACACTAGGCCTGACAGGCTCACTCGCTTATAAAGAAAAACATTTTACTAATTTACTTTTTGTATTTATTTATGTACAAAAATATCAAACCTATTTTGCAGGAAATGGAGAATGCTGAAGCCTTTGCTAAGAATGGTTCTCAACACATTAACCTTGACACCTGTATGTAGATTTGAATAATTCGAAATTACTACAAATAGTCAAAGAGTTGAAGGATGAACTTCAAACGGTGAAACAAAATAATCAAAGAATTTTAGAGTTGAATGATTATCTCTTGGACAGAATGAATAACCAAGAAAAAGACAAAAGAAGTGTTATTGAAATTGATTCTGAAACAACTACCTATAAACATAAAGGAAAAAGGGAAAAGTATTATGATAGTGACACTTCCTTAGAGGTTAAATAAAATTCACGTAAAGAAAAACAAAGATACATAAATGACAGCAGTGAAAGTGAACGAAAACCTAGGAGAAATGAATATAAACCCTACGAAGATATTTCTGGAGAGTTCAAGAAAATAAAGCCTCCCATGTTCAATGGGGAAGCAGAGAAAGGAGAGGAAGCAGAAGCTTGGCTGTCAGGAATGAACAAATACTTCCAAATCTATAACTATGCTAATAGATTAAAGGCTAGAATGGCTATTTACAATTTGACCAGAAAAGATGACATATGGTGGGAAGATATAAAGAGGGTCAAAAATATGAAAGAGAAGTACTTGACTTGGAGAGTATTTAAGAAGTACTTCAAGATAATTTGTCTTTCTAAACAGAGTTACGAGGACAAAGACACAGAGTTCTATCACTTAAAACTAGGTTCCATGACAATGAAGGAATTGAGTAGCAAGTTCTTAAGCCTGCTAAGATACTTACCATACATATTAGATGAAAAAACAAAGATCCAACGGTTTTTCAAGTTTTTTACCTGCTAGCTTCAAAGATAGCATTGAGTTTGACAATCCAAAAACCTTGGAGGAAGCTATGAGAAAGGAATAATTTGGTTATGAGCAGAGTAAGAAAAGAGAAAGTATACCTAATTGAAAAACTAAAAAGACAAGTTATTTTGATCAGAAGAGAAGAGGATTCAATTCAAACAAGGGTTTTGGGAGTAAGTATTAGAACTTTTCCAAAAACAACTATCAGAAAACCAATTTTAAGAACAAAGTACCCCCGAATATAGCAACATCAAAGGGCACGGATTTATCTAACAATTTTGTTAGAAATACTGAACAACGAGAACCTGCCAAATGTTGAGAATGCCAATGATCACACTATGCCAAATACTGTCTGAATTGGAAAGGAAACATCAACAACATACACACAGTCCAGGAAGAAGAAACAGTTGGGTATGTGGCCAACAAGATGCATAGGATAAATGCAGCTCTGGAGAATTGACAGGCAGACCACCAGACTTCCATGATGGAAGTGCAAGGTATGATTCAAAATTTATCTGTATCCTTCTTAATTGATCCAAGAGATATTCTAAGTTATATACCTCCTAGTATCATGGAAAAATGCAAATTACCTTTAAAAAGTTTGATAAATCGTGGCTAGTCCAACTAGCCACAAGAACTAAAAGAAAGGTTGTAAACTATGTTGAAAGCTGTAATTTGATGATGAATCAATTTGAAACTCAAGTCAAAATAAATGTGTTACCTTTAGGATGTTACGATGTTCTCATAGGAATGGATTGGCTTGAAAAAAAACAAGCGATTTTAAACTGTTTTCAAAAGACTTTTACTTGTTTGAATAACGAAGGAGAAAGAATTACTATTACAGGAATTCTTAGGAAGATATCTGTTAGACAAATTTCAACCTTACGGATGAAAAATGATGTAAGGAAGGGCTGTAAAGTCTTTGTTGTGCACATCATAAATAATGAACAAGTTAATTAAGAAAATAAACCAAGATTTGAGTATATCCCGATCCTACAAGATTTTGCGGATGTATTCCCGAAAGAATTCTATGATTACCTCCTAAACCAAATCTGGAATTCACCATTGAATTAGTACCCAGAGAGGTACCTATTTTGAAATATCCAAATCGAATGAATATCTTGGAGATTAATGAACTAAAATTACAATTACAAGAGTTAATAGACAAACATTACGTAAGACCAAGTGTATCCCCTTAGGGAGCACCGCTCCTTTTTATTAAAAAGGAAGATGTTACTCTACGTCTATGCATAGACTACTGTCAACTTCATAAAATGGCGATTAAGATAAATATCCTCTGCCCTGCATTGAAAATATGTTCAATCAGATACGCAGAGCGACGATATTCTCTAAAATCGAATTAAGGTCTAATTATCACCAAGTTAGAATTAAATATGAAGACATCTTTAAAACTTCTTTCAGGACAAGATACTAGCATTATGAATTCGTGGTTATGCCCTTCGGGCTGACTAATGCACCGAGAACCTTTATGTGCTTAATGAACAATGTTCTAAGTAAGTACCTAAATAAATTTGTAGTCATCTTTATAGACGACATATTAATTTATTCTAAGACAAAAGAAGAGCATGATGAACACCTAAAGTTAATTTTGCAAGTGTTAAGAGAACATCAACTATATGCTAAGTTCAGTGGACCCAGATAAAATACAATATTTGGGACACGTAATATCTGAAGAGGGTATATCAGTGGACTCGGATAAAATAAAAGCTATTATTGATTGGCATGTTCCTAAGGACGTAATTGATGTACGATCCTTTATGGAGATAACAGGGTACTACAAAAAATTTATTGAAGTATTTTCAAGGATTGCAAATCCTATAACTTCATTACAGAAAAAGGGTAAGAAATTTGTTTGGGATAAAAAATGCGAATACAATTTTAATAAACTAAAAGAATTATTAACTACTACACCCATACTAAAAATAGCAAACCCAAACAAAGACTTCGTCGTATGCAATGCTACATGCAATGAAGGCTTAGGCAGAGTGCTAACACACGAAGGACATGCAATTGCATACGAATCAAGAAAATTGAAAATTCATGGAAAGAACTATGCAACTTATGATCTAGAGTTGGCTGCAATAATTCATGCTTTAAAAATGTGGCGTCGTCACTTAATAGGAAAAATATTTCTGCTAATGTTTGATGATATAAGTTTAAAATATCTGTTTGATCAGCAAAATCTGAACGCAATGAAATCTAGATGGCTAGCTTTCCTTAGAGAATATGATTTCGAAATCAAACATATTAAAGGGAAATAAAATAAAGTGGCTAATTCCTTAAGCATGAATGTAGTAACAAGTTTTGTAGCTTCCATTAGCAGTTACAAAACTAATTTAGAAGATAAAATTGAAGAAGGAATAAGGCGGGATCCAGAATACCAATTATTAAGCAAAAGGATTACTCAGAATACATATGAAAATATAATGATAGATTACAGTTTTAATGAAAAATGTTTAATACTGTTTAAAAACAAACTTTATGTACCAAATATACCAAAAGTTAAGCTGTTGATTTTGAATGAAATTCACAAAAGTCCTAACTCTGGACATCCAGAGTATCATAATATAATAACTATTTTAAGAAAATAGTACTTTTGGCCTAACATGAAGAATGAGGTTACTGGAATTTTAGCTAGATGTATTGAATGTCAACAAGTTAAGGCTGAACATCAACACCCAACAATCCTTTTATAGCCATTACCAATTCCAAATTGGAAATGGGAAGTCATAAATCTCGACTTTGTAACTAGTTTACCTAAAACCTAGAAACAAAATGATTCCATAATGATGGTTGTGGATAAGTTAAGTAAAGTAGCACACTTTATTCCTGTTAAAACAACTCATACAATTGATAACATTGTAGACATTTTCCTGATAGAGATATTTCGCATGCATGGAATCCCAAAGGTAATTATTTTTTATCGAAATCCTAAATTTACTGGTAATTTTTGGAAAACTTTATTTAAAGGATTGGACACTAAATTAAATTTTAGTACTCCTTATCATCCGCAAACGGATGGAAAAACAAAAAGATTTAATCATGTACTAGAAGAGATGTTGCAAATGCATGTTAGTGATTATCCCAAGAAGTGGGAAGACTTTTTGCACTTAGTTGAATTTTGTTACAATAATCATTATCATGCCTCAACAAAGCTTAGTCCTTTTGAAATATTATATGGTAGAAAGTTGAATACTCCTATTACATGGAGTAATCCAATGGATCGATTGATGTTAGGAGCTGACATGTTAAAATTATTGTAACTAACAGTGAAACGTAGGCAAGGAAACTTAAAAACTGCTCAAGACAGGCAAAAGAGTCATGCTGATCTTAAAAGAACTCCGAAGGAATTCCAAGTCAGAGAGCACATGTTTGTTAAGGTGAAACCAAGAAATAGCTCTTTTAAATTAGGGAGTTGTGCTAAATTAGCACCCAAGGATTGTGTAACATTCGAGATATTGGCAAGAGTGGGTCCAGTGGCTTATCAACTAGCTTCGCCACCTAATCTTAGGATACACAATGTTTTTCACATTTCTATTTTGAATATATATATATATATATATATATATATATATATATATATATGATGCTACTCATGTGATTGATTGGAATTTGATTCAGGTAGAACCAGAAGGATATTTTTCGGTGGAACCGAATTGTATTCTCGACAGGAGGAAAAGTTTTCTCCGGAATCACACCAATGGACAGGTAAACATGCAGTTGAAACAACTCATTCCAAATGAAGCAACTTGGGAACTGGAGAGCGATATGCGGGTGGCATATCCAACTCTTTTCAAAGAAGAATCAGAATAAATTAAGAAACATATAGGATGATGTTGAGCTTAAGGGGAGGTGTTTGTAACATACCCAAAAATGGAAAAAAAAATAGTTATTATTATTTATTTCAGAAAAACATTAAGTTAATTTTTATTGTAAATTTTATGACCAAGTGGATCAAGGATGACTGTAATTGAAGAATTATTTATTTAAATAATTATAAAAGGATACACCTATTCAGGGGATACTGTTAAATGAGTGTTCACTTCCCACTAAGAGGAAGGAGTGGTTGTAAAAGGATGATTGACAAGTGGAAACACTAGCATTCACTTTCTAGATGTTAAAGGGGCATAATCCCTAAAAAAATGGGCATGTTTCCTAAGAGGGGGAACTAAGCTCGGTGGCTCTTTAAATTGCAAAACTGACCCTAATACCTAGGAAATCTTATATAAACCATGAAATTGAGCAGGAGGCTCACCACTCCTTCTGATTTTTGAGAGAATGAACTTTGTGATTGTTGCAAACTAAAAATTCAGGCACACAAATAATTTGATGAGGGGATAGCTAAAGTGATTTGTTGAGTTAAGTATGTTGTTAAGTGTTGAGATGCAAAACTTTGCTGTGTAGCAAAGATCTCTGTCCTAGTGGTGCAGTGAGAAATATCGGGGGTCCTAAGGAAATGATTTGGCTGCTTCAAGAAAAGGTTGGGTGGAACAGTCTCCCTTGGGTGTTGGTCCCATTTCTCTGTAACACTTTCAGGTTGCAACTCTAATCTGTTTATGTCACTGTTTATTCATTTTTAAAAGAACTATAAGTTGTTTAGAATGAATTTATAGTTTATAGATAAGTTGTTCTAAGATTGTAGAATTTAGTATTGGGAAGAGGCTAATTGATTTAGAAATGAAAAATAATTATGATCTGTATTTTTCCTCTCACCGAAGTGACGTACTCTAGTATAGGAGGATATAGAATTATGTTGAATAAGTAGAATTAGATTGAATGAATAAATGTGTATTTTTCTTATTATAGAGTATAGATGCGATATATATAATTGTATACAATTTTTAATCTTCTATTAATTAGAAAATCTGTATTTATCTAAAATACAAATTACGGCTCTAAATTCAAATGTTAAACAATTACTTTTCATAAAGAAAATAAAATAAATTAGAGAGTAATTGAAAGTACAGAAACTGAAACATCTATGCTAGATCTTAAGAGTTTTATAAGTTCAGTTTTTCTTAATCTTTAAACTATTCTAGTAATACCAAGTCGAGATGATTGACGAATCTTAGCACTAATTACAGGCTTCCAATTGGATTTGATATTGCTTTGAAGTGGTTCTCCTATAGAAAAGAAGTTACAGCTTTACGGATTAACCCTTTTATCATTCAAACAATATGATAGATGAGGGTTACTTATAGTCTCTTAACCATAAAGAAGTTATTTTTAAAATGGACCTATTTAGCTCAGTTTTTTATAGTTTTAAATAAATTACTGAAACTAGATATCTGTTTGTATTTGAGTTATTTCTACCTACGCAGTCAAAGTTTTTAATTGTAAAATAAGAGAATAAAACTACTCTAAAATAAATCCTTAAATACTAATAAGTCAAAATATTTTTCTAAGACCTGCTTGATAGAAGAGACTCCATAACTAAAATTTTCAGTATTCAATAAAGAAACGAACTTCAGTAAATTGTTTAGTAACTAGTCACACTAGCATAACCAAAAAATATATGATAAACATATAGTAAAAAATGTATCCAGAGAGGTCACTTAACCCGAAGTTTATGTGATAGTGATTTTCGTAGCATAGTAACGAGTTCACGGGTTGATCCCATAAACTTAAACCGTTATTCCTTAATAGTGAAGTATTATGACTTTGGCTGAAAGCCAGTAGAGATTACAGACAAGTAAAATATCCCAAACTAAACTCGAGATTACATAAATAGAATCTAAACAAGATATAACCCTCACGGGTTGAAATCTCACTAACAATAATTTACAAGATTTACAATTAGTAACAGAGATAAATAAACTATGTTCTCTTTTAAACCAAACAAACCATTGCAAAAGACCAGTCTTATCTATGAAATCCAAATCCTGCTAGTTTAATTTTATCATCAAATTAAACAGACTATGATTTCAAAGTGGCTTTCTTGGCCCAAACTAGATAGGCAGATGAAGGCTCACAGCCTTTAAATCACATACAAGAAATCAACTATGTATAAGAGGTACACCACTTCAGAGAAACAGTAAATAAAAAGTTCCTCGAAGGGGAAGAATCATTTTGAGATCTATATAAATGTATTAATAGAAGCAAGTGATAGTTTAAAATAAATGAACTTATAATAAGACTCCACGAGTAGTGTTTTGACTCACTTGCTGGATTTTACACCATTACCTTAAACCCTAACTGAGCTATAGTACCAAAATCATATAGTGTCCATGAAGTAAATACGGAAAATTGTTATATTCAAGATGAGTACTAAAAACAACTACATTACATTTATCCAGATCATATTTTTCCCATAGTTGTGGAATCTACACTAGTTTTGCTAAAAATCAAAAAACGATTCAAACAAGGATATAAAACCCTCACGGGTATTTATGTTTATACAAGTATCAAAACTAATGAAAGTGCAGAATGGTGTAGTCACCTACAGGTGGCGAAACACCTTCGCCTGTTAAAATGTTCATTAATATATCCAACACAGAGTAAGAAGAAAACCAACAACATAGGGATTACTCCATGGGTCTCTTCAAGAGCCACGCAAGAAGTTTCTTAGCTCTTACTAGTTTAGGAAGGGGTTTCGAAGACTTTATTTCCGTGCACACCTGTAATGACTATCGTCCTGCATACAAAGGGAAAAATAGTTAAACCTTGATTAACTTAAATATCGGTACATAAATTGGAAATACATATGTTTTTCTTTGTATACATGTTCGGCCTTCTAAACATACAAGCATTACCAAACCAAATTTTCTAGGTTCCTCCAGAAAACGAATTAGGATCAACAAGTTTTGAAGATTTTTGAGGTTCTAGGTAGTAACTAATCCTATTAGTCTCACAATCGAGGAAAGGTTAAGTCCAAGCAACCGAACGATAAACACAGTTGTAGAGCAACTTCTTCCTTCATACTTTTTCCCATCAAAACAATAGATCCTCTCACCGAAGCATGCTAAAATTTTAGGGTTTTTATTAGTTTCAAGTGTTGACCAGCTGATTTCCACATAGCCTTCACATGGTCCGAGGGTAGACACCTTAGTACTAGATCCATTGTATTCATATTAATGATTCCAGGAGTGACTATCCTGTCAAGTCTTTAAGACTTTGCAGGTGGTTCAAACAAAACTCAAGTTTTATGACATTTACCTTGTTACAAGGGTTAAGGTTATACAACCTCTCACTTTTCAAAGAAAACCTTATATTGTGTTATATCCTGCATCATTAAGGTTACGATTCAGTATGAATTATAAGATTTTGTTGCAATGCCTTAATTTCTTTTAAATATGATTTTTCAAAAGTGAGTTAAGCATAGGTTCTTACCAAACCTTAGATTCTACTTGCATATGCTCCTTTTGGTGTCGAATTTTAGAGGTTGACCTAATCCCATAATCCATCTCATGCACAACTCAGGTTAAGAGTTTACATCGACAAACTGCCTTGCTACAATAAACTAACTTTAAGACTGTTGTATAAAAAATATGTAATGACAATTTCGACAGATCACCAAATAAGTAATCAATTAATAACTTAATTACAAGATGAAAGAAAAGACAAGTAATAACATCTATCTAAGTACTTGCTAGTAAATTCTAGTATTACATGTAGTAAAAGACTTTTTTTTATTTACGAAATTAAGGGATGTTACACTATTCTTTCTAAGGAGTGTGATTCTTAATGTGTATGGGTTCAACACCCCTATATTGTCAAGGAAACTAAGTAGTGAGATGAGAATATTGAAAGTGTGCAAGATTCCTTACATTTTATAATATTAGCAAGAGATGGGTCATAGCTTATGTAAAGCATGTGAGCCACAACATGTAATTACATTTGTAATGTTAAATATGTTTTTGTGGCAAGGAGAGAAAAACCTTGCATGCAATCAAAATAAACTTCAAACAAACAAAATATTTTATTGATAGAGAACTAGCATTCATAATTCACAATAATTTTCCTTTGTCATGCACTTAGATGCAACAATAACTAGATTTATTGCAGGAACATCACCTCTCTACTGTCATTGCAACCATATTTTAAAAAAAAAGTACACAAAAATTAAATCATACATACCTTACTCCCTCTTCATTTCTTTCCTTATCTTGAATAATAAACCTTCATATCTTTTATTCCAATTTAGAAGGAAAACAAACTTAACAAAGAATTTGAATTTTAAAAAAATTGCACACATCTAGCACATCAACTAATGCACACAAAACAAATGAAGAGTCCACACCATTTCTTTATTCCAATTGAGAAGGGAAAAAAACAGAAACCAGACTAGCAACAAATTTGAAGTATAAATATTTTAGCACACATCTAGCATATCAACAGACTCACACAACATAAGTAAGGCATGTAAAGACAAGAATCTTGAAAGAAAGAGTGCTCTCAAATACCAAACCTACTCTCACAAGCAAGAAAGACGAGGCACCAATCATTACTGTAGAGATAGAGTAAATTAAACTATTCTCATAAGCAAGCAAGCAACCAATGAAAGAAAGCATCAATGCCATTAACAACCCACAATGTTTTTATCTAACACACCCACAAAGTTTTCTTAGGATTTAGTAGAACCGGTTTAGAAATGAAATTATGCTACTTATATATTGGAAAACAATGTCAAATTACTAAACCCTATAAGCTTGAAGGTGAAACAAAATTTGGATAATGTAGACACTAAATTTACATTTCTAGGTTGAATGATTTAAATGGAAATAGAATAAAATTACATAAAATAAAAACAAATTACATAGGTCATTATTACACACACCTAAGGACTCTATCTTCTAGGATTTTATAGATCTGGGTTTCAGATAGTTTTATGCTAACACCTTCCTCTTAAACAGACAAATAGGTATAGATTTGTAATAGTTTTATGCTAACAACTTCCTCTTATAAGATTGACAAATAGTGCCACAAATAATACCTTAAAAACCCCAAAGAGTATCAATAGAAAAACATGTCAATAATATAAACATTATTACAACCATAAGCCTTGATTAGAAATAAATAAAAAATTGGGAACCCATAAATTGAATTGGAATACCTGGAAAATTGAAGCTGTATCGCAAATTTGTTTAAAGACTTTTAATATATGTGTGCACTATGCTACCATTAAATAAAAATGAAAAACGTCCCTAGATAACAAAAACTGCCCATACGTCTTAATGTAGAGCTAAACTATATCCTAACAGTTTAATTTATTAAAGAAGTAAAACCAATAACTAAACATCTAGTGTTTATGTGGGACCAAAAATTTAAAATTCACCAGCAAGGGAAAAAATCCACGAGATTTTCATTTTCTCCACGAGCTTGCATTTTCTGTAATTTATACTAATCATTGAAGTTGCATTTGTAGTCCAACACAAAACAAAACCTATTAACAAAACAACATAAAAAAGATGCAAAACTTATTAACATAACAAAATAGAAAAAAGCACGATGCATTGTTTTAAAAATGCATACTTAACAGTGTTACCTTTTGAGCCTCCTCATATGCTCATCCATTAAAACCCAACCTCCCCATTTTCCCAACCTTCTCATTTTATGTCCTCTCATCTCATATTCTTATTATTCTGTGAATAACCAAATCCCAAAACATCTCATATTCTCATTGTTCTCTCATATTCTCATTGTTCTCCACAATTCATGTGAATAACCGAATCCCAAAAAAAATTACAAGGCATACCCAAAACAAAACTAGAAATACAAGCCCACTACAATCCATAACCATGAATAAACAAATCCCCCAAAAAAATTACAAGGCAGACCCAAAACAAAACTATAAATACAAGCCCACTACAATCCATAACCAAAACAAAACTGAAAAAATGAAACATAAAGTAAAAAATGAGAAAAATACAAGTGAGACCCAAAACAAAACCAAAAAAAAAACATAAAGGAAGCAATCATAGACCAGGGCAAGAGGAAGCATGGCCATGCTCAAGGGAATACATAAAGAAATCAAAACCACAAAAAATATAAAATTTAAAACGTGTCTGACTCTGCTTTCAATAATTTTTCTCCACCCCAAATATGCGGCTCTTCCGAAATTTTCTTCACCCACCATCACAAATGTCATTTCTGCGGCTCCTTTTTCATAATATCAATAATGTATCTATAAAAAAAAACATAAAATTATATCCATAAATATTTTTCATGCTAAATATTTTTATTTGTACAATAAATCTTTGATGAAATCGTTAACAGAATTAAAGGATAAAAAATATATTTATACGTTGAATAACATCTTCTTCATATTTCATAAATATTTTTTTCTAATTACTAATTTTAATACTAGAGGCCCAAGGTTACCATAAGCAAAAGAGTCATTTAAATTCTTCCACCTTATAGATGAATATTAACTTTACTACTTTGGTAATCTTGTTAAAGGATGATAATATTATGGATAACCTCTAAATTCAATTTAACTTATAATGATATTTAGCTTTTCACTTAATAACAAGATTATTTAGGCTCACTAGCATCTAGTCAACAATTATTAACTTAGTCTACTCAAGACTTATCTCAACTTATAAGGGTGCTTAAAAGTCTTTAAATCATAAGGAATAGTTAATTGTTCTTCCAGTGCTTGAGGCACCAAGATGACACTAGTCATCTAACTCATGGTTTTCAACCATTCAACTCTCTTCCCCTAGTGGGTCTGTGCCCCTATCGTTACATTGAGTCAATCCCTTTAGTCTCCTAAGTCTACCAAATAAAATTACATCTTAAGAAATTCACAAAAAATTACTTATAGTGCTTTACCAACATACCTTGAGCTTCTCGCCAAGATTTCACATGTTGTGTCTTTTATTTGTATTTATGTGGAAGAAGAATCAGAGTAACATAGGGGATGTTATAGAAGATTTGAAGGGTCGACACGTTTCAAGTGGACACTCCACCCATTTTCAGGATCACAAGAAGGGTTTCATGTTGGGGATTATTTTTCCTTACATAGATATCGGGGAACTAGGGGATATGTCATCTAAGATATTGACAGTCCCACTTGGTATAGTATATTTGTTTAGCATGGGCTGGAAAAAAAGACAACAATCAGGGGGTTTTTGCTGGGGTTTCAAGAAGCATTAGTAAAAATATCGATAATCCCATCATGAACCCTATTACTAAATTATGGCATAAGGGAAGTGGGTCTACAAGGTGTAACAAACCTAGTGCTAATATGAATATTCCCAATGTACCAGATATGAATGTGACAGAAAAGGTTTCTTCCTGTGATGCTTCGACGATTTCACCATCTCCAATGGTTGAGAAAAAGTCAAAACATTCCTCAAAATTGACACTGCCAGTATATCATATGGGAAATAATGACAACTTTACAAAAAAGTGTGTTAAAAGGAAGGATCAGCTCTAAACTTGGCCTTGGGTGAAGACATGAAGATGGCAGATGTAATCCTTCTCTCGAAACTTGCGCTGGTTGGGTGCTTTGGCGATAAGGGGATATTTGTGGAACACTTCCGAGTAGGGGCAAACGAAAAATGGTCCCCTCATCTCAAATATTCCCTCAAATGCTTCTTGCTGGCTAAAGGATGGTTCTCCATCATACTACAAAAGGTGGCGGACTCCAAGCACATGCTTGGTGGGGTTTGGATGCTGGGAAACACAACCATCACTATGAAACATTGACGACCATCATTGATGCTGGAAGAGAAAATATGCCTTTCCAACCCATATGTGTTAAGATGCCATGGTTACCACTAGAACTCTAGTCAAAGGAGACATTTGTACTCCTAGGGTCTGCAATTGGTACTTTCTTAAAATTTAACTAGTCCTTCACCTTATCTGGTAATATGTATGTTGCTAAAATTTTAGTGGAAATTGATCTCCTTGAAGGTATATGGGATGAAATGTCTACTAAAAATGGATCTTGTCAACATAAGCATATTTTTTGTTATATCGATGTTCGATTTAGATGTAACAAATGTCACAAGTATGGGCATGTGATCAAAGACTAACCTTTCCTTTTGTAAGACATTATTTGGAAATAGGTGCTAAACCTGGTGTTGAATTTCCTTCAATCTTTGGTAAGTTTAATATGGTTCCCTTGGAAGTGCCATAAGATGTGGTTCCACACAAATTGTTTATACCAGTGGGTCGCAATATGTCGACGTCCTCCCCAAGGGTGAATTCATGATACTTTGTACCGATTGGCATACATGGGCACATTGATGTAGTGGTAAACAACTTACAGGTTGGTGGCACTCCTTCAAACTATATCCAAATCGATCCTACTAATGATCTCGATAACTCATCAGACACACAGGATCCTCTTGTTGTTCATGATGTTCCCTTATTTCATAATTTCATGAATAAGATAGTTTGCACACTATCTTCGGTGTTGGTTATACCAAATGTGGTTGATTTTCAGAGCCCTGATACAACAATGCATATGGGTTTTAATACTTTCCCTAAACCACACATTTGCTTCAAACAACTTGATCACATGAATTAACCCAAACCCACTATTTTGGGGGTAAACAATGAATTTATTAGATCACCTTTCATTGAGGGTCCACTCTTTCCCCCTTCTGAACATATGACACTTAGTTGTAGTGTTGTCGAAAGTATTCGCTCAATCCTATTCAGTAAATCCTCCCATCTAAATATGATTATTTGGATAACCATATCCTATGCCCTGGTCAGGTGAAGAAGAATACATCGTGTGGCTTAGACTCTATCACACCATGCTCGTCCATATACCCTTTGAGTTCTTCCTTGGTCTCTAACTTCCTCCTACAAAAAGGAATTTCAACACATATACACGAGGTTTCCAAATCCTCCCAAACACCCCCTAAACCTAGGTGAGAAGAAGACAATACAGGCTTCACATTTTCCCACATGTCGGACTAGCATGAAAATCATATGGTAGATACACAATGTTTCAAAAACTCTAAAGGAAATCTGGATCAGTCTAATGAACAACCCACAGGCCTTTCTACTCCAAGGTGCCTCCTCACGTCTCACTCTACCCCAAATGTAACATCTAGTAGGTGTTTTGGTAGTGGGTCGGCCACTCACACTTCATCGTGCCTCATAGGGCATTGCTCAGTTATGGATCCAGTGAGACAACAATCTATCTGGGACATCAAGGTGGGCAGACAAAGAACCATCAAAGGGGCACTTATATGGCCCAAAAGACTATTGGTACATAATGCTCATTAATTCCTTTAATTGCAGAGGGATTGGGATTCCCTCGAAGGAAATTTCCCTCAAATGCATGATAAACCTACACAATCCCAATATTATGATGCTTCAGGAAATAGTGTCTTGTAGAGACTCTATCCTTAATGAGACGAGATCATTAATCCTTGGCTGGGATTTCATCTGCACTGATTCTATTGGTTGTTCTGGGGGTATTATTACAAGATGGTCCAAAAAATATATCCTCTATATTAATTCATGGTATGTCTTCACAGGTCTTGGGTCGGTCCTCTTCTCTCGAGAATTGGGTCAATGTTTCACATTGTTAAACATATATGGTCCAAATACCAACCAAATAGCATATTGGCACAAATTATTTGGTTTTGGTCTACACAAAGTTGAGAGATTTATATTGGGGGGAGACCTAAACTTCTCGCTTGGGGAAGATGAAACCTGGTGTCTAAACACCTTGAAATAATATATTTCAGATATTTTTGTTAGGATACTTGCAACTGAAGGACTATATGACCTTCCTCCTATTTCCATTAATCCCACTTGGAGTAACAAAAGAATTGGACCTGATAGTGTAGTGAAGCATCTAGATAGGTTTCTAATCAATGAAAGTTCCATGTTGTTGGCCCCATGCATTCAACAATGGATTGGTGTGGACGATGTATCAAATCACCAACCTATATTTGTGGAGTTCATCCCCATACTAGAGAAACCACCACCACCTTTCAAATTCAATGATTCCTGGGTCCAACATGATTCATACACTCAGATGATTAGGAATGTATGGGCTCAAAATGATCCTGGTAGCTCCACTTCAACTGTTGTTCAATTCTCCAATAATATCAAAAAGGTCAAGGAGAAATCTATGCATTGGGATAACGAACACAAAAGGCTTATGGGGGTTGAATTAACCGAGTTTGAAGACAAATTTGAAACATACTCTAATAATCATCCCAACGATTTCCACAATATGGAATAGAAGGAATATTACATGGAACTAGAAGGGAAAAGGAAAAATATTATAGCTGAAAATGAGGCTTCCATTAGACTTAAGAGTTGTTTCATATGGCTCAAACATAGTGATGGAAACACAAAAATATTTCCATAATTTCTACAGGAATATAATTAACAACAATAATATGTGTCATCTTGAAGATGGTAATGGTCAACTAGTATCGAGATTTGATGACTTGGATTCTACAGGAACCAATCATTTCTCGAAGTTATTCAAAGAGGATAATAAATCCCCTATTGGTTCCATGGTGGATCTTATTGCATTCTATACTTCTTTTGTCACTAATGAAAAAAATGATTCTTTGAAAGAGTATGTATTCCTGGAAGAGCTAAAATAAACTATTCACTCTATGAAAGCTGACAAAATCCCTAGTACCGATGGCCTCCCCATAGAATTTTATATGGGTTTTATGGAAATTTTAGAAGCTGATTTACTAGTTGTGACTGAATAATCCAAAGTCATGGGAAGGACACTATCTACTTTCAACAAAACCTTCATAGCCCTAATCCCGAAGAAGGACAAGGAAACTAACCTGGAGGACTATCACCCCATTTCTATTTGTAATGTTGTGTACAGTATTATTACAAGGGTTATTGCCAACAAGGTTAAGGGTATATTTTTCGGCATGATTAATGATGAACAATTTTCCTTTCTAGAGAAAATACAAATACACAACCCTATTGTCATTGCTCAAGAGATTCTACATTCTGCCAAAACTAGGAAATTACATGCGACTATCATCAAAGTAGACCTGTCCAAGGAATACAAATGCATTAATTGGACCCATATCAGACTGATATTAGTATAGATCATTTTTTAGTTGTCCATGGTCAACTAGATATTATCCACTATTCCGTTAGTTTCATTTTTAGTACTTTTTTTTGTAACTAGGGGAATCGACAACTGGGGACGGGCTGGTACTCGCATGACACGGGGTCCAGGGATCCAATCCTGCTACCACTATACCCCTAGGTGCATCTACAGGGCCCGAACCATGGCGCATGGGTAAATTTGGGGGGGATTTGAACACGAGACCTTCCATTTACAACCAATTTCAACAATTCCACTTTACCACTTGCTCTGCCCCCCCATGGGATTTTGTTGGCAAAGTGGTGGAACCCCCTTGACTAGCAGGGTTTCCATTGGCTAATAAACCATGAACCAGGGGCATCTAAGCTGTCAAAATCACCCAAGGATTGCACCCGGCCTGGACCGCACCAACCCTTAACATGGTTGGATTTTTTGGTATCCGACGGGATTAGAACCGACGACCTTTCAGCTTAGGGGATGTCTTAACCCTACCCCACCACCAACTATTCTACATCTCACGGATGTTTCATTTTCAGTACTTATTAATTGTTCTACTGCAAATTTTTTTAGACCTGGACGGGGTCTCCGATAGGGATTCCCACTAGCTCCACTCATTTTTATTTTAATGATGGATGGGCTTAGCAAGATGGTTAAAACATTTCCCTCTACATGTTCTTTCTAGGGTGTGAGTGTTGGAGGTAATGTGTTTATCACACATCTCCTTTTGGTTGATGACATGTTATTTTTTACTATTGGATCTCGAAGGGATGCTCTACTTCTTAAATCTATTTTGAGAATTTTCTCAAGTACCATTGGTATGCCATCGTAATCCTATGAAATCCTCCATCTCATTCATTAAAATTGAACCTATGGAGGAAATATGGTACTCCAATAAATTTGGTTTTGTAGTTGTCAACATTTCCTTGGGCCTCAAATACCTCGGTTTCCATATCAATCCAAATGACTACACATGTAAGGACTGGGCATGGATCACTGTCAGAATTGAAAATAGGATCAACTTATGGTGCAACAAATGTCTCTCTCACGGGGGTATATTGGTCATTATTAACTCCATTCTTGGAGCTATCCTTGTTTTTTGGATTTCTTTGTCTTTTGATCTAGTTGGTATTCTCAATAGAATCAGGAAGCTCTACCAAAATTTCTTTTGAGGGGGGAATGAATCTAATACTACATTCTGCATTCCTATGGCTTGCATGGAAAACGATATCTCTTCCAAAAGATCTTAGCTTCTATGGTATACAAGATCTTCCATGTTTTAATAAGGTATTGGTTTCCAAATTTGTTTGGAAAATCCATATGGGAGTGGGTCTCTGGGTATGGGTTATCCATCAAAAATACATCTTGCCCCTCACCATTGAAGAATGGTTTCGGATTAAGGATAAGAATCATAAGAATATATCCACCATTTGGAAAATAATGATCTTTGCTTTTAGACTCATTGGCGTCTGGATATCATAGAAATAGGCAAGGATAAGAGAGTATGGCCAGATCATGATCCATGGATTGGCTATGCAGACTTCAATATTTATGGATTATATGATCACCTCCCTGACTGACCGAGGACTACTCTTTCTTCATTAGGTTCAATGATATGACAACAACAATATTTTTAGCCAATGTTGGCTTACAGGTGATGATTTAGCTCTAAATGATATGGAGAGGCCATTCTGGGACATATATATAAATTCACTTTATGCCAGCAATGTCTTTCTTAGTGACAAGGAATATTTCTTGCTTTGTGATAATAATACAAATGGTGCAAATTAGGTCCCCAAGATGGTATATTTGTATCTGAGAGAGGGGGAATATCTACCACTTCCTAGTTGGTGTTGCAGGAATATTTGGTGAGTAAACTTCCCATACAAGCTTAAGATATTCTTTTGGCTTTTCTATGTTCTTTTCTAGAGGGTAAGGTCCTTGTTCGGGACGTATTGGTATACAGATTTAAAAATTGCCCCAATAGATGCCATCTATGTGCCTCTGCTATTGAAAATATTGCTCACCTTTTTATTTTCTGCCCATACATATTGGATATGCGGCGTCAACTTGTTATTCTCACTAGTGTCCCATTTGATTAGAGTGGTATTCGTATTCATAAAGCATGGTACTCATGTTCTAATAATGTATTATTACACAATTTTTTCGCTCTTCCAAATTTCATCATCTGAGATGTATGGGTTGCTAGGAACAAAGCCATCTTTGAAGATACTCATATCCCATCATAGATATACATAGGAAAATGTTTTGTCATATTCAAATCATTCCCACAAGATGACCCTATCAAGACCCCAAGGGTCATCACAGAAGAAAATATGGACAAATTGCTCCCGTGGGAATATGTGGATGGCGATGCATAGGGTCAACTGGGGATTGATGGTGCTCATGGTCATATATTTACTGTTGAAGATAACTATTTTTGTTATGTTGCTGGGACTGGAGAAGCTTCTAATAATTATGTTGAAGTTGCTTCTGTCAAACACTTATTGACATATTCACACTCTCTTGGGATCCTATGCATTCAATTTTTTGGTGACTCCAAACTTGTATTTGACTCTCTGAAGTTCGAGAAGTCTCATAGGAACATATTCTTGTTACCTTTATATGAGGATATTATTAGGATCAATGCACATTTCCAATGAATCAACTATATGCACACTTATCATGAACTTAATCAAGAGGCGTATCTCCTCTCTAAACATGATATTCTCTTACCTACTAGATCTATAGAGAAATGGGTAAAACACCTCGGTGTATCCACTTCACTAGGAAGGTGTCAATTTTGGTCATTTTCATTTCTAGTATGAAATACTATCATTTCTAGCAAATATCTCATCTTTACTGAAATTGAGTTTATATTTCTGAATATTCTGCTAATCAATGGACAATCACATGAGCTATACAATGATAAATATGTACTGCATATTTTGTTGATATTAGCTAAACACTTACTTTTCTTGAATTTATACGGTCTAGTGGTCATTTGACAATATTATTTTATATCAATAAAGTTGTGATATTTGTTTTTGAAAAAAAAATTATTAACAAACCTTTTGTCAATTTAATTTTTCTATAAATCATTTGAAACTAAATATATTTTATAAAGTTATATATATATTTTTATAAAGTTTTTTATATTTGAATGAATCATTTATGAAGTTACAGGCAATTGTAAATTTGGTCATGAAAACTTAATTTGTTGAATTGATAAAAGGTTAGATCCTAAATTAATTAGATTTCTTTTATTTCAAAAATAAGATTATATTATAACATTTATATATATAAACTTGGATAACCTAGGGTTTCTTCATTATTAATATAGTAAAGAGGAAATCCTAAGCTACACCAAAGACCCTACGAAATTATACCAAAGACTCTATGGAGTATGCTAAACCTTAAACCATGTGGATCAATGCAATGTATGTTAGAACAAGAAAATGGATAAAAAATCTCTTATCTTAACCACAATATCATAATGCAAAGGTTAATAAAATAGGGAGAGGATCTAATAAGTAGAAGGCTTCAATTTCGTGAACTCAAAGGAATAGAGAGGAAGTATCTATGAAAAGAGATATAGATTTTGATGTTGGTACTTCCCTTGGTGCCAAGTCAATTGTAAAATCTATATCTCTTTTCATAGGTAGATTTTTATCATGGTGGTAGGATGTGTTAGATATTCATCTGATAAGGAACACATCCTGCCACCATGTCGAAAAGGCTCTCAGATTCATCACTTTCCCTTTGAATAAACCTCGATTTGAAGTACACACTGGAGCTTCACTGCTCCTCTCTACATCATACAAAAATGCAAGTCAAATCAATCAAATCAAATAGTAGCTTTCAAAAGAAACATACTACCTCACAAATAACTAAGAAAGTGGCAACATATTTTTCCTCGGCTCTACTAAGTGCCAAGAAGGACTGCATCCTGTGAAACCAGTAGCCCATAATGGATCTCAAACTGAAGAAGAAACCCAAGGTGCTCTTTTTCTCAATGGCACTACCAATATGAATCAACATAACCATGCAGGTTAGTCTTCTGATTCATATCATACTTGAGCCCATACTCAACTGTACCCTTTAGGTACCTCAATTCCTACTTTGCAACCAGCTAAGACTGTCTTAAATCTGTTAAGAACTGGCTCAGGTCGTTCATAGCAAAGCATGTGTCTGGTCTTGTAATCATCAAGAATATCAATGAACAAATCATCTGTTGATACATCGTGGCATCAATCGTATTTGATGAAGCATCATTCAATAGCTTCATGTTCGATGCCATAGGTGTGTCCATGGCCTTGCAGTCCATTATCCTGAACCTCTTCAGGATCTCCACTGCATACTTCCCTTGTCCAAGGGAGATTCCATCTGCACTCTACCGCACCTCCATGCCTGGAAAGTAGTGCATCGTACCCAAGTCCTTCATCTCGAACTCGGCAGCAAGTATCCTTCTTGCATCTTTAATGAGTTCCTCTTTTCCTATTAGGAACAGGTCATCGACATATAATAGGATCATCAATGATCTTCCACCTTCAACCTTGAAGTAAAGGTTGGAATCCTCTTTACTCTCAGTAAATCCAAGAGCCATCAGTAAGTTGTCCATACTGTCATAGCATGCTGAACCTTAGGATATTCTGTAGTCACTCCCTTTGAAGTAGAGCATCATTTTCCCTCTGCCTTTCATACTGTATGTATTGAAACATTCTATAATGGAGTGATAAGTAGCTTCCTCTCCTACTAAAAATTCTATGTATCCATCTAGGGTCATTGGATACCAAGATCCTCTATCTTGAACTTTGTTAAAAAATTATTCTCGCACCCATCTGTGAGCTTGTCATCCTCTATAGGCTTTCATATTCAATATTGTAGCAAAGGTTAAGATATTCATCACTCTAGGTGATCTTAAAGCTCCTTATGTAACTACATGTTCTATCCCATGGGTTCCTTTTGAGCTCATACAAGTCCTTTAATTTGCACACATGATTCTTCCTGTGATGTGTCTCAATTCCCAGTGGCTGCTCTACGAATACTTGACTCGTCACTGGTGCAAATGTCTCTTCATAGTCTATTCCTTCTTTCTTTCCTTATATCCCACGATGTTTCCATATACTACATGCTAGACATTGTATATCCATATGGAAGACACTACAGACTTCCCTTAGACATCATTCTTATTGAACTAGTACTCTTTGATCATAGTCTCCTTCCCTTTCTTGTTGTCTAATTCTTCACAGCTAGAAGGCTCTGCATCAATGATGTCGCTCAACAGTGTCACATAACTAGAGTGTGTTTGAGGCCTCTTTCTTTCTTTGGAAGTCTCATCATACTATTCTTCATCTTGGATTATTCTTCATCTACCATTCTCTTTATATTCTTCTAAAGCTCTTTCTTTCGCTATGGTGTTTTTAACCCGAGAATCTTCAGGTTCCTCTTCTGAACTATTGCCACCTTTTTCTTTGTAATGATATACAAGTCAAGTTCATTTGCATTATTAGAAACATATCATAATTTCCAAAACATATTAATAGTGACAAATATATGTCATGTAGCCATGAGACTATTTTATCCAATGCTACACCATTCATCCATATCATGTACACATACAATAACTTATAGATGCATGCTACCCTAATGTTATTAAGATTTTGTACTACTCCTACTATGCCAGCAAATAGGTTTCAATATATATAAGTAGTAATGGAATGTTGTACAAGATCATTGAATTCTTACCCATCATCTACAATTCAGTAGTATAAATGCAAATACTGAAACATGCATTACATGTCAATTGAATATAAACAAATGCATAACCAAACAATATCATGAAATGAAAATTGAATACTTATCCTTATTTGTTTCATGGGTAGACTCCTTCTTGAACCTTCAGCTTCATCATCTTCTTAATTCATAACAACATCATTTCTTATCCAAATGCTAAGATGGATAATAGGTTCTTCAATAATTGAGTTCATGATTTTCCTCATTGCTTGAGGGATCCTCTTTTAATCGTGAGAGCTTGATCTTTAGATGCTCTCATATTCTCTTCTCTTATTATGAGTCGAGCTTCTTCTTGTCTGCACTCTTCCTAGAGTATGCTGAAGTTAATCACTTCTTTCTAGCACACATTCCTCGAATGAATGAATCCCATTTCCCCCCTCCCTCTTCCTTGTAAAATCAAGACCCCATCTCTTTAACGTTGCAAAGCATAGCTAGTTCTGGTATTTTTATTAATTTTCATTTTACATGATGTCTCAACCTATTGTGTCTGGCTAGAATATAAACCATCAACATCGATTTTAATTTATCGATACATAAGACACTAAATCCATGGTCGGGCCTTTTCCTTGAGCTCCACACCAAGATCAAATAAAAATATTTACATCATATGCAATTCAATACCATGGGGTCAATACTAGGGTGTTACATCCCCCTCCCCCTTCAACAACACTATCCACAGTGCTTTACAAAAATTAACAATTTCTACACTGGAACCACCCTCAATGCTTTGCAAAATTTAACCAGAACTGGGTGTGCTAATCGCATGGCGTCCTCTGGTTCCCATGTAGCTATATCAAGACCATCGTGCTTACTCTACACCTTTACTTGTCCAATGGTACGATTTGTAACTCCTCCTTCAAGGTTCTACTTCGTGGTTGTATTGCATACGAACTTGTCACGTCCCTACCCCTCTACCATAGAGAGGATACGACTATTGCTGCTATCAATCTGGGAACTATCCCCATAGACATAAAATAAAGTGCATTGAAATCAAGATACATAGATGCATAAAAATTGACATTCAACAAGAGAAAATTACGTTTAATTCAAGTATTCAACGCATTTCAAGATGTTAATCATAATTCACATAAACAATACAGTTGCATGGGTAATTACACAAGAATACTTCTCTTCAGATGAAGCTCCCCGCAACCAGCTATATCGCTGCAACATTCCACCCAACCATAGGCTGGTGTGCTCATCAATCTCTCAGCATCACTGCCACCTTTGAGATGGGCATGATTCCCCAAGAAAAATGAAACTAAGTAGGCTCACACATAGCTAAAGATATGTCAAAACTCAGTCAAGCCAAATCTATGTTTGGGTTTATCAGACTGCTAAGAAGATGGAAGAGCTTGTTTGCTAAGCTAGTGAGCTCAACCATAGAGCTATGGACACCTACACAAGATCTTACTTGGCTTCCCCAACACATACACACCCAACAGAAGGAATCATCCCCTTCTCTATTGTACAGTCCCTCAGGTTATGCATTCCCTTCAAGTGCTATTCAGGATGTGCAGTAAGGAATAATCATCCCTTAATATCCCTCAGTTGCTAGAATAATCAACCCATAGTATTTACCCACTTAGACATTATTTCATTTATTTTGTCTTATTTGCCTAGTCCATGAGTCCCACCATGTGCAAGTTGATAATTGCCTATCCATAGAGGTCAAACTTGCCATTATTGACTCATGGAGTGCTTGGGAAAGCCTTGGGAATCAAATATACTTTATTCCTGGCCTCCTAGGCGCCCATCTGCTTTTTCTGCTTTATTCCCTGCTTTTTCAGTGTTTTAAGGCACATAGGAAAGCAAGACTAGGTGAGGTGAATCAGCTTTGTTGCCTCTTCCTCCTCCACTCTTTCCTCCATGAAAAAGCATGTATGAGCTGCCATTTGACCACTCTTTAGCTTTCCCATGCGCCCTTGCTAATTCATGGGGTCCTTGATAGATTTGGGATCAGCTTTTTACACCTATGGGGGATTTGCATATTTTGGGTAAGCCTGCTTTATGCTAGATTTGGATGATTCCTTATGCATTCTATTTGCTCATGTATTCTATATATTCAGCATCCTATGTTATTACAGGGTTGGCTATTGTACACTCAGTTAATATAATTTTGTGTTACAGCTCCATATTCAGTCTCCATTGTTGATAATTTTGCATGATCAATTGTTAATTGTTGTGGGTGAGATTAATCTACTGTAGGCCTGAATTTCTACATGGTATTAGAGCCATTGTAGGTTGTTACTATCCTCCAAAAATTGTTTTGCAGGTTCGACATCAAGACTGGGAGCCTTCTACTGACAGCCGGGATAGATTTTCTAAAGCTATGGATTCACAGAAAACTATCCTCACTCCCTTCAACTTTTTTGAATGGAAAGCAGAGATGGAGATCTTGTTGAGAGCGAAAGGCCTCTACAGGGTGACTATGGCTACAGAAGTAGAGCCCAATGCTACTGCAGAGAATATCAAATGGCACAATCGGAGAGATGAGGCCTGTGGCCTCCTATGTCTCGGTATTTCCCGAGACCTCCTTTTCCATGTCGATGGATTGACTTCACCGGATCAAGTATGGGAGAAAATTTCTGAACTCTTTGGAAAGACAGATGAGATGAGGGGACACCAAATTGAAAATGAATTGATTTC
>LPNX010028145.1:363053-433151 GCA_001517045.1 Pseudotsuga menziesii
CAGTGAGGTTCCTCATGCACTAGGTTTATCAAGCAATTTACCTCTTCCACTCCTAACTGGTTCAGACCCAAAGTAGGGTGCATAACAGTTTAGACAGAAACAAAATGCCCATAACATCAAAAATGCATTTGCTGGCAATTTACAACATGTGGGAAACCAAAAAAAAATTTCAGATGGAGAAAAAAATACCAGGGTGAGGAAAACGATTTTAGACCCGTTCTATTACTCCACAAAGGAAAAATAGACCTCTACAAAAACCCAACTCAACAAATCGATTTTAGAAAATGACTATGGGGATCTCGGGGGAAAAACGGCCTCTACCAAACCCAAAAACATGAATCTTCTTTTACCACAAATTCTGAGGAGGTTTATGGCATTACAGGAGCTAAAACAACTGCCATAAACTACCAAAACGAAAATACTTTTTTCCCACTTTTAGAACAACACCAAAACAGATTTTTTGGGCATGCAAGATAAGGAAAATGATAAAAAATGTGAAGGATGAACATATAGGAAGCTTCAGCTACATGAAGGAAACCAACATGAAGGAGAATGGGTGAGGAAAATGGAAAACGTGGGTGTATGGCAGAATGGCATATGTTTTTGGACATTTTTCTTCCCAAGGAAGTCATAGCACATTTTTTCCAAAAATGGGTCCTCTTCCAAATTCGAATTTGTGCCCATACTCTTCCCACTCCATGCAATAACTAACTCAACCACATTCTGGCATAATTTAATGATTGGGGAAAAAGAAAAAAATGGGTAGTTGAGGGTTTGATGGGTTCTCCCTTTGACATTTGGCTTTTCCCCATTGTCCCAAAGGTTTAAATAATTTTCCTCCCTATTCCTTAAGAAAATCATGCCCCCATCTCTTTTAATGTTGCATTGACATAGCTGGTTGTGGGTATTTTAATTAAAATGCATATTTACATGATGCCAAAAATTATAATGTTCCAGATAGCACGATATACCATTAGTGACGATTTTTAATTTCTGGAACATAAAACATTAAATCGATGGTGGGGATTTTTCCTTTAGCTCCACACCATGATTAATTACAATATATACATCATATAGATTTTGAATGCAAACAGGGTCAAAACCTGCACTGTTACATAACTCCTCCAAGTCCTTGATTGCATGCATTAGTACACACCACATAATATTTTTCTGGGTCTTCGAAAATCCTTCTCCTCAGCTTGGTACATTTTCCAATGTCTTTGGTAGCCAACAATACCTATGCTCAAGCCCCAAGAAATGAGTCAATTCCCATGTTAGTATTCACAAGATTTTCCAAAATCATAGATGAATCACATGCACATGTATATTGACATAAAATCAACAAGAAGTTTCCCAGTGAACCAAATAATCATCTGCATAAGTAGCTTCTTTTGGTTCCACAGGTATCTGACTTGGCTTTATACAACCATGGAACTCACAACCCTACCCCACCCCACACCTGGGTGTGCATTAAAGGGTAGCTAAATTTCTGAAAGCCTTGGATCACCTGAAAGTACCTCTCAACTGAGGTCTGACAGCTCCATTCTTGAGCCCAACACCTCTTTCGGTGCTTCAATAGCAGTTCTGTTCAAGATCCCGCAACTCCTCTAGGTGCTTACCAAGCTCTGGTGCTTCCCTTCCGAACACCACAACATATTAATTCACATGTTAGATTCATTCCTAGATGATGCAATCTATAGCAACATTTTTAAAATCATGGCGACATCATATACTCATGTATATTTAAATAAAATCAATAACAACAAATGTTTGATAAGTAAACCAAATACTTATCTGTATAAATCTCTCAACCGATATCTGGTAAACCTCGCTTTAGAGCCTAACACCTCCTTGGGTGCTCAATGGAAGCTCTAGTTTACGGACCTAACACCTCTTCCAATGCTCACCAATGCTGAGGCACTTCCTTTTCAAGCACCACAACATATTAATTCACATTTCAGATTCATTTCTGCATGATTTATTTCTTAACAAGATTTCCAAAATCTTAGCCGAATCATTATGTACATGTGTAATCACAGAAAATCAACTAGGATTTGCCAAGTAATCCAATACTTATATATATAGCATCTCTCAACCAAGATCCGACCAGCCCCGCTTCAGATCCTAACACTTCCTCAGGTTCTTAATGACAACTCTAGGTTAAGATCCCAACACCTCCTCCAAGTTCTTGCCAATGCTTAGGCGCTTCCTTTCCAAACCACCATAATACCTAGGGGTTATTCTCTTCACGGATCCCCCACTCTTGTGACAGTCCCATTATGGTGTGAATGTGTGCGGAAATAATTCTAACCAGATTTATTACACCATGGGAATCCCCAATGCTGTATACCGGTGCCTAGTTGGTAGGGGAAGAAGCTATGTACCCAAGTACATCCTTCCATAGGATCCATGTACTCCCTGTACATGTTTTCATCGTCTCACTTGCATTACATATAGACATGCAATTTACATCAGGTGTCATTATAAAATTTCAATCATAGGTTTTCAAACCTATTCCAAAGATGTCCCTCCAAGAAGCTATGTACACCCTGTACATCCTTCTGAGGAGCCATGTACACCCAGTACACATTTTTCATCATTTCACTTGCATTACATACAAGCATGCAGTTCATATGAAATGTCGTCATAAAAAATTTCAATCGTACGTTTCCAAACCTATTCCAAACACATCCCTCTGAGAAGCCATGTACACCCAGTACATCCTTCCGAGGATCCATGTACACCCAATACTTATTTTCTTCATCTCACCTGCATTACATACAAGCATGCAGTTCATATGAGATGTCATCATAAAAATTTCAGTCATAGATTTTCAAACCTATTTCCAACACATCCCTCTAAGAATCTATGTACACCCAGTACATCCTTTCGAGGAGCTATGTACACCCAGTACTTCCTTCCGAGGATTTATGTATCCCAAACACATCCTTTCGAGAAGCTATGTACTCCAAGGGCATACTTTCACCATGTCACCTGTGTTACAGACAAGCATGAAGTTTACATGAGATGTCATCATAAAATTTTAAACATATATTTTTAAATGTATTTCATGGATACATGATTTTCCAAACATCAAACGATCAATAACATTGATAGTAAAAATAGAAATCCGACATCACAATTCTGCTTCCTATAGAAAATCAAATTTTTGCAACTATGAGGTCGTCCTCATATTGTCTGGCTTTTGAAAGTGTGAGTACTTATCCCTTACTTACACATGTTGTCCCAAAACTTGGACATCCACATACAACATGTCACCCTGACACAATTTTAAATCAACCAAACAGTCACAGTTAGCAATAGGAAACTTCAAACATCAGGTAATGAAAAACAAGCATATCCATTGTTAGCATGATTCAAAACCATCACAGGAGATCACAATCTCCCATAATCAACAGAAAAACTTGCAATATGAAGTTTCAGAACATGTTGTCAGTCATGAGATCCTTCTCATGGCACATGGCAGCTTCCTGCCCTGGGTTTCATTGTGCACAACCATACTTCTCTGCTCAGGTCATTCTACCTAAGTCTTTAGGAAGTCCTCATATGTATACCCATACACACAAGGGATGTTTCCTCATGGAACTACAAGTTCACATGTGGGCTTCCTCAACCTATACATAGAATCAACTTTACCTAGAGAATATTCTTCAGTGAACTTCCTACAATACCCTACAAGTCCCACAAAAGATCTTACATCTGTTAACTTTCTTGGAGCAGGCCAACTCATCATGGCCTCAATCTTTTCAAGGTCTCCAAATATTCCTCTATCTGAAATAATGTGACCCAAATAATGAATTCTATCTTCATAGAAGTCATAGTTGATCAACCTCGCATAAAGCTTATGTTTCCTGAGAAATTTCCAAAGTCATCCTCAAATGTTCCACAAATTCTTCCTCATTCTTAGAACAGATAAGAACGCCATCAAGGAGAGTGAGAACAAACATGTTTGGATACTTACTGAAAACATTTTTCATGAGGCACATGGATGTACCTGGTGCATTTGTGAAACCAAATGATACCACTACAACATCATAAGGTCCATAACTTTCTCTGAAGATTGTCTTATGAACATCTTCATCCTCGATCCTTACTTGCTGGTAACCAGACCTGAAGTCAATCTTGGAAAACACCTTTAATATTCTCATTTGATCACATAGGTAATCAATCTTAGGAAAATGATACTTTCTCTTCATAGTGACTTAGTTCAATAGTCTATAATCAATACACATCTTGTGTGTACCATATTTATCTTTCTCGAACCAAATTGGTGATCCCCACAAGAACACACTTGGCTTGATATACTCCTTTTCCCACAACTCTCGCAACTGCATCATTGGCTCTAGCAAGTCTGGTGTACTCACTATGTAGGGTGTCTTGGACACTGGTGCTTTATCTAGCACAAGATAAAAGGTGAAATTAATGTCCCTCTATGAAGGAAGCCCTAGAACTTTATCAAGAAAAATATCCCTGAATTCTTGTAACACATGACATCTATCACGTCCCCTTACCTCCGATCGGCGTAGAGGACGTGACTACTAGCTTTATCAGACCGGGCTAACCGCCCATGAACATGTACAGGCTTAAAAATTACATAAAATTGCTGGAAACAGAATGCTTAAAGAGAATTTGAACTAAAAACATGCACACAGGAAGGTTTATCATACATAGATGCATTTTAATCATCATACACAGTGGAAACCAACATCATTCATACATGCGTGCATTCAACATGTTCATTTCATTTTCATTAGTAGTAAATATAGAATTGCAGAGGTAAAATACACAAGATCACTTATCTTATGAAAGCTTTGATCCGCAACCAGCTACGTCGCTGCAACGTTCCACCCAACCATAGGCCAGCGTGCTCCTTAATCTCTCAGCAACGCTGCCACCCCCGAGCTAGGCATGATTCTCCAAGGAATAAGAGAACTAGCAGGATTACACATAGCCAGGATACACAAAACACATAGCCAAGCCAATAGAGTTGGGTTTATCAGGCCATTAAGGAGTTGGAGAAGGCAGATTGCTAAGCTGGTGAGCTTATTACAGAGCTAAGGACACCTACACCAGAACTAGCCTGACCTGTAAGACACCCATCCACACCCAACACAAGGAATCAGTCCCTTCTCTACTACACAGTCCCTCAGGCCCTGAATTCCTTTTTAGTGCTATTCAGGGGTGATGGAGAAGAAGGCCAGAACTCTAGCTCTGTCTGTGTGGTTTCCAACCACCAGTTTTATCAAGCAAATCTAAGCCAACATCCCTGCCCCTCCCATAGTCCGAAGACCAACAATTACACTCAGGCAATCAATTTAGCTATCACAGCTTAAACAGGAGAACGAACTACACAGCCCCAAACGTAACAGCAAAAATGGCTCACAACATGGGGGAAAACACACAGTCCTGAAGCTTATCAGTGAGCACAACTCACAGCAGGGAAAAACGCCCCAAATAGTCTATGCGTGAGACCAATAGCCAGTGAGACAGCCAAAAACGTGAATGGCCCTTCACAGCCATGGTAAAAAACACATGAAACTACAAAAACGTGAATGGAAAAATGCACCAGCAGCTCCCAAAACGTGAGGAAGACAACCCAATCCCTGGCACTACAAAAACGACCTCCAATCCATGGGAAAAATGACGCCAACCACCAAAAACGTGGAATGAAAGACACAGGAAAAACTCTAGCTGCTCCCAAAAGTCCCAACGTGAAGGAGAATGGTGAGGAAAAATGGAAAACGTGGATTCATGGCAGAATGGCATACGTTTTTGGGCATTTTCCTTGCCAAGGAAGTCAGAACACGTTTTTCAAAAATGGGTCTCTGCCCAATTCGAATTTTTTTTTGCCCATACTCTTCCCATTCCATGCAATAACTAACTCAACCACATTCTGGCAGAAACAAATGATTGGGGAAAAAGACAAGAAAGGTAGCTGACAATTTGATGGGTTTTCTCATGGACATTTGGCTTTTCCCCATTGGCCCATAGGTTAAATATTTCACCCCGCCCCCCTTATCCTTAGGAAATCATGCCCCATTCGATTTAGTTGCCACGGCCATAGCTGGTTATGTCCGTTAATTAATTATGATGCATATTTACATGATGACCAACAGAATATATGCCGCATGCCTCGATATTCAATCGGTGACAATTTAAATCCAGAACATAGCATAACCGATCAATGGTGGGGCCTTGGACTTTATCTCCACACCATGATAATTTACAATATATACATCATATACATTTAATGTGACGGGGTCAAAACCGGGACATTACAACATCCCTCCAACCTACTAGAGTATCATTCGCTACTACCTCCAAAACATTAGCTGCACACACTTTGTAACCTTTCCCACAGAACTTCTTCAGTTGCATTGCTGAAATATGCCTACTAGAGATCACTTTTAGAATGTCTTTTACAACCCTTAGGTTTCCTTTTTCATCCAAGCACTCAAAAGTCTTGTTGTAACAACCAAAGCTTTCCTCTGTGTGCTTAGAACCAATCCATTCCGATGAGGACATCATAGGATCCAAGTGGCATAACATTTAGATTTGCATGGGTGACTAATCCATCCATGGCTAATGGACATTTCTTTACCACCTCACTCACTTCCTCCCAGTTCCAGTGGCTAGTCAAACTAACCATGACCTCCTACACTTTGACTTCTTAAAAGTGCAAATCTCACAATTCCATGGGTGATATAGTTGTGAGTGGATCTAGGGTCAATCAAGCAGAAATAGTCTTCTCAGCAATCTCAGCCTCAACTTCAATTACAGTTGATTGATTATCTTCCTTTGCTGATTTAGGAGGTGAGAAGGTTTGAAACCTTTCTTCCTTAGGTCAAGCTTCACATTCTTCTTGTGAGAATTTATCGTACTCCCTTCCATCATAGGATGATCACCTTCTTGAAACAATATATACCCTTCCTATGTCATGATATATTTCTTACCCTGTCTATTAGCAACACTGTTGGCAAAATGTGCAAGTGTATTCCCCTGTTAATCTCCACGAGACCATGTCATCTCATCCTTGAATTCTAGAATAAAATTCTAGTTTGTTCCATGACAATAGTACATGGATACTCCCCTGGTACTTCATTTACCTATGGGGAAACATTACAAGGTTCAACACATGTTCTTCCTATAGATATACACAGTTCATCAATGTTAGAAACATTGAATTTCTTATCTCCCATTAAATTTCTTATCTTCTTCAACCTACTATCTCAGGGGGATGTAGGGGGTCAAGGGGGATTTCCCCCTTATGGAGAAATCTAGCCACAAACCCAATGTAATTTTTCATCTTTCTTCCCCCTCGTAATCCTCACTGAGAAACCTGTAGAATTCTTGTTTCGGGGAATGTTTCAATTTCCTTTGATCAGGTTTCCTTCTTACATGTCGAAATTTTTTTCCAAATTTTCCCAACGTGTATCGGCAATCTTCTCCCTATTTCGTCCAATCAAAACAATTTCCTTCTTTTCTCTAGACATGTCGGCAAACTTCTAACTTTTCTTTCAATTTCACCCTCCGCCGCATCGAAAAAATTCCAAAGTTTCTTCCAATCGATCCTTTCGCTGCGTCAAAAAACTTTCAAAGTTTTTTCAGATTGTGCCTTCCACCTCGTTGAAAAACTTTCAAATTTTCTTCCGATCAAGCCTTCCGCCTCATCGAAAAACTTTCAAAGTTTCTTCCAACCGATCCTTCCACCTCATCGAAAAACTTTCAAATTTTCTTCCGATCGAGCCTTCTGCCTCATCTAAAAACTTTCAAAGTTTCGTCTGACTAATCCTTCCGCCTCGTCGGAAATTGTTTTTCCCTTCCACCTGACGTGTTTTGGCAGAAACCTCCAAAGTCTTTTGATGTGCTCAATCACTGTTTAGCCAAATTCACCAATTCTGTCGTTTCCATACTTAGAAAAATTTTCTAATTTTTTTCTTTCCTCCTCTTATCGGCGAAACATTCCACTTCTACCCAACATGCTTCGGCTCCATTATCCCTTTCCTCGTTGACACATGTCAGCTCCGCTTTGGCTAACTGGTCTGACATGTTTTGGCTCATCTTCTTCTAACTGAGTCGTTAACAACAAAACACTTAGGAAAATTTTCAAACTTTTTTGCTTCATTGGTGAAATTTAGGCGACTACTTTTGATGTTTCGGTGAAAACCAGTCAACATAGCCGACGTATCGAAAAAATCCTCCATTTTGCTGTCGATTTTCCCACACTTAGAGAGTTTTCAGTCTTCTTTTTCCATCAGAGAAATTTATACTTTCCCACCGACACCTTTGGCTCGACTCATCATTTCTAGCCGATGTATCATTGCGATATTTGCCAGCTTCCTTCGCCACTTCTCACCGATGCTATCGGTGCATTTCGGCTAACCTTCTCGACACTGCCACTGTGATCCATGCCGGATCCCTCTAGCCAATTCAGTTGACATATTGGCTTGGATTCACCTTTCACATTGATATTGTCATTGCAGATTCGTTGGCTCGACTCACCCAACATAGCCGATATTGTTAGCTCGTCTTCACTTATCGTAGTCGACATAGGAGAATAATCTAACACTTAGAAAAAAATTTACAATTTTTTTGTCTGCCTCTCCTTCTTGCTGAAACAAAGGCTGATTATTCATGGCCCATTGAGGCCCAAAGCTGCAACATGAGCTCTGATACCACACTATCACATCCCCACCCCTCATACCAATGATGGAGAGGACGTGACTAGGCTGCTGCTGCTATCAAATGAGCATTCTAGCCCCATAAACATAAACATGCATTGGAATAAAAATGAGGACATATGCATAAGAAATGTAAATACAGTGGAAGAAAAAACATCCAAGCATTCATCATGTTCATATTAATTCATAAAAAATTCATTGCAGATATTAAATACACAATAATACTTATCTAAAAAATAAGCTTTCCCCCGCAACTAGCTACGTCGCTACAATGTTCCACCCAACCATAAGCCATTGTGCTCCTCAATATCTTAGCACCACTTCCACCCCCGAGCTGGGAATGATTCCATAAGGAACTAGGGAACAAAAGGATCACACATAGCCAAAACCATACGTTCACAGTCAAGCCAACACACCGTTGGGTTTCATAGTCTGTTAAGGAAACAAGCCAATAACATGGAGGGATCCTTGGACTTGTTAGATTTTTATCATTTAAGCAATATGATCTTAGGATATTATATGAGAGAATAGCATGCACAGAAATAAACACAAGAGACTAGAGACACAAAGAATTTTCCTCGGGGAAACCATAAAGGAGAAAACCCCGCAACTTCCTCAGAGATAGAATGAGCACCAATGGAAAAAGTAAAACCCGAAAACATAAAGATGATCCCCGATAGCAGTTGTCTCCTTCTCTGATCCTAGCTTCTTTTCACTCACTCATCCGCCCCAGTGAGTGTCGGTGTGTGTGTGTGTGTGTGTGATAAATAGAGAGGCTCACTCTCTATTTATATTCTTTCATTCACTTAATGTCCACTCCATCATGTTGGCCCCACTTAACAATTAATTACCAGGGCCGACATATCTAGGAGAGTCTAATAACCCTAGTTCCCCACAACTGTGGGGACTTTTCCCCTCTGATCAACAAGGAGGGTTAACCTTAACACAATGGTGGGGACTATTGCCCCGACTTGCAATAACTCACTAGGGCCAACTTCTCTAGGAGAGTCTAATAACCCTAGGGCCCCACAACTACAGGGACTTTAACCCTTGATCAATAAGAGGGTTACCCATAATGACTTTACATGACTTGTTTACATTATTGAATCTCCCGATAGGAACATCAAGGCATGACATGACTCAACCACTTCTCAGAATAAACATCGGGGTACAATACATAAGATATACAAGTGAATACATTCCGAAGTTACAATTACATCAACACTCCCTATTAACTAGGAAGGTATCCTCTCGACACAAATTATCAGCACAAGTCTTCTTCTCTGTATTATCTGGGTCATCATTGAGTTCTCGTCATATTTATCTTCAATTCATCTTCATCTTTAAATCATCTTCATCTGGATTTGGATCATCACTCGATCTGGATCATCATCTTTGGATCTGGATCATCACTCGATCTGGATCATCACTCTATCTGGATCATCATCACTGGATCTGGATCATCACTCGATATGGATCACCACTGCTGGATCATCACTAATGGATCATCACTAGTTATCATCATGGGTTCTCTCTATTGATTCTTATCGTCACAGGAAGTTCTATAGAGCCAGTAATTTTTCATGTTGGTTGTAGGCCTAGCCTCCAAGTAGGTCTTCTTCTTTTTCAACACTTAGATCTTACCATGGGAGGAACACATCCTATCAACCATGTAAGAAAGGCACAACACTTATATCTTACCATGGGAGGAACACATCTTATCAACCATGTATTAAAGGCACAACACTTATATCTTACCATGGGAGGAACACATCCTATCAACCATGTAAGAAAGGCACAACACTTATATCTTACCATGGGAGGAACACATCCTATCAACCATGTAAGACAGGCTCAACACTTACATCTTACCATGCGAGGAACACATCCTATAAACCATGTAAGAAAGGAACATAACTTATATCTTACCATGGGAGGAACACATCTTATCAACCATGTAAGAAAGGCTCAACACTTACATCTTACCATGGGAGGAACACATCCTATCAACCATGTAAGAAAGGCTCTCAACCCTAGGCTGAGTGTCAGTCCGAGACTGAACCAAATTCTTGGTAACTGACTAGGTGCCTCCATTCTATCAGAGAATGGCCTTTAGCATTTTGATCTAATCATGTGGGAGCCAATCCCATAGTCATTTCAGAATGGCTCATCACTCACATCTGACCATGGAAGGAACCAATACTCTCACCATGAAAGAATGGCTCAACCATTACATATGACCATGGAAGGAACCAATCCTCTCACCATGTTAGAATGGTTCATGAACTCATCACTTCCCCTTGGAGGGAACCTCAATCTAGAGAACACCAAGCTTCTCCCTGAAGTATTCAAACTTCACTCTGGCCAATGGTTTAGTCAACACATCAGCTATCTGCTTGTCCATAGCAACATATTGGAGCTTCACTGCTCCTCTCTGCACCATATCCATGATACAGTGATATTTGATCTCGATATGCTTTGACTTGTCATGGAACATCGGGTTCTCTGACAACTTCACCCAAATCTGGTTGTCGCAATATATACAAGTAGCATCCAACTGGATATCAAATAAATCAGACAGTAGCTTCCTAAGCCATACTGCCTCATAGCTAGCTGAACAAGATGCAACATACTCTGCTTCGGCTGTACTCAGTACCACACAGGATTGTTTCCTGCTAAACCAAGAGATCACGCCTGATCCCATACTAAAACAACACCCTAAGGTGCTCTTTCTATCGATGGAACTTCCTTCCCAATCTGAATCAACATAACCTTCCAAGATAATCTTCTGATCAGACTTATACTTGAGCCCATAATCGAATGTACCCTTTAGGTACCTCAGAATATGCTTTGCAGCAATCAAGTGAACATGTCTTGGATCTGTCAAGAACTGGCTCAAGGTGTTCGCAACAAAGCAAATATTCGATCTTGTATTCATCGGGTACATCAAGGACCCAACCATCTAACGATACATCATGACATCAACCGCTATGATGAAGAATCACTCAATAAATTCAAGTTTGATGCCATAGGTGTGGCCATGGCCTTGCAGTCCATCATCCTGAACCTATTCAGGATCTCTACTGCATACTTCCCTTGTCTAAGGAAGATTCCATCTGCATTCTGCCACACCTCCATGCCTAGAAAATAGTGCATCATACCCAAGTCCTTCATCTCGAACTCGGCAGCAAGTCTCCTTCTTGCAACTTTAATGAGTTCCTCTTTTCTCTCAGGAACAAGTCATCAACATATAACAGGAGCATCATTGGTCTTCCACCTTCAACCTTGAAGTAAAGGTTGGAATCTGCTTTACTCTCAGTAAATCCTAGATTCATCAATAAGCTATCCATCCTGTCATACCATGTCGAACCTTAGGATCTTCTATAGTCACTCCCTCTGAAGAGGAGCATCGTTCACCCTCTGTCTTTCGTACTCTATGCTTGAAACATTCTGTACCGGAGTGACAAGTAGCTTCCTCTGCTACTAATATTCTATGTATCCATCTATGGCCACTGGATACCAAGATCCTATATCTTGAAAATGTTCTTCTCACACCCATATGTGAGCTTGTCATCCTCTTCAAGCTCCTCATGTATGTATTATCCCATGGGTGTCTTCTGAGCTTGTACAAGGTCTTCTTTAATTTGCACACATGAGTCTTCCTGTCATGTGCCTCAACTCCCACTGGATGCAAATGTCTCTTCGTAATCTATGCCTTCTTTTTGTGAGAAGCCTCATGCTACCATTCTTGCCTTGTATCCCATGATGTTTCCATCTACTGCATGATGGAACTATGAACTTCCATTCACGTATCGATACTGCAACCTAGACATCATTATTATTGAACTGGTCTTCCCTTTCTTCTTGGTTACTTCTTCATAGCTAGAAGGTTTTTCATCAATGATGTCACTGCATTCGTCATATTATTCTTCATCTTACACTATTATCACTTGTTCTTTGAAACAAGTCTCATCCTTATTTTCTTGTAGGCCATTTTACGTGATCTTTCCTACAATTCAAATGCATTAGTTGTATGGTTAGAAACATTTCATAAGGTATACTCATAATGAAAAATTATTTTGCATCAAGATATATTATTATGCAACTATTTTAGCCAATAGAACATTCATCCATATCTCATGGAAACTTTCTAGATGCCTTCCATCTCTACCAGGACAACATTGAGATTGTGTACTAATCCAATATGTCAGCAAAGAGGTTTCATTCTAGATAAGTAGCAATGGATAGTTGTATAGAACCATGAGCTACTTACCCATGACATGCATATTAGTAGTATATTGTCATTAATGAAAACATTCTATCATGCATAGTACATCAACTAAATATAAAAAAATGCATAACAAAAACAATATCATGAAATGACAATTGAATACTTATCTTTATTTGTTTCATGGTTAGACTCCTTCTTGAGCCTTTAGCTTCATCATCTTCTTCATTCATAATAGCATCGTTTATCATCCAAATGCTAAGATGGATAAGAGGTTCTTCAAGAGTTGAGTTCTTCGTATTCCTCATCGCTTGAGGGATATTCCTTGGATGGTGAGAGCTTGATGTTCGGTTGCTCCCATCTTCTCTTATATTATTATGACTCGAGCTTCTTCTTCTTCCTAGAGTCTGCTGAAAGTAATCACTTCCTTCTGGCACACATTCCTTGCATGAATGAATCCCATGATCCTGGGAGGCCATTCAGGGTGGCTATCACCACTTCTGCATTCTCCACTTCTTCTTCTACTGCTATAAGTTGTTCTTTGATTTGAGAAACCCCCGTAAAGTATGACTGTATGGTCTCTGCATTCTGGATATTCACATTCTTCAACTGGTTTCTTAAGGTCATCTTCTTATTTATGTTCTTCCATTCAAATAGCTTGGTCAAGGAATCAAACATCTCTTTCAGTGTCTTTAGAGAAGACACTTGTGGTACAAGTTGATCCGTGATTGAATCGGCAAATGATCTTCTTGGCCTTGACCAAGTTCTTCTTGTGTAAGGATTTTAGCCTTATCTCCCTTCGGAACTAGAACCTATCTAGTTATGTAGGTTTCCAATTCATTTTCTTCAGAGAGATTATATACTTCCATGCTTGGAAGTTGTCAACTTCACCAATCTTATCATCAAGCTGATGTGATAGATCACTTTGAAATGAGAACCTCAAATGAAAATATCAAAAGATTAGATCTTATCGATTTGAGGTGTCCGTCCTGGTTCCAGATCTGGCTGATCTAGGGTTTATCAAAGAAACCCTAATTTTCAAAACTTTGAATATTTCAGATATGATTGAATATAAATATAGACATCTTCAATGTGAGGTGTCCAATGTACTCCTTTTCTGAAAATAGTGGAGGGAAGCTCCCGGAACAGGAAACCCTAGTTTACCAATTTCTTCTGCAAAGATTCCTGATACTGTTTCTATGGTATAGACAAAATTCCTACTTCTCTATGTCTGAAATTTTGTATTGAGGTATCCTCATCTGTCCTTCTTCCAACACCATAGGTTTCATCAGAATTGGTTTCACAAATTGGGACTTATGATCGTTTTCCCAAGGTGACCTGTTTCAGGACTATTCAACATAGTGACGTTGTATGGACTATCACGTGTCCTTGTTTCATCTTATGAGTCTGAAACTTTGACCACAGAAATAAAATTATGTTCCCTTTTGGGAACATCTTCATAAATTTTATTTTGACCTTCGTATCCCAAGATATAGCAATTATCCCCAGTTGTCATGTTTAGGGATGAATCCTGGAAGAGGTTGGAACCCTGACTTGGAGGAATCATATCTCCTAGAAAATAGAGAATATGAGGCTGAAACTTGGACACAGTGTACAAAAGGATTTTATATTTTCCTTCTAAAAGTTGTCGCCCCTAATACTTCTATAATCCTGAGATATAGCAAACGTACCAAAGCTTATCAGTTTTAGTATTTAGGGTTTTTTTTGGCTCGGGGTCAAACTAGGGTTTGGCTTTCCTAGAGTTTCACACAACCAAAAATATTGACCAAGGTCTCTAAAGATCGATTTTGATGAGGAGATAAATCCTATGCCGAGCTCACTCAAAAATTTTGTTTCTATAAAAATCCCTAATTTCCCGTACCGAAAACTGAAAATGCTCGAAATTGAATTCCGCTTCGACAGAAAGATGTGCCCTTCAATGGAGAGTCAACCTAGCATACCTTTGATGATGGATTGTGGAGAGATACCCAAAAATTAAGAAGCCTTAGCTTCCACAGCTGCACAATGTCTTCTTCTCAAGTTAGATCTGATACCATGTTAGATTTTTATCATTTAAGCAATATGATCTTAGGATCTTATCTGAGAGAATAACATGCACATCAATAAACACAAGAGACAAGAGACACAAAGAATTTTCCTCAGGGAAACCATAAAGGAGAAAACTCTGCAACTTCATTAGAGATAGAATGAGCACCAATGGAAAAATTAAAACCTGAAAACATAAAGATGATCTCCAACAGCAATTGTCTCTTTTTCTGATCTCATCTTCTTCTCTCTCACTCATGCGCCACAGTGAGTGAGTGTGTGTGTGATAAATAGAGAGGCTCACTCTATATTTATATTCTTTCATTCACTTAATGTCCACTCCATCATGTTGGCCCCACTTAACAATTACTTACCAAGGCTAACATCTCTAGGAGAGTCTAATAACCCTAGTGCCCCACAACTATGGGGACTTTGCCCCTTTGATCAAGAAGGAGGGTTAACCTTAACACAATGGTGGGGACTATTGTCCTGACTTACAATAATTCACTAGGGCCAACTTCTCTAGGAGATTCTAATAACCCTAGGGCCCCACAACTGTGGGGAATTTAACCCTTGATCAATAGGAGGGTTACCCACAATGACTTTACAAGACTTGTTTACATTATTGAATCTCCTGATAGGAACATTTGGGCATGACATGACTCAACCACTTCCCGAAATAAACATTGGGGTACAATACATAATATATACAAGTGAATACATTCTGAAGTTACAATTACATCAACATGACTTACTCAGCCAATCCAAACCATATATCAAACACATAGTCCTCCAATTAACAGATGGTTCCTTGGACTTACTTTGATAATCCATCACAAGGATGCACCCAACAACAAAATACCATTGCTGGGTAAGGGCCAAACATCCTGGGAACCCAAAAATAGAAATGGCAATTGGGGAAAAGCACCCTGAGTGAACAATATGATTTCATTAAAACATTCAATGGATCTACTGAGGCAAAACAATATTTACAAACCCTCATATTGTAGATATGAATCTAGGAAAATGTCTATGGCACCACGAGAGAAAACATGACCTCTCCAGACCCACGGATCATGAATATCCTTAGGCCATTCACACAACAACAACAAAATAGATTTACTAGCTTGGAGAAAGTGAGGAAAATGCAGAAAAATGTGAGGGAAGCTCCCAACTTTCTCACATAGGAAAAACGACCACCTCAACCCAAAAATCGTCGCCCATTCCTTCCCATTTTCCCAACAACATAGAAAGAAAATTCTGAGCATAGGAAAATGAAGAAAATGACCCAAATCGTGAGGGAGACAAAAAATTCCCACTAACAAACATGAAAACATGAATCTCTCCTGCATATGCACTCACCATCACAAAAATGACTTCCCCAACCATGGAGAAACATGGGAAAACTTCCAAATCATGAAGGGGAGAGCTCAACCCCTTCCTGATGCGTTAGAGAGCCCATGTGAGTGAGAATGGGTAAGGAAAATGAAAGACATGGGTGCCTAATGGATTGGGAATTCCTTCCCAAGAATTTACTTGCCCAACAAGTCAAAAACATGTTTCCCAAATATTGATGGCTTTTCCAATTCAAATTTTACCTCCATACCCTTCCCATCCCAAGGAAATAACTTCCTTTACCAACTTAGATGACTGGGCATAAAAGAAAAAAAGGGTATTTGACTACCTTGTGGGTTTCCCCTTATACATTGGATCAAGGGTTTGATTATTCACCCCCTCCTTATTCCTTGTGAAATCATTCCCCCATCTCTTTAACGTTGTGGCGCATTTCTAGTTGCGATATTTTTATTAATTTGCATTTTACATGATGTCTCAACATATTGTGCCTGGCTAGCACATACACCATCATCATCAAATTTAATCATTGATACATAAGACACTAAATCCATGTTGGGGCCTTTTCCTTGAGCTCCACACCATGATCAAATAAAAATATTTACATCATATGCAATTCAATACCATGGGGTCAAAACTGGGGTATTACATCGACACTTTAAAGTAGAAGATGGTCGCAACACCAATATTAGTCTTTCTGGACTGAAAGAAGGAGTTCCATGTTCATGTCGATGCTTCATCAATCACATTGGGGGTAATATTGACTCAGCTAGGGGAAGGAGAAATCGACCACCTGATTGCTTTTGCAATTTGGAAGCTATCTACCAAAGAGAGAAACTACACAACGACAGAGAGGGAAGGATTTGCGATGGTGTACGCATTGTAAAAATTCCACCACTATCTGTTAGGAGGCTATTTCCAAATGTTTACAAATCACTCAGTGTTGAAATACCTGGTTAACAATCCTATGTTGAGGAGGAATATTTGTCTATGGTTTTTACTATTCCAAGAGTTTGTTATTTTGAGATTATTGTAAAACCAGGGCAGTTGAATGCCGGGCATGATCATCTATCGAGGATAGAGTTAGGAAAGGAACCAAGCAACATCGAATATGGGTTTCCTGATGTGCAACTATTTAGATTTAGAATGGTCGATGACGACGATGAACATATCATCAAATTTTTAGCAACAAGAAAATCCTCGAAGGATTTTACTATGAGCCAAAAGAAGCAACTGGTTGTCAGAGCTGTTGACTTCCAACTAATTGCATGACAATTATACAAGATGGGGATGAAATAAATTCTACGACGATATGTTCTTCCATATGAACAAGAAAGAATATTGGCTGAGGCACTTGATGAGATCATAGGAGGGAATTTTGGAGGACACACAACCACTAAGAAAATACTAAGAGCTAGCTTATGGTGGTCTGCATTACACAATCATGCCGCAGACTTTGCTAAGAATTGCGATGTGTTCCAAAGCATGGGAAAACGATCGTGATGAGATGAAATTTCGTTGGTACCTCAGGTAACACGACAACCATTTGATAAATGGGAAGTGGAATTTGTAGGACCCATTAATACACCAAGTAAAAGAACAGGTGCAAGATACATCATCACTGCAATGGATTATCTAACAAAATGGGCAAAGGCAGTATCGGTGAAGGATTGTACAGCTGCAATGGAAGCAAGGTTCTTGTTTGAAAATGTGGTTACTATATTTTGTTGTCCCAATATCTTTATGAGTGAATTTTATATCTCAAAATGACACATCTCTACCTATGACCACTTACCCATGATTCTCTCGCATGTCAACACTTCCATGATGACACTTCATGAAAGTCACTAAAAAAACACCTAACTTGGAGGATCCACATATGGAGTTATGTAACTTTTTTTTACCTTGTCTTTGCACCATTAGAAATTAATCTATGTTAGCTAAAACTTTCCAGAAGACACCAAAGTCTGAAAATTCCTATAAGTACCCTAAAAATGATATTTTTTGGTGTATATGCAAGTTTCCTTAAGGAAACCCATGTATGGTACGTGAATTACTATATATAATACTCGTGTATGCCATAAATTCATGAATATTTGCATTGCAACCCACGTATACCTACTGAATACGTGATTGATGTCTCTGCAACCCATGTATTCATGTCAAAAATACGTTTTTCAAAGTTTGGGTACTTTGGGTGGTTATGCAACTAATTCCTTCAGTTGTAACAACTTTTCCTTCGACCCTATCTCTTCAGAAAAATATAAAGAGAGGTAGGGAGGTCCATTAGAGGAGAATAGAACTTTTGCATTGTCATGCTAGAGGAATTGGGACTCTCTTTTCATACACCTTTTCCCTAGTGATCATCCCCTTGTGTTGCAGAGCTTGGAGGCTGAGTTCCTTGGAGAAGAGAAGCAGCAGAACCAGGTCAAGGTTTCGTGAAGTGCCCAACTTGAATAGAAGGTATATTTGTACTTGTTTTCAAGATTAATAAAGATGTGATGTCCTTTTTCTTCCCAAATCATTGTTCAATGTGTGATTGAATTTAGCTTTATGATTAGATGTTTATGTTAATCACATTATTATTTCATATTTATTTGATTATCATTGCTTTATATGTAGTCATATTGGTTGGAGGAAGGTATAATTCCTTTTGTAGGTATTTTGGAACAAGATGAACAAGAGAAGGATTGATGGGATGCTTGGATCAACCTTTGTTTGTCAAGGTATGGACCATTATAATCTATGAACTTTCTTATATATGCTTGTAGAACCATTTGCATCCACCTTCCAACCCCAGTACGTTGATGGCCTCTTAAACCCTAGCCATAGCAAACTTTCCTTTACAACAGAACTGGCAACTCTACTTGGGAGAGCCTTGTCTATTTGGGGTTTCTTTGTATTTCTTCTAGCCTTTTGTAAGGTTTCAGGTCCTTCTTACAAGTTAGGAACACCTTTTGAGTCTGTTGGAACACCTTTCCTGCCTTCCTAGGTTAGCTTTTTACCCTTTTTGTGCTTTTTGTCATCCATGCGCGACTTTCAGGCTAAACAGTCATGTGTCAGTGTTGTATACACGACTTGTACTACCTACAACCCATGTGTTTGTTTTGTATATGCGACTTGCATTACCTACAACCTGCATGTCTTTGTTGTATGGGCACCTTGCACTACTTTCAACCCACGCGTCATACGTGACCTGCCTTAAGGCAACTTGCGTATGCAGCTGAATTTGTGTTCTTTCATCATTTTTTAGGGTTTTTGGGTGATTTGAAGGTTGTTTGTAGGGTCTTTAAGGGTCATCTGCATGTGCATGACTCCTGAGAGGTTGTTTTATCTCTGTTAGGTGCTCTTTTTCTATCTTGTAAGTCTCTTTCACATCTTTGAACTTGTTTTTGCTGCCTCCCCCCACACATCCTGCTTTGGGTTGACCTTGTTGGACAAGGTAATGAGCAACATCTATTTGCAGGTTTAGATTGATTCTTGGGAATTCTTGACCTTTTTTTATGTCAGTATTATTTCTCGGTCTCTTCATTCCAAAGTTGTTGGCTTGTTTTCCTTTGTGAGCCTTCCTTTCAAGAAAGGTTATATCCAACTTTGGGGAAAACTAGGGTTTGTTTGTTGGGCGTAGAGTAGTTGTCTATTTTCTTTGCTTACAGTACTTGCTTGCATTAGGTTATAGGTTGTTTTTATTTTTCATTTATAAAAGAAAAATAAAAATAACATATAGTTGTTTAATGTGCATGTAGATTAGGATTTTGTCTTTAATATAAAGCATATCATTATTTTTGAAAAAAAATAAAAAAATAAAATTTATTTTGTGGATTTCAAGTTTCTATTTGAAGAAAGAAAGAGAATAGTTTCTTCTTTTTGCATTTCATTTCTCTTTGCTTTGTCATTTTGTTTCAACTTTGAGTCAAAAAACCACATAAGTTTCATGCCATTTACCCTCTGACTAAAAACATCTTTTTAAAATGAATGATATAATTTAAAAATTATTGGTAAGTTTTATTTTTTAGGCTCCTACACCAACTAGCTTAGGCTAGACTTGTGGATTAGGGAATTTTAACTCTCCACAAGTATTAAATTTCAGACATAGTTGTCCAATCACTAGGAAAATCCTCTTCTATGTTGATTGTATCTGGTAAGTTCCTCTCAAATAGGAGTTAAGCACGAGGCCACGTGGAGGCTTGGACTAAGGAGATAACCTTCTAATTCCTTGTCAAAGCGTAGACCAAGGTTTTTGCACATCTGGGGATTCTATCTTAGACAGGATTTCAGGCTTTTCTATCCTACCCATGCGTACAAACCAGGCTTGCGACTGTCCCCCCATACTGTCAATATAGTTGAGGTAGCCTTTAGTCTCTTTGACATCTAGGTTTCATACACAGGTACATCGAAAGGCTATCTCTGGTTGACCTTGGACGAGCTTGGAAGGTAACCCCAGTAGATGGTGTGGGAGGGAGGTGGGTGATTCCTCCACTTGTGCCTAAGAACATATATAGGGATGCCAACCAACCGTCTCTCAACTTTCTTTTGGAAAGTGTATCTTATACCTGTTTGTTTGTTTGGCTTTAGGAATTTTAGTCAGTGCTTTGTGGTTTGTATGTACTTAGTTTGCCTTCAAGTTTGTTATTTGCACTTTTTGTTTACTGTCAACATCAAAATTTGTCTTATTGTTTGAAACTATGGCTAACACTCCTTTGAACACCAACCAAGTGATCCCCATGCCGGCAACTCCTTGTAATATTCCTCTCACAAGGAATGTTGGTGTTCCTTTGATGGCCACCTTAAATCTACCTGGATTCACCCTAGGGATACCGGTGTGGTTGTTTTCCATTCCAACTGTCCTGAATGCTTTTGATGCTTCTCAAGTAATATCCTTATATCAAGGGCATCAAAATGATACTTCCCCTTCACCTATAGTCGATTCTCCTCCTCCTTCTACCTCATGTGGTGAAAGTACTGATACTAGTAACCGACAGTCTAAAAGGATTAAAAGAAGGAGGAATAGGAAGAAGGCACATAAGAAAGGGGGCACTCATTCAACCTCTGCAATTCAAGTTGAACCTCGCCACCCAACCTCTGCAATTCATGTTGGGGGCACCTATCCAACCTTTGCAGGTCATGTTGGATCTAAGCACTCAACCTCTGCAAGTCAAGTTGATCTTCACCATCCAGCTTCTATTGATCATGTTGGTGGGATCCTTCCAACCTTTCCAGGTCATGTTGGATTCAGTTACTCATCCTATGTATTTCATGTTGAGGGCACCCGTTCAACCTATGATGTTCAAGTTGAACCTCCCCATCCAACCTCTGTAAGTCATGTTGGATTCGTCCACCCAGCCTATACAGTTCATGCTAGGGGCACACACTCAAATATTTCAAAGAATGTTGATCCTAACCATTCAGCCTCTATGGTTCATGTTGGTGGTGCCCATCCAACCTCTGCAAGTCACGTTGGACCTAGTCTCTCAGCCTCTGCAAGTCATGCTAGGGGTATTCTTTCAACCTCTATGGTTCATGCTGAAGACAATTTGTCAGCCACTGCAAGTCATGTTGACATTGTTGAAAAGACTTCTCGTTCAAAACACAAGCCCAAGTTTCCTTGTAAGATTTGTGAGGGAGACCACCTTACTTATAAATTCCCTTCTATCGTGGAGGTGCAAAGAGTTTGGTTTCATGGTCATCCTATTTTTGAACATTTTGAAGTTTTTGAACAAACAACCTCTCTTATTAAGATTGGACCCAGTCACCCAGCCTCTGGTGGTCATGCTGGGGGAAAACTCTCAGCCTCTATAGATCATGTTGAGAGAAAATAGCCAACCACTGCTAGTCATGTTGACATAGTTCAGAAAACTGGTCGTTCAAAGTGTGAACTTAATTTCCCTTGTAAGCTATGCGAGGGCAATCATATTACTCACCAGTGCCCTGCTATCACAGAGATGTGAAGAGTATGGTCCGAGACTCAAGAATTTCCTTATCCTAAACAACCTATAATTTCTCAACAACCTACTCAACCTTTGGTTGATCAAGTGGTCGAACCAATATTATCTTTGGTCTATCCCACTCTTCATTTGAAGAGTGATCCTAATGTGAATGAACCAATGTCATATTTGGTCAATCCCACTCTCCCTTTAGAAAGTGACTTTCACGAAGCGGTTGAATCAATTCCATTGTCAATCAATTCCACTATTTTTTCAGAGAGTGAAGTGTCTGCTAGTCACATTTTCTTCACTGCTAGTTCATAACTTACTGAACAAGGGGGCACTGAAATCGCTTAAGATCAACCCCCATTAAGCTCTCAGATTGCTTCCTTTGATTGGGATAGCCTAGTTGATCCATGCCTTCCTTCTGATGCACCTTTCCAGATAAAGGTCAAAGTTGAACCATACATGATTGCTCATTGTATTGTTGATGAAGGATCCTCAGTTAGTATTTTGTCTACTCGTGCTTGGCGAGGCATGGGATCTCCCAGCCTTGTGTCGATTGCTAGTTAGTTACTGGATTTTGATAGAAGAACTTGTATAGACTTGGGAATTCTTGCTCAAACACATGTTACTTTGGGTAGGAAGACCGTCTTAGTTGACTTCATGGTAATAGAAGACCGCTTGGACTTCAATATGCTTCTCGGATGTGATTATGTCTATGCCATGCAAGTTGTGGTCTCAACATTCTTTCGTGTGATGTACTTTAATCATGGCGACAAGATTTTCACTATCGATCAGTTGCATTTTATTGATCCTTCTCCTGACCCAAATAGAAACCTGGTCTTTCCTTTATTTATTCTCAGTGTTTCTATAGACACTACCCTGCCACAGGTGAGCTATGTGGCCTCATGTCATTTGCGTTCAATTTCCAGTGAGGAAAATGATTTCAGACCCATTCTATTGTTCCACAGAGGCAAATTCGACCTCTACAAAAACCCAACTCAACAAATTGATTTTAGAAAATGACTATGCAGATCTTGGGGGAAAAATGGCCTCTATCAAACCCAAAAGTGTGAATCTTCTTTGCCCATGAATTCTGAGGATGTTTATGGCATTACGGGAGCCAAAACGACTGCCATAAACTCCCAAAATGATAATACTTTTGCCCACTTGCAGAACAACACGAAAACGGATTTTTTGGGCATGCAAGATAAGGAAAATGAGCAAAAATGTGAAGGATGAACATATAGGAAGCTTCAGTTGCATGAAGGAAACCAACATGAAGGAGAATGGCTGAGGAAAATGGAAAACATGGGTGTATGGCAGAATGGCATATGTTTTTGGGCATTTTTCTTGCGAAGGAAGTCATAACATGTTTTCCCAAAAATGGCTCCTCTTACCAATTCGAATCTATGCCCATTCTCTTCCCACTCCATGCAATAACTAACTCAACCACATTCTGGCAGAATTTAATGATTGGGGGAAAAGACAAAAATGGATAGTTGAGGGTTTGATGGGTTCTCCCTTTGACAATTGGCTTTTCCCCATTGTCCCAAAGGTTTAAATAATTTCCCTCCCTATTCCTTAGGACAAGCATGCCCCCATCTCTTTTAATGTTGCATAGACATAGTTAGTTGTGGGTATTTGAATTAAAATGCATATTTACATGATGCCAAAAATTATAATGTGCCAGATAGCATGATATACCATCAACAACAATTTTAATTGCTAGAACATAAAACATTAAATAGATGGTGGGTATTTTTCCTTTAGCTCCACACCACAATTAATTACAATATATACATCATATACATTTTTAATGCAAACGGAGTCAAAATCGGGGTGTTACAAAACTCCTCCAAGTCCTTGATTGCATGCATTAGTACACACCACATAATATTTTTCTGGGTCTTCGATAATCCTTCTCCTCAGCTTGGAACATTTTCCAATGTCTTTGGTAGCCAACAATACCTATGCTCAAGCCCCAAGAAATGAGTCAATTCCCATGTTAGTATTCACAAGATTTTCCAAAATCATAGATGAATCACATGCACATGTATATTGACATAAAATCAACAAGAAGTTTCCCAGTGAAACAAATAATTATCTGCATAAGTAGCTTCTTTTGGTTCCACAGGTATCTGATTTGGATTTATACAACCATGGAACTCACAACCCTGCCCCACCCGACACCTGGGTGTGCATTAAAGGGTAGCTAAATTTCTGCAAGCCTCGGATCATCTGAAAATACCTCTCAACCGAGGTTTGGCAGCTCCGTTCTTCATCCCAGCACCTCTTTGGGTGCTTCAATAGCAGTTCTATTCAAGATCTTGCACCTCCTCTAGGTGCTTACCAAGCTCATGTGCTTCCCTTTTGAACACCACAACATATTAATTCACATGTTAGATTCATTCCTAGATGATGCAATCTATAACAAGATTTTTAAAATCATGGCAACATCATATGCTCATGTATATTTAAAGAAAATCAATAACAACAAAAGTTTGATAAGTAAACCAAATACTTATCTGTATAACATCTCTCAACTGATATCTAGTCAACCCCGCTTCAGAGCCTAGCACCTCCTTGGGTGTTCAATGGAAGCTCTAGTTTACGGGCCTAGCACCTCTTCCAATGCTCACCAATGCTGAGGCACTTCCTTTCCAGGCACCATAACATATTAATTCGCATTTCACATTCATTTGCACATGATTTATTTCTTAACAAGATTTCCAAAATCTTAGCAAAATCATTATGTACATGTGTAATCACAGAAAATCAACCAAGATTTTTCGAGTAATCCAATACTTATATGTATAGCATCTCTCAACCAAGATCCGACCAGCCCCACTTCAGATCCCAACACTTCCTCAAGTTCTTAATAGCTCTAGCTTAACGGCGCAGCACCTCCTCCAAGTTCTTACCAATGCTTAGGTGCTTCCTTTCCAGACATCATAATACCTAGGGGTTATTCTCTTCACGGACCCCCCACTCTCGTGACAGTCCCCTTATGGTGTTAATGTGTATGAAAAGAATTCTAACCAGATGTCTTACACCATGGGCATCCCCAGTGATGTATACCTGTGCCTAGCTGGCAGGGGAAGAAGCTAGGTACCCAAGTACATCCTTCCCGAGGATCCATGTACTCCTTGTACATGTTTTCACTGTCTCACTTGCATTACATATAGAGATGCAATTTACATTAGGTGTCATTATAAAATTTCAATCATAGGTTTTCAAACCTATTCCAAAGATGTCCCTCCGAGAAGCTATGTACACCCCGAACATCCTTCCGAGGATCCATGTACATCGAGTACATATTTTTCATCATTTCACCTGCATTACATATAAGCATGCAGTTCATATGAGATGTCATCATAAAAAATTTCAATCGTAGGTTTCCAAACCTATTCCAAACACATCCCTCTAAGAATCCATGTACACCTAGTACATCCTTCTGAGGATCCATGTACACCCAATACTTATTTTCTTCATCTCACCTGCATTACATACAAGCATGCAGTTCATATTAGATGTCATCATAAAAAATTCAATCATAGATTTTCAAACCTATTTCCTACACATCCCTCCAAGAATCTATGTACACCTAGAACATCCTTTCAAGTATCTATGTACACCCAGTACTTCCTTCCGAGTATTTATGTATCCCAAACACGTCCTTTCCAGAAGCTATGTACTCCAAGGGCGTCCTTTCACCAACTCACTTGCGTTACAGACAAGTATGTAGTTTCATCATAAAATTTTAATCATATATTTTCAAATGTATTTCATGGATACATGATTTTCCAAACATCAAATGATCAATAACATTGATAGTAAAAATAGAAATCTGAGTTCACAATTCTGCTTCCTGCACAAAATCGGATTATTGTAACTATGAGGTCGTCCTCATACTGTCTGGATTTTACAAGTGCGAGTACTTATCCCTTACTTACACATGTTGTCCCAAAACTTGGACATCCACATACAACATGTCACCCTGACACAATTTTAAATCAACCATACAGTCACAGTTAGTAACACGAAACTTCAAACATCGGGCAATGAAAAATAAGCATATCCATTGTTAGCATGATTCAAAACCATGACAGGAGATCACATTCTCTCATAATCAATAGAAAAAATTGAAATATGAAGTTTCAAAACCTATTCTCAGTCATGAGATCCTTCTCATGGCACATAGTAGCTTCCTGCCCTAGGTTTCATTGGGTACAACCATACTGCTCTGCTCAATTCATTCTACCTGAGTCTTTAGGAAGTCCTCATATGTATTCCCATATACACAAGGGCCATTTCCTCATGGAACTACAAGTTCACATGCAGGATTCCTCAACCTATACATAGACTCAACTTTACCTACAAAATATTCTTTAGTGAACTTCCTGCAATAACCTACAAGTCCCACAAAAGATCTTACATATGTTAACTTTCTTGGAGCAGGCCAACTCATCATGGCCTCAATCTTTTCAGGGTCTCCATATATTCCTCTATCTGAAATAATGTGACCCAAATAATGAATTCTATATTCATAGAAGTCATAGTTGATCAACCTTGCATAAATCTTATGCTTCCTGAGAAATTTCCAAATTCCTCCTCAAATGTTCCACATATTCTTCCTCATTCTTAGAAAATATAAGAATGCAATCAAGGAGAGTGAGAACAAACCTGTTCAGATACTTACTGAAATTTTCTTTCATGAGGCACATGAATGTAGCTGGTGCATTTATGAAACCAAATGATACCACTACAAGATCATAAGGTCCATACCTTTCTCTGAATCTTGTCTTATGAACATCTTCATCCTTGATCCTTACTTGCTGGTAACCAGACCTTAAGTCAATATTGGAAAACACCTTTAATCTTCTCATTTGATCACATAGGTAATCAATCCTAGGAAAAGGATACTTGTTCGTCATAGTGACTTTGTTCAAGAGTCTGTAATCAATACACATCTTTTGTGTACCATCTTTACCTTTCTTGAACCAAATTGGTGATCCCCACAGGGACTCACATGGCCTGATATACTCCTTTTCCCACATCTCTTGCAACTGTATCATTGACTCTACCAAGTCTAGTGTACTCACTATGTAGGGTGTCTTGGACACTGATGCTTTACCTAGCAAAAGATAAAAGGTAAAATTAATGTCCCTCTATGGAGGAAGCCCTGGAACTTTATCAAGAAAAACATCGCTGAATTCCTGTAACACATGACATCCCTCCAACCTAGGAGTATCATTCTCTGCTACCTCCAAAACATGAGCTACACACATTTTGCAACCTTTCCCACAGAACTTCTTCAGTTGAATTGCTGAAATATGCCAACTAGAGATCACTTTTAGAATTTCTTTCACAACTCTTAGGTTTCCTTTTTCATCCAAGCACTCAAAAGTATTGTTGTAACAACCAATACTTCCTCTGTGTGCTTCCAACCAATCCATTCCGATGAGTACATCATAGGATCCAAGTGGCATAACATTCAGATTTGCATGAGTGACTAATCCATCCATGACCAATGGACATTTCTTTACCACCTCACTCACTTCCTCCCAGTTCCAGTGGCTAGTCGAACTAACCATGACCTTCTATGATTTGACTTCTTCAAAGTGCAAATCTCACAATTCCATGGGTGATATAGTTGTGAGTGGATCCAGGGTCAATCAAGTAGAAACAGTCTCCTTAGCAATCTCACCCTCAACTTCCATTGCAGTTGATTGATGATCTGCCTTTGCTGATTTAGGAGGTGAGAAGGTTTGAAACCTTTCTTCCTTAGGTCAAGCTTCACATTCTTCTTGTGAGAATTTATCGTACTCCCTTCCATCATAGGATGATCACCTTCTTGAAACAATATATACCATTCCTATGTCATGATAGATTTCTTACTCTGTCTGTTAGCAACACTATTAGCAAAATGTGCAAGTGTATTCCCCTGTTAATCTCCACAAGACCATGTCATCTCATCCTTGAATTCCAGAATAAATTTCTAGTTTGGTCCATGCCAATAGTACATGGATACTCCCCTACTTCTTCATTTACCTATGGGGAAACCTTACAAGGTTCAACACATGTTATTCCTGTAGATATACACAATTCATCAATGTTAGAAACATTGAATTTCTTATCTCCCATTAACTTTCTTATATTCTTCAACCGACTGTCTCAAGGGTATGTATGCGGTCAAGGGGGATTTCCCCCTTGTGGCAAAATATGGCACACAAACCCATTGTAATTTTCCATCTTTCTAGCCCCCCATAATCCACACTGAGAAACCTATGGAATTCCTATTTTAGGGAATGTTTCAATTTCCTTCGATTAGGTTTCCTTCTGACGTGTCAAAAACATTTGCCAAATTTTCCCAACATGTATCGGTAACCTTCTCCCTTTTTCATTTAATCAAAACAATTTCCTCCTTTTCTCTAGACGTGTCAGCAAAATTCTGACTTTTCTTTCGATTTAACCCTTCATCGTGTCGAAAAACTGCCAAAGTTTCTTCCAATCGATCCTTTTGCTGCGTCAAAAAACTTTCAAAGTTTTTTTCGATTGCTCCTTCCGGCTCATTGGAAAAATTTCAAATTTTCTTCTGATGGAGCCTTCTATCTCATCAGGAAACTTTCAAAGTTTCTTCCAACCAATCCCTCTGCCTCATTGGAAAACTTTCAAATTTTCTTTCGATTGAGCCTTCCGCCGCATCAAAAAACTATCAAAATTTCTTCCGACCGATCCTTCCACCTCATCGGAAATTGTTTTTCCCTTCCACCCAATGTGTTTTGGTAGAAACCTCCAAAGTCTTTCGATGTTCTCAATCGATGTTTCGCCCAAATTCACCAATTCTACCGATTCCATACAAAGAAAAATTTTCTAATTTTTTTTCTTTCCTCCTCTTATCGGTGAAACATTCCTCTTCTACCCAACATGCTTCAGCTCCATTATCCCTTTCCTCATCGACACACATTAGCTCCACTTCAGCTAACTGATCTGACATGTCTCAGCTCATCTTCTTCTAACTGAGTCATCAATAACAAAACACTTAGGAAAATTTTCAAATTTTTCTGCGTCTTCTCTCCACCATTGGTGAAATTTAGGTGACTCCTTCCGATGTTTTGGCGAAAACCAGACAACATAGCTGACATATCGGCAAAATACTCCATTTTGCTATCGATTTTCCCACACTTAGAGAGATTTTGGTCTTCTTCTACCATTGGAGAAATATATACTTTCCCATCGACTCCTTTGGCTCAACTCATCATTTCTAGCATATGTATCACTGCGACATTCGTCGGCTCCCTTCGCCACTTCTCGTCGATGCTATCGGTGCATTTCGGCTAACCTTCCTGACACTCATGCTGTGATCCCTGTTTGATCCTTATAGAGAACTCAGTCAACATATCATCCTGGATTCACCTTTCACGCCAACATTGTCATTGTAGCTTCATTGGCTCGACTCACCCAACATAGCTGACACTGTTAGCTCCTCTTCAGCTATCGTAGCCGACACGGGAGAATAATCCAACACTTAGAAAAAAATTTACAACTTTTTTGTCTACCTCTCCTTCCTGTTGAACCAAAGGCTGATTATTCATGGCCCATTGAGGTCCAAAGCTGCAAAATGAGCTCTAATACTAGACTATCACATCCCCACCCCTCATACCAATGATGGAGAGGACGTGACTAGGTTGCTGCTGCTATCAAACGAGCCTTCTAGCCCCATAAACATAAACATGCATTGGAATAAAAATGAGGACAGATGCATAAGAAATGTAAATACAGTGTAAGCAAAAACATCCAAGCATTCATCATGTTCATATTAATTCATAAACAAATACATTACAGATATTAAATACACAAGAATACTTATCTAGAAAAGAAGATTTCCCCCGCAACTAGCTACGTCGCTGCAATGTTCCACCCAACCATAATCCATTGTGCTCCTCAATATATTAGCAACACTTCCACCCTCGAGTTGGGAATGATTCCATAAGGAACTAGGGAACAACAGGATCACACATAGCCAAAACCATACATTCACAGTCAAGCCAACACACCATTGGGTTTCACAGTCTGTTAAGCAAACAAGCCAATAACATGGAGGGATCCTTGGACTTACTCAGGAAATCCAAACCATACATCAAACATATAGTCATCTAATTAACATATGGTTCCTTGGAATTACTTTGATAATCCATCACAAGGATGCACCCAACAAAAAAATACCATTGTTGGGTAAGGGCCAAATTTCCTGAGAACCCAAAAATAGAAATGGCAATTGGGGAAAAGCACCCTGAGTGAACCATACGATTCCATCAAAATTTTCAATGGATCTACTCAGGCAAAAAGACCTTTACAAACCCTCATATTGTAGATATGAATCCAGAAAAACGTCTATGGCACCACGGGAGAAAAAACGACCTCTCCAGACCCACGGATCATGAATATCCTTAGGCCATTCACACAAAAACAACAAAATAGATTTACTAGCTTGGAGAAAGTGAGGAAAATGCATAAAAATGTGAGGCAAACTCCCAACTTTCTCACATAGGAAAAACAACCACCTCAACCCAAAAATCATGTCCCATTCCTTCCCATTTTCTCAACAACATAGAAAAGATACTCTTAGCATAGGAAAATGAAGAAAATGACCCAAATCATGAGGGAGACAAAGAAATTCACACTAGCAAACATGAAAACCTGAATCTCTCCTGCATATGCACTCACCATCACAAAAATGACTTCCCCAATCATGGAGAAACATGGGAAAACTGCCAAATCGTGAAGGGGAGAGCTCAACCCCTTCCTGCTGCATGAGAGAGCCCACATAGGTGAGAATGGGTAAGGAAAATGAAAGACATGGGTACCTAATGGCTTGGGAATTCCTTCCCAAAAATTTACTTGCCCGACAAGTCAACAACATGTTTCCCAAAGACTGATGGATTCTCCAATTCAAATTTGACCTCCATACCCTTCCCATCCCAAGGCAATGACTTCCTTTACCAACTTAGATGACTCGGAATAAAAGACAAAAATGGCAGTTTACTACTTTGTGGGTTTCCCCTTATACATTGGTTTATCCCCATTGGCTCAAGGGTTTGATTATTTCCCCCCTCCCTATTCCTTGTGAAATCATGCCCCCATCTCTTTAACGTTGCGGCACATTGCTAGTTGTGATATTTTTATTAATTTTCATTTCACATGATGTCTCAACATATTGTGCCTGGCTAGCACATACACTATCATCATCTAATTTAATCATCGATACATAAGACACTAAATCCATGTTGGGGCCTTTTCCTTAAGTGCCACACCATGATCAAATAAAAATATTTACATCATATGCAATTCAATACCATGGGGTCAAAATGGGGTATTACATCAACACTTTAAAGCAGGAGATGGTCGCAACACCAATATTAGTCTTTCGAGACTGAATGAAGGAGTTCCATGTTCATGTCGATGCTTCATTAGTTGCATTGGGGGTAATATTGGCTCAGCTAGGGGAAGGAGAAATCGACCACCTGATTGTGTTTGCAATTTGGAAGATATCTACCAAAGAGAGAAACTACACAAATACAGAGAGCGAAGAATTGGTGATGGTGTATGCATTGCAAAAATTCCACCACTATCTGTTAGGAGGCTATTTCCAAATGTTTATGAATCACTCAGCGTTGAAATAACTAGTTAACAATCCTATGTTGGGGAGGATTATTTGTCGATGGTTGTTACTATTCCAAGAGTTTGATTTTTTGAGATTATTGTAAAACTAGGGCATTTGAATGTCAGGCATGATCATCTATTGAGGATAGAGTCAAGAAAGGAACCAAGCGACATCGAATATGGGTTTCCTGATGCGCAACTGTTTAGAATTGGAATGGTCGATGACGACGATGAACAAAATGTCAAATTTTTAGCAACAGGAAAATCCTTGAAGGTGTTTACTATGATCCAAAAGAAGCAACTGGTTGTCAGAGCTGTTGACTTCCAGCTAATTGCACGACAATTATAAAATATGGGGCCGAAATAAATTCTACGACGATATGTTCTTCCATATGAACAAGAAATAATATTGGCCTAGGCACATGATGATATCATAGGAGGGAATTTTGGAGGACACACAACCACCAGGAAAATACTAAGAGCTAGCTTATGGTGTCCAGTATTGCACAACGATGCTGCAGACTATGCTAAGAGTTGCGATGTGTTCCAAAGCATGGGAAAACCATCGTGACGAGATGAAATTCCGTTGGCAGCTTAGGTAACACAAAAACCATTTGATAAATGGAAAGTGGAATTTGTAGGATCCATTAATACACCAGGTAACAAAATAGGTGCAAGATACATCATCACTGCAATGGATTATCTAAAAAAATGGGCAAAGGCAGTATCGGTGAAGGATTGTACAACTGCAATGGAAGCAAGGTTCTTGTTTGAAAATGTGGTTACTAGATTTGGTTGTCCCAATATCTTGATGTGTGACTATTATAGCTCAAAATGACACATATCTTCCTATGACCACTTTCCCATGATTCCGTCGCATGACGACACTTCATGAAAGTCACTAAAAAAACACCTAACTTGGAGGATCCATATATGGAGTTATGTAACTTCGTTTTACCTCTTGTTTGCACTGTTGGAAAGGAATCTGTTTTATCTAAAACTTTCCATCAGACACCAAATTCTGAAAATTCCTATAAGTACCCTAAAAATGATATTTTTTTAATTATACGTGAGTTTCCTTAAGGAAACCCACATATGGTACGCGACTTACTATATATAATACTTGTGTATGCCATAAATACATGACTATTTTCCTTGCAACCCATGTATACCCACTGAATACGCAATTGATTTCTCTGCAACCCGCGTATTCATGTCAAAAATACGTTTTTCGAAGTTTGGGTGGTTATGCAACTCATTCCTTTAGTTGTAACTACTTTGCCTTCGACCCTATCTCTTCAGAAACATATAAATAAAGTTAGGGAAGTCCATTAGAGGAGACTAGAACTTTTCCATTGTAATGCTGGAGGAATTAGGACTCTCTTTTCCCACACCTTTTCCCTAGTGATCATCCCCTTGTGTTGTAGAGCTTGGAGGCTGATTTCCTTGGAGAAGAGAAGCAGTAGAACCAGGTAAAGGTTTCATGAAGTGCCCAACTTGAAGAGAAGGTATATTTGTACTTATTTTCAAGATTAATAAAGATGTGACGTCCTTCTTCTTCCCAAATCATTGTTCAATGTGTGATTGAATTTAAATTTATGATCAGATGTTTATGTTAATCAGATTATTATTTCATATTTATTTGATTATCATTGATTTATATGTATTCATATTGGTCTGAGGAAGGTATAATTCCTTTTACAAGTCTCTTGGAGTAAGAGGAACAAGAGGAGCAAGAGGAGGATTGATGGGATGCTTGGATCAACCTTCCTTTGTCAAGGTATGGACCATTATAATCTCTGAACTTTCTTATATATGCTTTTAGAATGATTTTCATCCACTTTTCAACCCCAGTACGTTGACGGCCTCTTAAACCCTAGCCATAGGAAACTTTCCTTTACAACAGAACTGGCGACTTTACTTGGGAGAGCCTTGTCTGTTTGGGGTTTCTCTGTATTTCTTCCCACCTTTTGTAAGGTTTCAGGTCCTTCTTATAAGTTAGGAACACCTTTTGAGTCTATTGGAACCCCTTTCCTGCCTTCCTAGGTCAGCTTTTGATGCTTTTTTCGCTTGTTGTCATCCATACGTGACTTTCAGGCTAAACAGTCGCGTGTCTGTGTTGTATATGCGACTTGCACTACCTGCAACCCACTTGTCTGTGTTGTATATGTGACTTTCATTACCTACAACCTATGTGTCTTTGTTGTATACGCACCTTGCACTACCTGCAACCCACATGTCATACGCGACCTGCCTTAAGGAAACCCATGTATGCACCTGAATTTTTGTTCTTTCATCATTTTTTAGGGTTATTGGGTGATTTGAGGGTTGTTTGTAGGGTGTTCAAGGGTCCTCTACATGTGCATGACTCCTGAGAGGTTTTTTTATCTCTGTTAGGTGCTCTTTTTCTATCTTGTAAGTCTCGTTCATGTCTTTGAACTTGTTTTTGTTGCCTTCCCCCACAGCTCCTGCTTTTGCTTGACCTTATTGGACAAGGTACTGAGCAGCCTCTGTTTGCAGGTTTAGATTGATTCTTGGGAATTATTGACCTTTGTTTATGTCAGTATTATTGCTTGGTCTCTTCATTCCAAATTTGTTGGCTTGTTTACCTTTGTGAGCCTTCCTTTCAAGAGAGGTTATATCCAACTTTAGGGAAACCTAGGGTTTGTTTGTTGGGCGTAGAGTAGTTGTATATTTTCTTTGCTTACATTAGTTGATAGGATGTTTTTATTTTTCATTTATAACGAAAAATAAAAATAACATATAGTTGTTTAATGTGCATGTAGATTAGGTTTTTGTCTTTAATATACTGCATACCATTATTTTAAAATACAAATAAAAAAAATAAAATTTCTTTTGTGGCTTTCAATTTTCTATTTGAAGAAAGAAAGAGAATAGTTTCTGCTTTTTGCATTTCATTTCTCTTTTCTTAGTCATTTTGTTTCAACTTTGAGTCAAAAAACCACATAAGTTTCACGCCATTTACCCTCTGACTAAAAACAACCTTTTAAAATGAACGAAATAATTTAAAAATTATTAGTAAGTTTTATTTTTTAGGCTCCTACACCAACTAGCTTAGGCTAGACTTGTGAATTAGGAAATTTTAACTCTCCACAAGTATTAAATTTCAGACATAGTTAGCCAATCACTAGGTAGATCCTCTTCTATGTTGATTGTATCTGGTAATCTCCTCTCAAACGGGAGTTAAGCACGAGGCCACATGGAGGTTTGGACTGAGGAGATAACCCTTTGATTCCTTGTCAAAGCGTAGAAGAAGCTTTTTGTGCATCTGGGGATTTTGTCTTAGACAGGGTTTCTAGCTTTGCTACCCTGCCCGTGCATATGAACCAGGCTTGGGACTGTCCCCCTAGACTGTCAATATAGTCTAGGTAGCCTTTAGTCTCTTTGACATCTAGGGTTCATACACAGGTACATCGAAAGGCTATTTCTGGTTGACATTGGACGGGCTTGGAAGGTAACACCGGTAGAAGGTGTGGGAGTGCGATGGGTGATTCCTCTACTTGTGCCTAAGAACATCTATAGGGACACCAAGTAACCGTCTCTTAGATTTATTTTGGAAAGTGTATCTTATACCTATTTGTCTGTTTGGCTTTAGGAATTTTAGTGAGTGCTTTGTGGTTTGTCTGTACTTAGTTTTCCTTCAAGTGTGTGCTTTGCACTTTTGGTTTCCTGTCAACATCAAAATTTGTTTTATTGTTTGAAAATATGGCTAACACTCCTTTAAACACCAACCAAGTGATCCCCATGCCGAGAACTCCTTGTACTATTCCTCTCACAGGGAATGTTGGTGTTCCTTTGATGGCCACCTTGAATCTACCTGGATTCACCCTAGGTCTACTAGTGTGGTTCTTTTCCACTCCAACTATACCAAAATATCCTGATGCTTCTCAAGTAATCTCCTTATATTAATGGCATCAAAACACTGCTTCCCCTTCACCTATAGTTGATTCTCCTCCTCCTTCTACCTCATGCGGTGAAAGTACTGATACTAGTAATGGACATTCTAAAAGGAGTAAAAGGAGGAATAGGAAGAAGGCACATAAGAGAGGGGGCACCCATTCAACCTCTGTGAGTCAAGTTGAACATCACCACCCAGCCTCTGCAGTTCATGTTGGGGGCACCTATCCAACAAAACTTTGCAGGTCATGTTGGATCTAAGCACTCAACCTTTGCAAGTCAAGTTGATCTTCACCATCCAACTTCTATTGATCATGTTGGTGGGATCCTTCAAACCTTTCGAGGTCACATTGGATCCAGTTACTCATCCTCTGCAGTTCATGCTGAGGTCACCCATTCAACCTATGATGTTCAAGTTGAACCTCCCCATCCAACCTCTGCAATTCATGTTGGATTCATCCACCCAGCCTCTGCAGTTCATGTTGGGGGAACACACTCAACTGCTACAAAGCATGTTTATCCTAACCATTCAACCTTTGTGGTTCATTCTAGTGGTTCTCTTCCAACCTCTGCAAGTCACGTTGGACCCAATATCTCAACCTCTACAATTCATGCTGGGGGTAGTCTTTCAGCCTCTATGGTTCATGTTGATGACAATCCATCAGCCACTGCAAGTCATGTTGACATTGTTGAAAAGACTGCCCGTTCAAAACACAATCCTAAGTTTCCTTGTAATATTTGTGAGGGAGACAACCTTACTTATAAATTCCCTTCTATGGTGGAGGTGAGAAGAGTTTGGTTTCATGGTCATCCTGTTTTTGAACATTTTGAAGTTTTTCAACAACCAACCTCTCTTAGTAAGGTTGGACCTAGTCACCCAGCCTCTGGTGGACATGCTGGGGGGAAACTCTTAGCCTCTCTAGATCATGTTGATAGAAAATAGTTAGCCACTTCTAGTCATGTTGACACAGTTGAGAATACTGGTCGTTCAAAGTGCGAACTTAAGTTCCCTTGTAAGCTATGCGAGGGAGATCATCTTACTCACTAGTGCCCTGCTATCACAGAGGTGCGAAGAGTGTGGTCTAAGACTCAAGAATTTCCTTCTCCTGAAGAACCTATAGTTTCTCAACAACCTACTCGACCTTTGGTTGATCAAGTGGTTGAACTAATATTATATTTGGTTGATCCCACTTTTCATTGGGAGAGTGATCCTGATGTGATTGAACCAAGGCCATATTTGGTCACTATAGATCAATTGGATTTTCTTGATCCTTCTCTTGACCCAATTAGAGACCAGGTCTTTCCTTTATTGATTCCCAATTTTTCTATATACACTACCCCACCATAGGTGAGATATGTGGCCTCATTTCCTTTGCGTTCAATTGGTACTGAGAAGCATCCTCTGTTTCATGCTTACCTTCTCGAGACTTGGTCCTAGGAGTTGACTAGGTGAGTCATCCTATACAGAATATGGAGCATGCTCTCCACTCTGTCGATCCATTTGAAAGTTTATACATGTGTCCTATCTCAGATGATCTCCTTCCTTCGGATGAAGCCTTCCTAGAGTCTTTGATACAGTCTAACCTTATTTTGAATGTTGGTTCAGTTGTGACTAAGTCTAACCCTGATTTTCCTAGTAATCCCGACCTTTCTTCTTATGTTGGTCTTGTTGAGTCTTTTGACTCTTCCTTTGAACAACAAGTCATCGATCCTAATGAAGTTGATTTTTCATATGAATTTTTCAACTCCCATTATACTGAGTTTGTCCCTGCATACTCTATCTCCCTTGTTGATTTTTTCTCTCCTTCTAAGGTTAATCTTATTAATTATAAACCCTCAATTCTTGGTGCTATAGAATATTCTTCAGTTGATTCTACCTTGACCTTACCTTTTATAGAAGATACCAAAGTCACACGTGCTTCTGCCAAAGTGACCTACATCAGAACTTTTCTTTTGAATATGATCATGATGCTATTGTTTCTTAGAGACAGGATTCTTAGTTGTATTCACATCTGTTTATTGGCCTTGTCTTATTGTTCAAGCTGTAACTTCATTTGCATGTGCCCTACTCATGCTTATGATCCTGATGTCAGCTTCCACGCTTTTAGCTCATTGTATAAGCCCTCATATTTTTTCTCATCGTCACTAATCCTTGTATCATTTTGCCTTTGCAACTTCACACCCTTCACCTTGAGGAGACATTCCCCGAGTGTATTTATCCTGCTCATGTTCCTTGCATTATGCATAATTTTGTTCCTCGCGCTTGGAACTATTTTCGCTTGCCCCTGAAAATCGTCTCCTCGCATTTAGAGCATTCTTTATTCTCTCCTTTGAGCTCGTTAAAAATAGTAAGGAGGCTGCGAGTTGACTTTTTCAGACTCATTAAAACTTCATGGGAAATATATTGAGTTTGTTTAGGCCCAGGTCTGACTCCTCAAAATAGACTTGACTGCTGAGTAAACTTGTCCATTCAGGCTCGTTAAGAATATGTGAATGGGTATCCACATTGGTGGTAGGTTATCACTTTCTCGGACCATGTGGAATAATACAAGAAAGGAACACTCTCTTTTCTTCGAAATTGAGAAGAGTATTCTCAGGCATAGGTTTATCACTTTTTCGGACCTGAGGGACTAAATTTACGGAAAAGGAACACCCGGTATGAGCTTAGTTTTCTCTTTTTCATGCTCTGGACCTAAACATGAAAAACAGTCCAAGTGTACTTTATGTCTTTGTCATGGTCATTAAAATCTAAAGAACAAAGCATCAATTTTATTGTTGTAAGCCCTATTTCTCATAATCAATTAGATCTTTCCGATTGATCTTGCCTTCCTTCACACTAGTAAAACTCGGGCTATATGCTGCTTTTGAAGGAGCATTGGGTAGGTGGTAATTTAACCTTTTTCACACCTCCTCGACTAAGTACGAAAAAGGTGCACCTTACTTATTTATAAGCTAAGAGAGTTATTCTATGGTTTGTTTTATACTTTTCCGTCCTCAAGAGACTAAATTGGATGAAAAATTTCCCCCCTTGAGTCTTCTTTGGAGTTTTTAGACTCTCTAAACTATGAAAACACCAACGAGCATGTACTAGTTCAGGCTCATAAAATCCACGAATCAGTGCATTATTAAGCATTCTTCTGTCTCTTCTTTGAGCTTTCCAAAAATGAATAAGGTCCCGAGTTTTCTTTCTTGGACTCGTTAAACATTTACAAGAAAGAGAGGAAGGGAATTTCATTCACATTTATTTTACATCATGGCAGCAAGTCTTGTTTCCTTGAACAAAGCACTAGTTTTTAGTCTATCAAGAGTTGGGTCCTAGTATTTTGACCTTATCCCGATTTAGAGTTTCTTACTCCTCTGGTTGGTTTCTTTTCCAATTATATGGGGAATCTGTCAATGTTTCCTACATTGTAGATTTGTCTCATTGGTTATTTTGTGTCAAAAGCTGCCTAAGTCACTTTTGTGTCATGCTCACTTTTCAAATATTAAACCTTTGTCGGCCATTCTATAGTTTCCTTGACCTTTTGTGTCAGCCATTCCCTAGTATCGGTTCATTACATCATGTCTTCGGCAGTCCTTGTTGTGAAATTCAGTACCAATTCCACATCCAATTATTCTTTGACTTACCTCATGTTGGATGATGAAGGATGCCTTAATTCCTTCCTTCCAACAGATCTCTTCCTATCGACTACAACACATCTTGCTCTAGGAATGATATTTACAGTTTTATGACATTACCTTGAGGATTGCAGTCATCAGTGGAAATTTCCCTCACTATTGGGTAGTGGGGATACCTTAATCTCTCGTACTTCACAGATTCTTCAAGTGTTTGACTTCAAGTTCTTATATTCACACTTTTTAGAATGTACTAGGTACCTTAGGGACCATTTTCATTAATGGTGATTTCCCTCATGTTTGTTAACGGTTCTCATTATTGACCGGTAATCAAACGGTTTCCTCCATGTTCGACTTCAACTCCTTTATTCACCTGCTTAGGATTCGTACCTTTTGGGCGGTTTGGATTGAAGACCTTGGGCCAATAGTAGCATCGTCATCTTTTTCTATTACCCGAGCTATGCAAGACCTTGTTACACTTCATACGACATTTTTCTGAGACATAGATCCACCTTGTATTTTTGTGGCTACGATCAATTTTTGAGCATGGATCCACCTTGTTCATTTGTGGCCATGACTCCTTTAGATTTGATATGGCGCTTTTTTGCATATTGAGTGACCATGATAGTTATATCAGTTATACATATGTCAGATCCACCTGTATCCTTATGGCGATGATTTGTATATGGACTTGTATGTCCCAGAGATCAATTTTGTCTGACATTTATCTCTCTTTTAGGTACCTTTGTTCAAGCCTTTTGATCTTGGATTCTCTGCTCTCTCCATACTCAGCTTTTTCCTTTATAATGTATTTCGGCTATCATATTCCCCTCTAACCTCATACATTAGGGGGAATCTATTATAGCTCAAAATTACACATCTCTTCCTATGACCACTTTCCCATGATTCCATTGCATGTCGACACTTCCATGATGACACTTCATGAAAGTCATTGAAAAAACACCTAACTTGGAGGATCCATATCTATAGTTTTGTAACTTCGTTTTACCTCTTATTTGCCCTCTTGGAAAGGTATCTGTGTTAGCTGAAACTTTCCAGAAGACACCAAAGTTTGAAAATGCCTATAAGTAACCTAAAAATGAGTTTTTTTTATGTATACGTGATTTTCCTTAAGGAAACCCGCGTATGGTATGTGACTTGCTATATATAATATTGTGTATGCCCTAAATACGTGACTATTTGCATTGAAACCGGTGTATACCTACTGCATACACGACTGATGTCTCTACAACCCATGTATTCATGTTAAAAATATATTTTTCGAAGTTTGGGTAGTTTGGGTGGTTATGCAACTGATTCCTTCAGTTGTAACTACTTTTCCTTCGACCCTATCTCTTCAAAAACATATAAATAGAGGTAGGGAGGTCCATGAGAGGAGACTGGAACTTTTGCATTGTCAAGCTGGGGGAATTGGGACTCTCTTTTCCCACACCTTTTCCCTAGTGATCATTCCCTTGTGTTGAAGAGCTTGGAGGCTGAGTTCCTTGGAGAAGAGAAGCATCGGAACTAGATCAAGGTTTCCTAAAGTGCCTAACTTAAAGAGAAGGTATATGTGTACTTGTTTTCAAGATTAATAAAGATGTGATGTCCTTATTCTAACCAGATCATTGTTCAATGTGTGATTGAATTTATATTTATGATCAGATGTTTATGTTAATTATATTAATATTTCATATTTATTTTATTATCATTTCTTTATATGTTGTCATATTGGTTTGAGGAAGGTATAATTCGTTTTGCAGGTCTCTTGGAGCAAGAGGAGAAAGAGGAGCAAGAGGAGGATTGATGGCTTTCTTGGATGAACCTTCATTTGTCAAGGTATGGACCATTATAATCTTTGAACTTGCTTATATATGTTTGCAGAACCATTTGCATCCACCTTTCAACCCCAGTACGTTGATGGCCTCTTAAATCCTAGCCATAGGAAACTTTCCTTTACAACAGTGACCAGGGGGGTCACTTTGTCAATCAAATGATTAGAGCGATGACTAAGGAGTTTCATATCCATCATTAGAAAAGTACACTATATCATCCATAAGTGAATGGGACGGTCAAGGAATTCATTAAGTTATTGGAGAATGCACTAACAAAGGTATGCAATATCAACCGTGATGAATGGGATTTGAAAATCCCTGTGATATTATGGGCTTACAGGACTACATGTAAGAGATTGATGGGAAAATGCCATTCAACTTGGTTTATGGGAAAGAAGTGGTGATTTCGATGGAATACATTGTTCCTAACCTGCACATAGCAGCAACAATAGGTATGAGAGATGAAGGGGAGGTTGAGGAGAGATTGACACAACTGTTGTGAATTGAAGAAGATTGTTTCATCATAGGGTTTTATCAGCAAGTGGAGAAGGATCAACATAAGGCTTAGCACGATCACCATGTAAAAGAGAAACACTTTCAGAGCAGACATATGGTTCTCCTTTATGACAACAAGTTCACAAATAACCTAGGTAAGTTGCAATTGCACTGGTTAGCTCCCTACATTATACAATACATCATTGATGGTAGTGCGGTATAATTAAAGAAATTAGATGGAGCATTGTAATCAAATTTAGTGAATGGAAGCCAGCTAAATCCCTACCGGGATATCCAGGAATGGCACCAATACTGATAGCTAAAAGAAAACAGGAAATTCTAAAGGGAAACATGTCGGCAAAGGACGTAAGAACAAGAAATGCTGAATTGCAGTAAGGTTTGAAGCTTAGCGATATCTGGAAAGGAACGAAAGGGAAAATCAAGGAATAAATGTAGCAATTAAATTAGGCGGGTGAAGACACAAGTGGACAAGACGCACAAATAATGACAAAAGTGGATGTTAGATTTGCAGATTCAATGTAGGATTTAGTCAATCTACAATGGATTCAAAAATCATGGTTCAAATATTTCACACAGGGGAATCATAACCCATAAAAATGGGCCAAGGGGCATGGGTCGTCTTATTCTACAAATTGAGAAGAGCGAAGAGAAATAAAAGAGAAGCATGAAGAGTAAGGCAGAAGAAAAATAGAGTAGGAGTTATGGAATAAATGATTTCGATCACCAACACGCAAGAGTCACCAAGAGCGAATGCACTAATTGTAGAAGAGGAGCCAAAGGTTGTGGCTGCACCAGAATGATCAATCGAGAAGAAAAGGTCTGCGGTTCATCCAATCATTATGGAATGAAGGAATAAATTCACCCACAGTACGATAAGGAAGTGGGCAGCCATGATAGAAGTTGTCCCATAAACAACAAAAGAGACAACAATAAAGGGTAAAATAGAAGGTGTGTTGATAGACGACATCCCAGGGTATGTACCACCAAGAAATAAAGGGGCATCGGTGGTACAAATAAATAAGACCAGAAGTACAACATTATGATGTTGGAAATACCCCAAGGAGTCCATGTGATCATGAACATTGTGCCGAAGTTGCAGAAGCTTTAGTATAATGAACATGATCTTCTCACGTACAACGAGTGCATAAAGGAGACATATGCGTAGAGGGCCCATGGTGACAAGTGCCCAATCACAAAATAACTGGCGCAATGGGCATTGGAACTGTAGTGGGTTGGGCTTCTATCCATCATCCATATGTCACACTTCGGACAGTCGTTAGAATCCAATGCCTGTGTGAATCATTTGTGGTGTACTTTCATGGTTGATACATGTGGTTCTAGGCAAAGGTCCCTATCACTGTCGATCTGATTTCTTGCGTCACCATGTTGATGCAATTGTAACCTCAGAATGTATTCACTTGTATTTCTTATGTATTGTAACCCGATGTTTATTCTGGGATGTATTTGTAATGTACTTGAGTCATGTCATGCCCTAATGTTCCTATCGGGAGTTTCTATAATGCAAACAAGTCATTTCAAGTCAAGGTGGGTAACCCTCCTACTATCTAAGGGTTAAACTCCTCGTAGTTCCAGGGCACTAGGGTTATTAGACTCTCCACATATTTTCAGCAAAAGTAGGGTAGAATAAATCTCCTCCCTAGGGTGTATCTTTCTGTTGAAACATAATCCAATTCTGATTTTTTTTAGTTTTGGACCCGACATTGCTGCCAGAAATTAGGGCTTTTCACAGAAGAGGAATTTTTTAGTGAGCCCATGCCTGGATTGATCTCCTCCCCAAAATTGAAGTTAGGGATCAAATTCAAAGCATTTGGTTGGATAGAACTCTGGAAAAGAAAAACCCTAATTTGTTCCTGAACCAGCACTGCGGGATTTCAGCTCCAAATCCAGATTTGGCATCTTGACCTGGTAAGATCTAAATATTTTTTATTAGATCTGGCATCTTGAGGTTCTCAATTAAATATGTCTCATCATACCAAGCTTGATGAAAATCTTGAGGGAGCTGATAACTTTCGAGCCTGGAAGTATAAGATCTCCCTGGTCCTGGAAGAAAATGAGTTGGACTCCTATATCAATGAGGAGGTTCCAGTTCCAGAGGGAGATGAGGCTAAGGACTTACACAAGAAGAAGTTGGTTATGGAAAAGAGGATTATTTCTGATTCAATCAAGGATCACCTCATACCACAAGTGTCCTCCCTGAAGACACCTAAAGCTATGTTTGATGCCCTAACAAAATTGTTTGAAGGGAAGAACATAAAATGGAAGATGAATTCGAGAAACCAACTGAAGAATGTGAAGATTCAAAATGCAGAGACCATCCAGTCTTACTTCACTAGAGTTTCTTAGATCAAGGAACAATTGGAAGCAGTAGACGAAGAAGTGGAAAATACAGAGATTGTAATGACCACCTTGAATGGTCTCCCTAGGACATGGGACTCTTTCATTCAAGGGATCTGTGCCAGAAAGTAGTTAGTCAAGTTCAGCAGACTTTGGGAAGAATGTTCACAAGAAGAAGCTCGGATAGCAGCTCGAGAAGAGAAGATGGGAAGTGAAGATCAAGCTCTCATAGTTCAATCCAAGAAACCTAGAAGGGACCATCATCATCATCATTCTAAAGGTAAGCACTCTTCTCACAAGAAATCTCAACTCAGATGTTATACGTGTGATGAAATAGGACACTTTGCAAGAGATTGTCCTAAAATCAAAAGGAACTCTCACAAGAAGAAAAACAACAAGAGAAGACATCATGCTCATGTTTTAGAGGATGATGAACCTTCCACAAAGAAGACCAAATATGAAAGTGAAGATTCTTCAAGTGATGAAGAATATTTTTTTATTTTCGCTCTCACGGGAAATATCACACATGGAAGTAATGATTGGCTTATAGACAGTGGGGCTTCCAAGCATATGACAAGATTCAAGGAATCCTTTGTGAGACTATCAGAACATGAATCACCTCACAAGGTGAAGCTTGGAGATGACTACCAATATCCAATAAAAGGTAGTGGGGAATCCTCCTATAAGCTAGACTCTGGAAAGTCTATGACAATGAAAGAAGTATTGTTTGTACCAGGACTAAAGAAGAACCTTCTCTCCATATCTGTATTAGATGCAAAAGGAATGAGGGTTGCATTTATAAATGGTCAGGTCATCATGTGGGCAAGAGGAAAGACTATTGATGATGCAGTAGTGATTGGAGAACAAGAAGGAGGATTGTATAAATTGAAGGGCCATCCAGAACAAGCCTTGGTCCATGACACAGTAGAGCCAAATGAGATTTGGCATAGAAGGTTTGCACATGTGCATTACAGAGCACTACCACTTGCAAGCAAATTTGTTGAAGGTCTTCCAGAAATTCAAGCAAAACATGACAGGTTCTACAAAGGATGTGCAAAAGGAAAGAATACAAAGAAGACATTTCCAAGTAGCGAGAGCAAGGAAAAAGGAATCTTGGAAATCATCCACTCCGATGTATGCGGTCCGATGTCATCAAGTTCTCTAAGTGGGTATGTATACTATGTTTCTTTTATTGATTATTTTTCTAGGAATACATGGATTTACTTCATGAGGAACAAAGATGAAGTATTCAGCAAGTTCAAGGAATTCAAAGCCTTGATCGAGAATCACACTGAAAAGAATATTAAGACCTTTCGATCAGATAATGGTGGAGAATTCACATCAAATTAATTCAAAGAGTTATGCAAAGACTCAGGGATTAAGAGGGAGTTGTCCACTCCTTATAATCCACAACAGAATGGGATTGCAGAACATAAGAACATAACTATCATGGAAGCTGCATGAGCTATGCTTCATGATCAAGATCTTCCTATGCATATTTGGGCAGAAGATTCTAGAACAATGGTGTATCTACAGAACTGTACTGCACACATAGTACTCAAGAACAAGACTCCTGAAGAAGTATTCTCTGGAAAGAAACCAGAAGTTAGCCATCTTAGAATATTCGGTTGTCCTGTGTACATACACATTCCAAAAGAGAAGAGAACAAAACTAGATCCTTCAGGAAAGAAGGATATATTTGTGGGATACTCTGAAAGCTTGAAGGATTACAAAATATATTTCCCAAGATTCAAGAATATTGACATCAGTAGGGATGTGACTTTTGATGAAGATACAGCTTACAACAAATCCAAAAAGAAACCTACTGAAGAACCTGAAAAAGCAGAAGCACCCAGAATTCATGACACAACCATGAATGAAGAAACTCAAGAATAAGATCGACAATTTGAAGAACCACAAAGACCTGTAGATCCACCTCAGGAGAAGAATCCTCACAATAGGAAACCTGCTTGGGTATAAGAAGCTATCCAAGGTGTGGAAAGATATGGGGCTCCAGAAGAGAATCACAGAGAAAGAAAGAGGACCAGATATTGCTCTGGATATGTAGCATTACTATGTGATTTCATTGATAAATAACCTTCCAATTATGAAGAAGCGGAAGAATCAAAATAATGGAAGGATGCTATGATTGAAGAGTATCAATTGATCATGAAAAATGATGTTTGGGATGTTGTCCCAAGACCAGAAGGGAAGTCAATTGTAACTTAGAAATTGATCTACAAAATCAAGCATGCTGCAGATGGTAGCATAGAAAAACATAAAGAAAGATTCATGGCTCATGGTTTCTCCCATAAAGAAGGAATAGATTATGAAGAAACCTTTGCACCTGTAGCCAGATACACTTCCATCAGATCAGTACTTTCTCTGGCTGCAGTGATGAAATGGAGGATACACCAGATGGATGTCAAGATTGCTTTCTTGAATGTAGTAGTAGAAGAGGAAGTGTATGTAGAACAACCACTTGGTTTTGAGACACATGACAGGGATTCTCATGTATGTAGATTGAAGAAAGCCCTGTACAGTTTGAAATAGGCACCCAGGACATGGTACGACATAATTGGTAGCTTTCTATCCAGTTTGGGATTTACCAAAAGTAAAGCAAATTCCAACCTTTACTACAAGGTTGAAGATGGCAACCCAGTGATGCTCCTACTATATGTAGATGATCTATTTGTAACAGGTATGGAAGGGTTGATTGCTGATAGGAAGAGAAAGCTTGCTGCTGAGTTTGAAATGAAGGACTTGGGAATGATGCACTATTTTCTAGGCATGGAGGTGTGGTAGAATGCAGATGGAATATCCCTCGGACAAGGGAAGTATGCAGTAGAGATCCTGAAGAGGTTTGGGATGATGGACTGCAAGGCTATGGCCACACCTATGGCATCGAACCTGAAGCTATTGAGTGATGCTTCATCAAAAGTGGTTGATGCTACAATGTATCATCAAATGATTAGGTCCTTGATGTATCTGACGAACATGAGACCAGACATTTGCTTTGCTATGAACACCTTGAGCCAGTTCCTGATAGATCCGAGACATGTTCACTTGATTGCTGCAAAGCATATTCTGAGGTACCTAAGGGGTACAATTGATTATGGGATCAAGTATGAGGTGAGTCAGAAGATTAATCTGGGGGGTTATGTTGATTCATATTGGGAAGGCAGTGCCATCGATAGGAAGAGCAGTTCAAGGTGTTGCTTCAATATGGGATCATGTGTGATCTATTGGTTTAGCAGGAAGCAATCCTATGTGGCACTGAGTACAACTGAAGCAGAGTATGTCGCAGCTTGTTCAGCTAGTTGTGAGGCAGTATGGCTGAGGAAGCTACTGCCTAATTTATTTGATATCCAGTTGGATGCTACTTGTATATATTGTGACAACCAGAGTTGTGTGAAGTTGTCAGAGAATCCAATGTTCCATGACAAGTCGAAGCATATCGAGATCAAATATCACTATATCATGGATATGGTACAGAGAGGAGCAATGAAGCTCCAGTATGTTGTGACAGAGGAACAAATAGCTGATGTGTTGATGAAGCCATTGGCTAGGGTGAAGTTTGAGTACTTCAAGGGGAATCTTGCTGTTCTCCAGATCGAGGTTTCCTCCAGGGGGAAATGATGAGACCCAGAGCCATTTTGACATGGTGAGAGGATTAAGTTCCTTCCATGGTTAGATGTAAGGGCTGAGCCATTCTGTCATGGTGAGAGGATTGGTTCCTTCCATGTCAGATATGAGTGCTGAGCCATTCTGATATGACTGTAGGATTGGTTCCTACATGATCAGATGTAAGGGCTGTTTCCATTCTTGGAATGGAGGTTCCTGGTCAGTTACCATGAATACTTGGTTTGGGACCAAGGGCCTTTCTGAAATGACTATAAGACATAGTCTTACATCATCATATGTGAGCGCATGGCCATTCTGATGTGATTGAGGGATTGGTTCCCACTTGATCAGATATAAGGGCTGATGCCATTCTCTGGGAGAATGGAGGCACTTGGTCAGTTACCAGGTTGCTCAGTCTGGGAATGGGGGCCATTCTGATGTGACTGTAGGATTGGTTCCTACAAGATCAGATGTGAGTGCACGCCATTCTGACAAGTAGGTCAGATATAAGTACTAGGACATTCTAAAGAGTAGGTTAGATATAAGTGTTGGGCCATTCTAACAAATAGGTTAGATATAAGTGTTTTTCCATTCTGACGAGTAGGTCAGATGTAAGGGTTGTTCCATTCTGACATGGGAGAGGATGAGGTTCCTTCCATTGTCAGATGTAAGGGCTGGGCCATTCTGACATGATGAGGGGATTAAGTTCCTCTCATGGTCAGATGTGAGTGCTGGGCATGCCTTTCTGACGAGTCAAGGTCAGATGTAAGTGTAGGATGGGCCATTCTGACTTAGGGTCAGATATAAGCACTGATAAATACCTACATGGGGGATAGGCCTACAAACAGCATGAAAAAAGGTTGGCTCTATAGAACTTCTGGTGACGAGAAGAATCATGAGATAGCACCTATGGTACTGATCCAGATCGAGTGAGGATCTAGATCCAGTGATGATGACTCAGCAGTGATGATCTAGATCCAGTGATGATCCAGATCCAGTGATGATGTCTAGTGATGATCCAGATCCAGTGATGATCCAGATCTAGTGATGATGTCTAGTGATGATCCAGATCTGGTGATGATGATCCAGATCGAATGATGATCCAGATCTGATAATGAAAGATGACTTGAAGATGAACAGGACTTGAAGATGAAGATGACTTGAAGATGAATATGACAAGAGCTTGACGATGACCCAGATGATACAGAGACGAAGACTTCTGCTGTTAAATTGTGTCGAGAGAATACCTTCCTAGTTAAGAGGGAGTGTTGATTTAATTGTAACTTCGGAATGTATTCACTTGTATTTATTATGTATTGTAACCCGATTTTTATTCCAGGATGTATTTGTAATGTACTTGAGTCATGTCATGCCTCGATGTTCCTATCGGGAGTTTCTATAATGTAAACAAGTCATGTCAAGTCAAGGTGGGTAACCCTCCTATTGTCTAAGGATTAAAGTCCCCGTAGTTTCGGGGCACTAGGGTTATTAGAATCTCCTAGAGAGGTCATCCCTAGTACGATTTAGTCAAGTTAGGAATTAGTATAAATAGAGAGCTAGCCTCTCTATTTATCACACACTCATCCACACTCAGTTGTAGTGCATAGCTGAGGAAGAGAAAGACACTGGGGCAAGGAAGAAAGAGGTTACTGCTGTCAGGAGATCATCTTACTGTTTTGGGGTTTTAATTTTGGTGTTAATTCTATCTCTGAGGAAGTTGGGGGGTTTTCTCCATTTATGGTTTCCTCGAGGAAAAACACTGTGTTCATTCTCTCTTGTGTTTGATTTATGTACTTGTTGTTCTCTCAGTTAAGGATCCTAAAGTTATGCTAGCTTAATGTTAAAAATCTAACACACCGGTCTCCCCAAGTCTGGGGTTAATCCATACCAATATTTCCACAGAAAGGATAATGAAAATAAATTGGAAGCAATATTACGAAAGAAATATGACGTTGCAAGATACAAACAGGCGTATGTGATCAACACCATTAAGGACAAGGTTGTTCATGTCGGAGAAAATTTGATGGTGGTAAAGATAGTAAGGAAGAATCACACAAATCGATGTACATTGGGCATGATTGTATCAACAGAGTATTTCACATTAGGCATACAAATGAATTGGTCATTATTTTTATTAAACGAGTTGATGGAAGATTTTTTACTGGTGAAAGAGGTAGGGAATCCATTCACCTACTCTTTATCGTTGATACTCATCGCAACAGTTGGATGGATGGAGCTATCTCATTACTAGGGGATGGAAGTTGATGCATTCAACATATGTCGAGGTGCAATATATAAGAATTTATGGGTGCTCAAAGATAAACAACGACCGATCGAAAACAATGTGTAGTTCTACCTATACTTGGATACGTTAAGGGGTGAAGCAATAAAGGTACCTCGACTCACAGAGGCGGCCATGAATAAATGTCGAAAGATAACAAGGTTGGTAATGGGACCACATCTAGGTGCGATGAGACCCAAAAAATAATTGGTTTACAACCTAGTATAATCTCATTGATGAAGAACTAGACTCCATTATAGGAGATTGGTCGTTGGAGTGGCAAGTTGCAGTAAATGATGAGGACATGTCGTATCGAGAAGATGGGCCACTAGTAGATGCCCCTAAACAACCAAAAGTACCAAAGGATTATGAAGACGAAGAGAATTTGTAGGATTAATCTTTGTCCATGACTCCAACAAACTCGGAGTTGGAGAAGCAACAAGAAGAAGAAATAATGAAGCATCGCTTTGAGCAAGGGGAATCAAGCAGTACTATAGGGATTTATGAGAAACATATGCAAAATGTACTAACTACAATCATTACGGGGACAAGAAATAGTCAAGAGAAAATAACGCAACACGCTATAGGGTATTTCCACCAAGTCACTAACTTGTTGCAAACATTGACAAATGCAGTATTGGAATTAAAGATACCATAGGATGACACACTACAAAGAGCAACTGAGGTGCAAATTGGAAAGAAAATACAAATAATACAGATACTACCATGAGCAATTACAACTAGGAATGAGTATGTAGATGCAATGCTTCGTGGATTTGATTCAGTTGGTGTCGACATCAACGAACTTCCGATGAATATGTTGCAATAGATCCAACATGAAGTAAGTTGGGATATTAGAGACTAGGAACCGACAGTGAATGATCAGTTGATCCAATTGAGGCAGGAGGAAGAGAGCATTGCAATAGAACTGCAACTACTAAAGGAATAAAAAGAGGCCATGATTGAAGAAAGAACAAAGGCATTCGACAACAAGTAGCTGCTGGAGAAAGAAGTCACACTGGAATTAAACGAGATAACAAAGATCACTCTGGATATGATTGTTGAGTTGAAAGTGTTATGACTAGGGCACATCGTAGTGGAGATACTAAAGGATAATGAGTATTTATAGGCTAGAACAGTACCAAGCACACCGTCATAGCAACTAGAAGAGAAAAGGAGTACAATAGAATATGCAGCAACAAAGATAGAAGAGCTAGAGAAAGCTTCCCGATCAATCGTACAGGAAACGACTCAATATTGGATGAGCGTGGTCCAGGATGAAAAACTGCAACAATTGGGTTCACAGCTTAGTGAGGAGAAAGCACAGCTGACAACACTGAGGGAATCACATAAGGATATCGCCCCAATTATACATGTGACTAGGGAAGTTGAACTGAAATCTCTGGAGAAACGTGTCAACAAGTAAAGAGAATGACACCAGCGACAAATGGTGGAGTTCAACGAATTCCAAGAGATTACAAATAAAATAATGCTCAAAGCTATGGAGGGGCTTGAAAAAACCAAGGAAGCATGAGCTAAAGTGGCACAGGCATCTAGTGAACACCCGACAAAGAATGAGGTGGAGGAGAGCACAACACTCGATGCAAAGGTCAAGGAAGAGCTTGAACAAGTCCGTAAGGAGTATGATAAGTTCAAGGCCAAATTGAACGAACCATTTGCATCTACCTGAGGTGGCTCGAGGGTGAGCCACAAGTTTGTGTTGGGGTTCTTTTGGTAAGAGGTTCAAAGGAGTGAAGTATAGACATCGACAAAGGAAAAATCTATCATGACACTGACAATCTTGGTTATTTTGGTCAAGTTAGTTAGGAAGTCGATTATGTGGAGCATTTTGTAACATCTTAACAAGCCTTTAAATAAAATTAGAAATAGAAATGAAAAATATAGTATTAGATATGTTTGGTAGATCATTAGATCAGTTCTATTGTAAATAAATTGATCTGTTGATGGATATATTTATGTTCCAAGTTTAATCGACCAAGGAATGTTAATGATTTGTGATGTGGTTTTGTGAATAATATGAAGATTGTTGGCCCAATCTACTGTCATAAATCAAAGCTTAAGTTTTAAATGTCAACTTGGTGTCCTAAGACTTAGAAGCACATCCAAAATTTATGGACTTATAACTAGACTAGTTTGAAATCTACTATGCTTCAGAAATAATCCTAAAACCGTTTAAATATTGTAAGTATAGAATTACTAAAATCTCTTACAGAAAATGTATGCATCGGTATTTTTGAACTCAACCACATCTAAAACATAAATTATAAAAATGTAAAAATCTATAACAATAACAATGCAATTATGAATACTGTGGTTTTTCTGATTCTTCCCGAAACTATAACAATGCTATTCCATTTTTGAAAGTATAAAACACTGAGTCCCTTTACAAGAACTGTCAATTCACAATGTATTTAGTTTTTTTCAACAGCAAAATATTTCTTTAATAAAACTAAAACAATTACTAGGCAACGTATGCTACTACCAAATTGTAAACCCTACCTATAGCTCACAGTGTAAAACTCACTTGCAATTCAAATTTAAATGGAATTGTATTGCCAAATGTGGTTTAAAATTTTAATATTATAAACAGTAAAAGCGCATCTACAGAAAATATACTAAAATGTGCATCTACAAGAAATTAAAATGTGCATCTACAGGAAATTAAAAACACACCAAACACAGTAGTAAAGGAATTGGTGTTAAGGCTTAGTAGAGTGGGCTCTCCACTGCTTCGCTCAAACGTAGCCAATTATACGATCACCAACAACTAAATCGATTTTATACCATGCCAAAACAAATTCACTCACAAATGTTTGAAGTCTGAATTCTTATTTCCAAAAATGCAGAGTTTTACACAATTTGTCAGCTGTCTTTACATGGAAAGAATACAAATACTTATACTACTTGTTCTAAAATTGAAATACTAAAGTCTTGCTACATATCATAATAACAAATTTCCATAACCCTGATATCTCCCTCAGATCCACAAAAATAGGAGAAAAAATCTGAAATATTAAAACAGTCTCGTTTTTATGCTTCCTGGCAACACAGGTGGTTGTCTTTGACCCGCATTGACTCAACACCTGTGAGAGATATCTCGTGAAGTTGTTGGAAATAAATCCATCCTTGGAAATCAAGGATTCTCTTGTATATTTCAAATATCACCCAGTCATCTTGCAAATATCCAAACCTAGGAGCATTTACGGGAAGTTAGCAAATCTTGTAATTTTATTAAAATTTAGATTTAAATGCTTTAAAAACTACAAAATTCGATTCATTTAAAAGTAGAAACAATTATACCTTAGTTTGATGAGCTTCAAGGTTTTATGGGTGAAATATGAGGGTTTAAGGATGAAACATAATGGATTGAAGAGATGGATAGAAGGGTTAAGGCATCAAAATAGATGTCAAAATAACATCCAACAAAGATGATGTTCAAGATGCAATTCTATTTTGTGCTTTGGTTTCTATGAATATTGTGAACTGTATGACGATGCAATATCTGATTTTATATGCTTGAATATGAATGATGCAAAGACTTACAGGGTTCATTGGGCTAATAGACATTGATGTGTTTGTTCATGCAATTATGAATTAATCTACATTGCACTGTCGTAATAAATATAAATAAGAATGATTGAGAGTGTTGATGATAAACATACCTGAGTAATGTTAAAGTATGTTTAATGTTAACATGTGGGAACCCTATATCTCCGAGTGACATTGCGATGGAGTAAGAGATAGTGATAAAGTCCTCTTTCCTCTGTAGAAATGTAGTTCCAGCAGCCCTCCCTCAAGCATCTTAGGTGATACTGTACCTGCTTCGCGGGTGTTGATGGATATGGTAAAACCTATATGGAAGATGTTTAGGGAGTTTACGTCTATGAGTGTCGACAAATCCATGGATTGAACCCCCATTGACAGGGATAATATCAACACAATGGGTGAACACTCCATCAAGAGACACCGAAGAACATTACAGTAAGAGACACATCTGAGAGGTGGTAGAAATTGAAAAGCACCCTAATTTATTTAATAGAGATTATGGTTTGGTTCTTAGTGATATTTGGAAACCTCTCCTCTAGAAATTAAGAAAGAATGAGGAACTAATTAGTTAATTAGTAAATGCTTGAGCTCCCTAGTTATCCAACAATCATAACTTCTTTATGGAGGTTGGTACCTCCTATATTCTTACAAATCCTCCTCATGATGGAATTTGCTTAGCAGTCTAAAACGTACGTCGAGTACTTAAAAATTACACAAGTTTCTGTATCAAAATACTCAAGATAAATATGAACCATGAAAATAATAATGTTAATTACAACATCATATCCCTCCATGAAATGGAAACACTGAAGGACAATTGACAATTGGAGAGATCTCTGTTAAAAATTGCTAGAGGAATGAAAAATTTCACATTTCAAAAGTGATGCAAATCTATAGGCACTATTCCAAATTTCGTTAAAATCAATCACCATATGAATAATCGAAAGGATGATATATTGAACCCCGTGAGATTAGATTTGATAGGAAGAGATATTAAGCATACATGGAAGTGGTTTTCATCCTAGTCAACTGATTGCTATGACCTTCACTTGAAACTTTCCAACTCCATGCGCCACGATCTCTAGATGAAAATAAACTCACAATAGGAAATAAAGGTGGAGGAAACCCTAGAAATCACAATATCCACCCAAATTATAAAATTCGACAAGGTATTTAATTAAAGATCAATATATAACGCGAATAATAGGAAAACGATATCGGTGGAAAGGAACGGTGAGACGCACATCATGGGGAATGATGGTATAAACCTGCCAAATTATAATCTTGATAAGGAAGAGATTGGCCTTTTGAGGAAATGTTTGAACTTTTCCATTTCCCTGAGGAATATCCCAATAGAAATAATAATCTTCTCTATTGAAGAGGCAGTATCAAAATTATTTGAAGAGAAAGCAGATGGAGCACACCAGGATCGAGCTCAGATTCTACAAAGACAAAACCACCGAAGCCGAACCTAAGCAATAAAGAGATCAATGCATTGAGAAATTTAAAATCAAACAAAGATATCTACATTACGAAAGCTGATAAAGGCAACACAATGGTTATAATGGACACATAGTCTTACCAGATAGGATGCACGGTCATTTAATGAATGGGGGATGCTACAGAAGGTTTAAAAAATACCCCAACACTAATATTATCAGGGAGGTGATGAAAGAATACCTAAAAATCATAAAGTTGGGGCTCCCTTAAGACCGATTGTGAACATTATTGGCTCTATGACTTATCAACTAGCCAAATTCTTGGAAAAAACTCTCAATCCGTTGGCAGATCAGACTTTCTCTTACATTAAAGGTTCCTCCCATTTCATTAATAATATTAAATATATTCATGTAGATGAGACTGAAATTATGGTTAGTTTTGATGTGGTTTCACTTTACACCAAAGTTCTTATTGAAGAAGAAATCATGATTATAAGAAATATCACCAATGATGAAAGAACTAACTTGATTAGAATTTGTTTTAAATTTACATGCTTTACTTTTCGTGGTGAATTCTATGAACAAACTGATGGTGTGGCGATGGGTTCTCCTCTGTCATTGATAGTAGCCAATATTTGCATGGAACACTTTGAGAGGAAATCCGTTGACTCCTTCCCCTTAGAAACAAGGAACTGGAGGAGACTTGTGGATGATACTAATGTCATCTGGTTGCATAGGAAGGAGAATCTAGATTGTTTCTTAACCCACCTCAATAACCAATAGGATCACATCAAATTCATAATGGAAACTCAAGAGAATAATTTTCTTTCCTTTCTAGATGTTCATATCACGAGAAATAATGATGGCTCTCTTGCACACCAGGTATACCGAAAGAGGACACATACTAACAAATATCTCCATGTGAGCTCACATCATGTACCTTCCCAAAAACTCAATATCCTGAAAACCATGGCCACTAGAGTTGTGTGAATTTATGATAATGACCATATTGATAAAGAATTGAATTATCTCCACAATGTTATTCAAAATAATGGTTACAATATAGGGGACATAAATAGATCCTTCAATAAAGATTTGGAAAAGAAGATTCATAAACCGGTTAATAAGGATGAAAGCAGAGGGGTGATATTCCTATCATATATTCAAGTAACTACATATAGGATATCCAAAGTACTAAGGAAAAACATTTCAGGACCACCTTCTCTTCTTTGAACTCGTTGAAAAATTTCTTTGATAAGACAAAAGATCCAGTGGATTCAAAGCTAAAAAAGGGGGTCTACTCTATTGGATGTTCTTGTGGAAAAATATACATTGTTGAGGCCAATTGCTCCATTAAGGTGATATTGAAAGGACATTATTCAGACATATTACATAATAGAACAAAAATCTCAGCAGTGGCTAAACACTACATTAAGAGTAACCGTTATATTTGTGTTGAACGTGCCAAATTCATAGCCACCGAAGAACATTACAGTAAGAGATGCATCCGAGAAGGGATAGAAATTGAAAATCCCCCTAAAAGTTTTAATAGAGATGCATTAATCTTGTATATTGATCTAGGAACAAAGCATCAATCTCATCAAAGATTAATCAACAAATAACTCATGAAATGGTGTACTCGGTCTACAAGAATAGTAGCCACTTTGTATTCACATAAAGAATGAATTATTACAATTACAATGTCATGCTATAGGCATGAATGAATGAGAAATTTGAATCCTCAAGGAGGTCATTCAAATTGAATGAGTGAGTCTAGCTTAACAGATTGTAAGCTATATTCCACACTCAGTTAACCACTGATCAAAACCCTAATTGACTCAACTGAACCCTAACTGAAGCCGGATTGCAATAAATGACTAAGTCTCAACTGAAAGAGATTAGACACATGTCATAGCAATCCAACCATCAAGTGCTAGCACTTCAATGACTTCAATGAACCTCGATAAGGTTAACTGAAGTTGAACTGAACATCAAAAGTTGGTGGAGGTGCCCCTGTTGACTCCAGTTCATTAATTAATCATTAAATAATCAATTAAATGAAAGGAGGCACCTTCAATGACATGTTTAACTGATTGTAACCACCAGTTAGCAAATAGGTGCATTAATATCACTCAGATCACCCCCAGAGTGTTCCAGTTAGCCTCCCCGAATGTAGGAGAAGGCTAAGTTAGCCTCCTTGACTGAAGGTAGGCATGGGTGTGACTGGATGATAACATTTAATGCTCCACTGATGTCAATTAATGTCAATAATACTTAGGATAGTGGTTTAAATAGGCCAATTTGACCAAAAGAGTGTGTATGGTGGTAAATGTCGCCAACACCACCCCTTAAGCTATACTCAGGAGGAGTTAGAAAACACAAATGCATAAAAATGCTAGGGCCCCGAAAACTAAGGCCATAGGTTACCCTGTACAATGCTGAAACTAAAACAATTCTCAAAACAAAATAAGTGATGAAAAGAGGGAAAACCCAGTGGGAACCCCCCCCCCCCCTCAAGTTGAACAGTGAAAGTAGTCTGAATCACCTTGATGAACTCACCCCCAACAGTGAACGGAGGTAAGTGAACTTATTTTCTGAAAATATCTTGGTGAAGATGTCTGCAATCTGCTCATCAGTCGGGAAGTATTGTAGAATGATGGTCCTAGCATGCACTAGCTCCCTGATATAGTGCATGTGGATCTCTACATGCTTGGTCCTCTACCTGGTAACTAGGTCTGTGGAAATATTAAAAGCAATTTGATTGTCACAAAAGAGGACAGTGGACAAAGTACTACCAAGATCAAACTCTGAAAGAATTCCTTGCAACCAAACTGCTTGGATGCAAGCATTCACCGCTCCTCGATACTCGACCTCTGCTGAAGATAATGCTATGGAAGCCTGCTTTTTGCTTGAACAGAAAATGGGGCCACCACCAAACATGAATACATATCTAGAAGTATAATTTCTATCAATATAATCACCCACCCAATCGGGATCTGTGTATCCAACCAGCTCTAGCTCGGAGTCTGCAGCATAGTGAATGCGATAGGTCTTGGTTCCCTGAATATACTGGAGGATCCTCTTGGTTGCCTTCCAATGAATATCATGAGGTTTTTGCATGCATATTGATATATCATTCATGTCATAATAGATATCAGGAAGAGAATGTGTCAAGTACAACAAGCTACCAATCAACTGTCGACAGATAGTGCAATCCATGGGAGGTGTGTTTTTTCCTTCTTCAAGGCTGATCCCGGAAAGGAAAGGGAATGGCACAGGCCTAAAATTATCCATGTTAAACTTTAATAACTTGGACTGAGTGACCATAATCCCGTCATAATTTTTCTCAATTTCGAGCCCCAAAAATTGTTTTAGAAGCCGCAAATCACTCATTTCAAAGGCATTATGGAGAGCAATTTTGATGGTTGAAATGGAGGCAACTGTGCTACCTGTGATCAGTAAGTCATAAAAATATAAAACAATGATAATTATATGATCATCATACTTCTGTAAATACACATTTGGATCTGATCTACACCTCTGAAAGTTTTATGAGAGAAGGAAGGCATCCATCTTGGAATACCACTCTCTTGGGGCCTGTTTTAACCCGTATAGTGACTTATTTAGCTTGCAAACCAAATATGGATCAGTGATGTAGCCATCAAGATACTTCATGTATATATCCTCATGAATATCTCCATGTAGAATGGCTGAATTAACATCCATGTGATGCACTTCCCGGTGCTTGGATGCTGAAATTGCCAAAACAAGGTGGATGGAGTCCATTTTTGCAACCGGTGCAAAGGTCTCATGGTAGTCCACTCCTTGGACCTGAGAGAAACCTTTCACCACCATCCTTTCCTTATATTTTCAGGTCCTTGCATCAGCAGCAACCTTGGTCTGAAACACCCACTTGTATTGAACCAATTTCCTTCCTGGAGGAAGAGAAACTAGCTCCCAAGTAGTGTTTTTCTGAAGAGAATTCATCTCTTCATCCATGGCAACTTGCCATATTGGATCCTTCCAAGAATGATAGTAAGATTTTGGATCTAAACTAATCATTAAATAGAAATTTTCAGACAGCAAATTATCAGCACAAGAGAGAGCAATACCTGCTCTTTGGAAATCAGACCGGGTTCTCCTTGGATCATCCGGATTTCCAATGTTGTCTCCTGCGGAGGAAAGTGTCTGTCAGGCCCATGTAGGAAGATGATTTTTCACTTTAGGTTATGATTCAGCATATTATGATTGCTGCACACTGATATCAGAAATCAGAGCATCTAAATCAAGGTCATCACCCCCAATTTCATCATCCAAATATTCAGTAGAATAGGAAGGAAATTTAACAGTTTTCTCCTTCACTAGTTCCACCTCCTGAAGAGGCTCATCGAACTTGACACTTCTCTCGATGATGATCTGTTTGGTATTGATATATAGCAGCTTTAAAACTTTATATTCATTAGGATACCCAATAAACAGGAATTCTATGCTTTGCAGTTGCAAATCCCTTCTTTTATCAAGCGGAATTTGGGCCCATGCAGTGGACCCAAACACCCATAGGTTCGACACATCTGGCTTGTGTCCGAAGTATGATTCAAAAGGGTTATTCCCTTTCATGGATGAGTGTGGAACCCTGTTCTAAAATTATTCTACAGCATACATGGCCTCAGCCCCCAAATTTGCAAAAAGCTTCTTGGATTCCAACATACAGGTGGTCATCTCCTTGAGAGACCGATTCTTCCTTTTTGCTACTCCGTTCTGCTAGGGAGTGTAGGGAATTGAAAGTTGGACCTGAATACCAATTTGGGAGCATATGTGTAGCAAATAATTATTGAAATACTCCCCTCCATTACCATATCTCAAGATCTTGATCTTAAGCTCAAAGGCATTTTCGATCAAGGCCTTCAATTCAGAAAATTTTTCACATACTTTAGACTTCTTTTTGAGAAAGAAGACCCATGTGTACCTTGAAAAATCATCAATAAAAGTAAGAAGATACCTTGATCCATTCATGGATGTGATAGGAATTGAACTGCTGATATCAGAATGTATCAGCCCCAATATCCATGTAGCTCGGTTTTCCTTCCCCCGACCGAACTTGTGCTCAAGTTGTTTTCCAATCACACAGCCCTTGCAAATTCCCGCGGTTGCCTTGATGACCGGGAGGCCTTCAACCATGGAGTGTTTCTATAATTGCTGCAAATATTTGAAATTAAGATGGCCAAACCTCTCATGCCACAGCCTACTAACTTCATTTCAATGAGTTATTAGAGCGGTGGGCTTTGCATCCGCAACAAAGTGAGAGAACTCATAGGCTTTTGCATGATGGTTTGCAATGCCTTTAGCAATGAGTTTCCCGGATGCAATTTCTATTATATCAACATCATCTGGGCTGAAATAAACTCTCTTAGGAACTCCTGCATGTGTCATATGATAGACACTAAGGATATTTGATGCTAGAGACGGTAAATACAAAACATTTGAAAAAAAATCCATTTTCAAGATCAACAGTACCTTGTCCTTCTGAAATGATGGTGGAGTCATCTCCCATGTGGATGGGGATGGATTTTCCAATATCCAAGGATGAAAAGGAGTCTTTTCCAGCCATCATGTGGTTCGAAGCTACAAAATAAATCAACAGTGCTTTGTACTTCGAAGTGCTTGCTATGAAGGCATGACCTTTTTCATGTTGTGGTTCCCGATCTTGCTGATCTCTCCTCCGGAAGATTGATGTGATCTCTCTCAAGGAGAGAGGTTTCTTCATCAAGCTTCTTCTTCATGCAGGCATGTTCAGGGTGGAAGCCATTCCCGTAATAAGAACACTTGACTTTTTCCTTGCCATGGTGCCCTTTTCTTTTGTTCTTCCTTGAGCCGGAAGACTCATCATGCTGCTGATTTTCAACTCTAGGTTTAGGAGCAACAAATTTAGTTTTTGGATTTTTCTGCTACTTTCCTTTACCCTTCAGATCTTTGGGTCCCGAGACATGAAGGGATTGATCACGGGAGGATTTGATGATCCCCATCTGGACAAGCTTATCATGTTCACATGTTAGGGACTCAATGAAGGCATTGAGTGTAGGCATCTTCCATCCAGGGGTTGTGAGCTTCCCCTCATGGAATGTAGAAACAAAAATTGAATAATCAACCCCAAGTTTGGAGAGTATGGAGAGGATGACCTGATCATCCTCCTTCTCCACTTTGCATTGCTTCAAGAGTAAAACAGTATGCTTGAACTTTGTGAAGAAATCATTCAGAGTCTCGAAATTGGAGGGCTGGAGAGACATGAGTTCATTTTCGAGCTGGTAAACCCTCAAGTCATCATGCTTTGCATATAGAGTTTCCAATTTGTCCCATATTTCTTTTGGATTATTCAATCCTGCAAGATGGAAAACAAGATCTTGGTAAATAGAGAGACAGAAGAAACCGAAGGCTTCATCCTTCTTGTTCAAGAATCCATATTTTTCTATGGCTGAACTGGGCTCATCTTCAGTGTCCATGGTGACTCTAAGGAGTCCTCTGGAGTGTAGGTGAATCTCCATATCACCTTTCCATGAGTGGAAATTGTATGGAGTCAATATATCTACTAAGGAGGCCATCTAGATCTGCTGGAGCAAATGCTTCACCTGTAGAAACCTGAAAATCAAAACAGAAAGGGAAATTTAAGGTCAGACTGCCTACACATTTTAGGCTTTCATCACACCCAGCATAGTCAATCAAGCAACATTGATCAACAAGTTCTTTACTTGGGGTATTAAGTGGTAAGCCTTGGCTTCTGGTGCAGTGCTGGATTTTTGAGCTATTGCTCAAATTTCATGTAGAAATCTGTCAAAAAGCTTGTTTTTGAGAGATAGAGCTTCATCCCACCATAAGCTCTGATACCATATTAATATTGTATGTTGATATAGAAATAAAGAATCAATCTCATCAAATATTAATCAACAAATAACTCATGAAATGGTGTAATCAGTCTATAGGAATAGTAGCCGCTCTGTATTCACATAAAGAATCAATGATTACAATTACAATGTCATGCTACAGGCATGAATGAATGAGCAATTTGAATCCTCAAGGAGGTCATTCGAATTGAATGAGTGAGTATAGCTTAAAAGACTGTAAGCCATAGTCAACACTTAGTTAACCACTGATCAAAACCCTAATTGACTCAACTAAACCCTAACTGAAGCCGAAGTGCAATAAATGAATGAGTCTCAACTGAACGAGATCAGACACGTGTCATAGCAATCCAACCATCAAGTGCTATCACTTCAATGACTTCAATGAACCCCGATGAGGTTAATTGAAGTTGAACTGAAGATCAGAAGTTAGTGGAGGTGCCCCTATTGACTCCAGTTCATTAATTAATCATTAAATAATCAATTAAATGAAAGGAGGCGCCTTCATTGACTTGTTTAACTAATTGTAACCACCATTTAGCAATTAGGTGCATTAATATCACTCAGATCACCCCCAGAGTGCTCCAGTTAGCCTCCTTGACTAAAGGTAGGCATGGGTGTGACTGGATGATGACATTTAATGCTCCACTAATGTCAATTAATGTCAATAATACTTAGGATAGTGGTTTAACTAGGCCAATTTAACCAAAAGAGTGTGTATGGTGGTAAATGTCTCCAACAAGATGATGGTTTGGTTCTTAGTGATCTTTGGAAACCTCTTATCTGAAAATTAAGAAATAATGAGGAACTAATTAGTTAATTGGTAAACGCTTGAGATCCCTAGATATCCAACAGTCATTACTCCTTTATGAAGGATGGTGCCTCCTATCTCCTTACAATTCCTCCTGATGATGTACTTTGCTTAGCAGTCCAAAACATACGTCGATTAATTAAAAATTACACAAGTTTCCTTATCAAAATACTCAAGATGAATATGACTTGTGAAAACAATAATATTAATTACAACATCATATCCCTCCATGGAAGGGAAACGCTGGAAGACTGTCGACAATTGGAGAGATATCGATTAAAAATTGTCGAAGGCACGAAAAATATCACATTTTTTAAGCGATGCATATCTACAGGAACTATTCCAAACTTCATTAAAATAAAACACCATATGAATAATCAAAACACAAACATAATCACCCATGTGAGATTATATTTGATAGGAAGGGAGATTAAGCATACAAGGAAGCGGTTGCAATCCTGGTCAACTGAGCGATATGATCGACATTTGAAAATCTCCAACTCCACGCGTCACGATCCCTATATGAAAATAAAATAACACCTTGAAATAAAGGTGGAAGAAACCCAAACGATCATAGGATCCACCTAGATTAAAAATTTTGACAAGCTATATAATCAAAGATCAATGTATAATGTGAATAATAAGAAATCGAGATCGATGGAAAGGAATGGTGAGATGCACATCATGGAGAATGATGTCATAAACATGTCAAATTATAATATTGATAAGGAATAGATCAATTTTTTGAGGAAAGGGTTGAACATTTCCATTTCCCCAAGGAATGTCCTAATAGAAAGAATAATTTGCTATATTGAAGAGGCGGTCTCAAAATTTACCTGAAGAGGAAGCGAATGGAGAACGCCATGATTGCACTCGGATTCTATCAAAGACAAGACCATCAAATCCAAACCTAAGCAAGAAAGACATCAACTCATTGAGAAATTTAAAATCAAACGGGGATATCTGTATTATGAAAGCTGATAAAGGAAACACAATGGTTATAATGGACAACCAATCTTACCAAGATAAGATGCACGCTCATTTAATGAATGGGGGATGCTACAGAAGGCTGAACAAAGATCATAGAGCCAAGTTTATTAGGGAGGTGATGAAAGAAATACAAGCATCCTCTTTAGATGAAATGGTGAATAAAAATATTATTCCTAGAAATACTATCATCCCACGTATTTACGAACTACCTAAAATTCATAAAATTGGGGCTCTTTTAAGACTGATTGTGAACACTATTGGCTCTCTGAATTATCAATTAGCCAAATTCCTGGAAAAAAATCTCAACCCATTGGCAGGTGAGACTTTTTCTTACATTAAAGACTCCTTCCATTTCGTTAATAATATCAAAGATATTCATGTAGATGAGACTGAAACTATGGTTAGTTTTGATGTGGTTTCAATTTACACCAAAGTTTTGATTGAATAAGCCATCCTAATTATAAGCAATACCACCAATGATGAAACAACTAACTTGATTATAATTTTTTTGAAATATACATACTTTACTTTATGTGGTGAATTCTATTAACAAACGGATGGCATGGTGATGCATTCTCCTTTGTCACTGGTAGTAGCCAATATTTACATGGAACACTTTGATAGGAAAGCCATTGATTCCTTCCCTTTAAAACAAGGAATTGGAGGATATTTTTGGAGTACACTAATGTCATATGGTTGCATAGGAATGAGAATTGGATCATTTCTTAACCCACCTCAATATCCAATTAGATCACATAAAATGAGTTCATAATAAAGCCAGATTTCTACTCCATTTGTAAAATGCAAATTTGAGTTGACAATAATTCCATATTAGATAAGTGTTCATAAGGAGTGTCCATATTAGATAAGTGTTCATATGAGATAAGTTTTCATATTACATAAGTTTTCATAGTCTCATGAAATTTAGGGTACCTTCACTAAGTCTATTCTCTTGATTCTTCACTATTTTATTTACTATGCTTTATTTTACAAGTAATTTGATTTGATTTGTAGATATGTCCTATTGTAAATCAATCATGTTTGAGGACAACATATAACCATATAAAGAATGATTTATTTTTTATATATTTTTAAACGTTTTCATGTATTCTGGTATTCTGAAGGTAGGTGTGTAAATGTTGAGTTGACTTTAACTACTTTTTGTCGAGGAAGAACAATTTGGTGTGTAATTTCTTGGATTTGTAAATGTGTCATGCCTTTCAATCCAATCATGTTTGAAGAAACTATTTAGATATCGACTATTTTTTAAATGTAAAATGTCTTCTTATGATATTTTCAAGGTTGTCCTATAAATGTTGATTTGAATTCAATTACTATTTGTTGATGAGAAACGTTTTCGCTAGGTGATGCACATCTAGCATAGTTGACTAGGTACAAGCCTTCAATTTAAAAAAAAGTATGATTTATGGATTTCTAGAAAGCTTCTTGGATGCTTTAAATATTGAGTAGGCATAAAAACTCCTTTATTCCAATTTCAAACCATAGTTGTATTAGCCTTGCAACTTTTCTATTGGAATGTTATGTATTTCTGTTACTAGAATTTCATATTTCTTCTCTCCTGTGTACTTTTCAAAAATGTCTTTTTGTCAGAGGAAAGTTTAATGGTGAAATCATTTTCATCAATTTCCTTTAATTATTTGAAAAAGTTCATTATAAATTTTAGCTTAATCCCTAAAAAGCATATGGGTTTGAGAAGGCCACTAGAAGTACCAATTCTAGGTTGTACCTTCTAATTGTAATGGTTTGGGATGGTTTGAAAAATGATTGGTCCACCTAGGGGGGGTTTCAGGTGAAATTCTAGCCTGACACATGTATGCATCCAAATGGCCTCCATAGGATGAATATTTTATCCCAATGTATTATAAGTATGTACCACACATATTTACATGTTGTACACTAATAGAAACATCATTTATTGGCACCATCTACGTGTTTTATTTTCTCTCTAAGTTTACTGTTTTCTTGCATATTTTGTGAATAACTTAGATTGTGAAGATTGAATTAGCTCCTAGATATTATTGTGAAGCAATTATCACATGTTATTAGACCTTTATGGATATGCAAATCAAAACCAAAGTTTTTGAGGTGTTGTTTAGGGAATTTTCCAAAAAAATTGAGTGTTCGCATTGCAGGTACAATAGTGTTTTTTGTCACTCAGTGCGCAAGAAAAAATGGGGTAGACTCATGTATTTCTTATTCCATTCAAATAATTAAAATGGAAGGCCAAAATTGTGATCCAAATGAGGTCGAAAGGTTTGTATAGAGTCACCATGGGGATTGAGACCGAGCCCAACTATGCTGTGGAGAAATTGAAGTACTTCAACAAACTTGATGAGGCATTTGGGATGCATTGTATCATCATTTAAAGAGACCTTCTCTTCCACACAGATAGTATTGGAACACCCAACGAATTTTGGCTCAATATTGAGTCACTATTTAGGAATACTGATGAGATGAGAGGTCACCAGCTCGAAACTGAGCTAATATCACTGAGTCCATCTTACTATGAGAAAATCCAAGACTTCTTCACCAAATTCAAATCATTGGTGATTCAGTTGAAACAATGTGGAAAGGAGAAGAAACAAGAGGAACTGATCTTGTATATCCTTTCTAAGCTAGGTCCTCAGTATTCTATGTTAGTTTCAACATTCTAGTTAAGAAAGCTCACAGTTAGAAATTGGAGGATGCCTGTGCTAGCAGACTTCATGGAGTCACTGACTCAGGAGCAAGAAACATTAGTGCAAATGGGTACCATAGAATTCACCAAGGATCAATCCTTTTTTGCTTGTGTGTAAAATCAATCCCAAAGGAAAGAATAAATTCAAGGATTTGAAGCAGTAAAGAGTGAAGGAGAAGAAGCATTTGGATACAAAAATATCTAGTTCAACTGATGAGGATTTGAAAGCCAAGAGGATGAAGAGTAGGAGAGAGAAGAATAAATGTGATTATTGCATAGGTTCACATAATGAAAAATATTACTTCAAAAAGGATATGGACATCATTACCAAGCTCCTTGAGGAGAACAATATTGATGTTCCATATTTTGCAAGAAGAGGGGAGCGAAAGCCCTCCTTGAAGAAAAAAATGGTAAGTGATTGTATGCTTTGAGTTCAAGGGAGAAAACAATTTATAATATATCTATTTCATGTGTTTTTATTTCTGATTTACAGTCTGGTATATCCGAATCTAAAACCTCCATTCCTTCCTTGGAAGAAACCCCAAACATTTCACCAAAGTTTCCTCCAAAAACTAGTCATTTTCACTAGTTTCCGGTATGTCTTCTGAAAGTTATTACCCACTCAATTCAAATCCTTCCTATTCTGATTTTGAATGTGATATACAGACTTATATGCAGGTTACAGCATTCATAGACTCATTTCCCCGATCATTTGATGCACAAAATACTTGACAACCCTCAAGTTCACTAGTTGGAAAATCTCAAAATTGCCTTCTTCCCAATACTATGTAATTTGTGTATGTTGCATTTATGTCTTGAAAATAATTCATTGGTTGGATAGACATTAAATTGGCCTTCATGGGACTATTTTTCCACATGTCTGTACATGATCTCACCACCTATGGTTCGAATTTCAAGTCTTCAAACCATCCAGGTTCGCTCAACTGTCAGTGTGATCTATTTTCCCACTCTTCTCCCACTATGGACCAATTCACTAATGGAGACATTATACCTATGATATTTTATGTTGTATATGAAATCTATTCTAATATTTTATATCCTCATGAGATTTGTTACAGATTTATAAAGCTGCTTCATCAAATTGGGAAGAAGATTCATGGTTTAATTCATGATATGGCAACTACACATGATGTAGATTTTGTTGAATCTTTTGATGTTCTTTGGGAAAGAGTTTGTAGAGATATCTTTTACATTATTGATTATGCTTCCAAATCAAAGTATGCTTGCATAAAAATACATTCTTACGATTCTCCTCCATTAGCAAATTATGACTTTCAAGGGGCCCAAAAAAAGGGGGAGATATATTGGCAAGGGAAATTGTCAAAAATAAGTAAGATAGGAAATTATCTATTAAGATGGTTACAACAAGAGCATAACAAGTTATCCTTTGTCATTATTTTCAAAGGGAGAGAAGTTTAGATGTTTTCATCAATGCCAAAGGGGGACAATGTTGAATATAGTTGTCATTGATGTCAAAGGAATTCAGTAATGACAAAGGAATAAAAAAAATATTGTTGATTCAATTGACATTGTTGGCAACATAATATCATAAGAAAAAATTGATGAAATAGTCCAAAGAGATTTGCGAAAGCCAAAATAACATAGTTGGACAAACGAAGTCGGAAGCATTATAATGCTAAGTTTCTATGAAGTGAATATTTGGACAACCCAGATCATAAGAGAGAGAAATCTCAATGGTCTAGAATAGTTTCTGCAATGCCAAGGTTCAATATTGTTAAAGTTATGGAAAGGCTATTATGGAAGAGATTTGCGGAATTCACTTTTGATCATTTATGAAAAGAACACCCGCAATCCAGAATCCGCAAATTATGGAAGAAGTTTTGCGTAAAGGGAATTGCGGAAGCAGTTTCTAGAAAAGTAAAAAAGCAGACCCATTGTGAAAGAAGTTTTGCGGAATAGGAAATTACGGAAGTAGATTCAAGAAAAGTTGAAAAGCGGACTTGCAATCCACAACCCGCAATTGCGGAAAAAAGGTGTTCCCGGAGAGTGCAAAAAGATCGTTGCAGAAAGCTTAATTATGGAAGGTAATTGCAGAAAGGTAGTTGCAGAAAGGAGCATTGCGAAAACCACTTTGAGGAAAGTAAATTACGGAAGGTTAATTGTGGAAAGACAGTTTGTAGAAATATAAATGGATAAAGTTCATTACGGAAAGGAAATTATGGAAGGTCGTGACTAATAAATTTAAACAAAGTTAAAAATAATTAAATAGAGAAGTACATTAGAGGAAATTTCAACTCAAAATGGACCTTTTAACTCTAATTCAAATTCCATTTCATCATGTGTTAGCCAATGAAATTGCTTTAAATTTGAAATACCGTATAGGTCTTAAACATTTTTTTAAGATAAATTTGGGGATAGGTATCATAAAAAAAAATATTTTTTTGTTTGTATTTTCGACATATCCCCAATGGTTTTACTCAAATTTCGATCGAGAGAGCTCGTTAGATGTGGAATTTAATTCTGCATCCACTGAGTACCCACTCGGCATACTTTTGATGGACCTCGCTACCCCAAAAACAAGAAATACCTGAAAAAACGTGATGATGTTCAGGTATTTCTTTTTTGGGGGGTAGTGGGGTTCGTCAAAAGTATGCCAAGTGGGTACTCGTTGGATGCGGAATTTAATTCCGCATCCAATGAGCTCTCCCATTTGAAATTTGAGTAAAAACACAGGGATATATGTCGAAAATACAAACAAAAAAGTAGTTTTTTTCTTTTCTTCCTCCAAAATTAATAAATATTATTTTATTATTTTAACTATTATTTTATTAATTTTTTTTAGGAGGCCCATTTTGATTTGAAATTTCCTCTAATGAGGAAATGTGTTTGATGAACATGCACAAATCCAGAATGAAAGGGCGCAGTTGTGAAGATCCATAATGAAGAGATGCATTTGTAAAGAAAAATGAATGATGTTAAAGGTATTTATAAGAACTATTTCAAGTTTAGAAAATATGTCTCGAAAAAAACAGAAGACAGAGACCAAGTAGTAATGAGAAACCAGTGACATAATTGAAGACGTAATACAATCTAGAAGTGTGATAAAAACATATTAGGGTGGTAGGGTGGAGCTAGGGAAGGATTCAGTCCTACAAGGGGGTGGTAGCCTCCTTCCTGTGGTAGCTGATAAATATGGTGTTGAAGCATCCTTTCAGTAGTAGCTGATAAACCAGGGGGTCGTATCCTCCTTCCAGTGGTAGCTGGTAAATAGGGTATCAAAGCATCCTTTAAGTATTAGTTAATAAACCAGGGGGTTGTATCCTCCTTCCAGTGATAACTGGTAAAAAGGGTGTTGAAGCATCCTTTCAGTAGTAGCTGATAAAACAAAGGGTCATAGCCTCCTTCCAGTAGTAGATGGTAAATAGGGTGTTGTAGCATCCTTGTATGTAGTAGCAGGAATAAACCATTTGTAAAATATAATTTTCTAGAAATAGATAGTGTTGGTTGTTTTTCCCAATTGGGATTCCATGATAAAAGTTGTGTTCTTTTTATCTTGTTCTTCCTATGTGTTAATGAATACGTTAAAAATGGTTTTAATTGTTAAGATTTATCAATACTGATTCATCCCCCTCCCCCCCCCCCCCCCCCCCCC